>OZ022499.1:62259084-62809932 GCA_963989385.1 Ctena decussata | reverse complement strand
GCCTAATAAAATATATGACCCCCCCTGCTCAGAGGCTTTTTGATCTCCAACCGACCCCCCCCCCTCCCCAGTACATCACAAAAATAAATCAGACCCCCTAAATGTATCCGTCCGCCCCCCCCCCCCCCCCCACACCCACACACCTGATAATAAATGACTCGTCCCTTAGGCTGACATTCGCACTTTGCGATGCTATAAGAAAAATAATAAGATTACTGATAATAAAATAAAATTATGATGCAATAACAAAAATAAAAATGATAATTATAGTAGTACTAGTTATAGTAATGAAAGCAAATGTAATGAGAATAATTACATAATTAGTAATAGTAATCAAAATAATAATCAATGAAATAAAAAGATGAAATAGTTATTATTATTATTATCTTTTTATTTCAGTATCATTATTATTTACATTATTCTTATTATCGATATTATTACAATTATTGTTACTGTTGTCACAGCTGAGTTCAAAGTAGTGTAGAGTAAAATGTTAGGCAATGATCAGGAATTAATACAATCAAATTCCACATTCCACTCTCTAAACCAATAGGGAAAGAAGCACATACACACAGAGAGTGACACAAGATTACGAAAGACACGCACAGTAAACCGAATGAGCAGCTCTTTCCCAAACAGGTGGTCAGTCAGCTACCCTAATAACAACATCTAGTTTTACGTATTTTTTATTTCAATTAAAACAAAACAAAACAGAAAGAAGATTGGGCAGCAATACAGGCGACCAAACCGCCAGAGACCATAGACAAGCGGACACAGCACAATATAACATCAAGGAACCGCAACAGGAGTACCGCCTTGGAACGGTCAGCAAAAGATTACTGGGGGTGGGGTTGGGGGGGGGGCTTAAACATGTTGTACTGGGCCCATACCTCACCCTCTGTTTCTGCAGTGATTTGAAACATTAGGTTAGCTGTTTGGTCTGCCTGAAGGTTTCCTTACTCATCAATGAATCATCATCGGAAACAAACAAATGACAGATAAGGCCTATGATGAATCAGAGATGAGGACCAAACGGAATAAACGTATTGAGACACCAGGAGACCCCTGTGAAGTCAGACAACACCACTGAAATACCGGAGCAAAAGAAAACTATCAGTTGAGTCCCGAATAACCAAGAAACAGACAAGACAAATTTCGGCCCCATCCACTTATATTAAGTAGCTTTATGTCAAGCCCATCATTGAGTCTCATGCCTGACCATCCGGCGTGCAATTTAAGAGGGAGGCAAAGTTTTTAACAATGATTGGGTTAACCACTAAACATGCACATTTATATTATATCCAATACGTTTGTTACGAACGATAATTTTCTTGAACTAATCAGAAAAAAACAGACTTACCTACAATTTTTTCGAATTTATAGACTAAGTCACCGTAAAATTTTGGTTCCGATAGGCCCTGTTGCGAAAGACTTTTTAAATCTGACATTGAATTTAGAAACCAATTCATAGTGTCGGCGAAAGAATTTTGAAAATGCTTTTCGAAGTTTATGATATCAATAGCCCTGTTGGAGAAGCTTAGCAGTTAAAATTTTATTACGTACATTGAAGTCAGTCACATGACTAGACACTCTAGCAAATCGATAAAGTTGAACAATGTAAATAATGATAAAAGTTTAGATCCTTTAAGAGCAAAGAAAACATTCATAAGTAAGAAGTTGGGCCATACCGCGGTTTCGGCTATTCAAGCCTCATCAGTGACCCTTTAAATCTGGCACAAGGAGCCAGAGGAAAAAAACAGTAAATTTGCAGGTTTAACATGGCAGTCGTCTCAAAGACTGATATAAGTCGAAAAATACCAAAATATTTCAAATTTGTTTAGAAAATGAATCTAAACGTATGATCATTTCTGACTTCTCAGAATATATTCCATGATCTCAAAGGACCAAAAGGAAAATATAATCTGCACTATAGATGAGTGCGGGGAGACTTTTTACGGCCGCCACACGGCACAACATCCAGCTGCAGTGATAGTTAATAATGATAAAAGTTTAGATCCTTTAAACCCCGTAAGAGGTAGAACAGGGAACATCACCGTCCAAAAATGGAAAATTGACTATGTCAAAATCAAAGTCATCGCGTTTATCATAAATTTTGGCTGAAACAAATCCATTTGAAATAGATAAATGTAAATCCAAAAATGGGGCTTCAGTATCGGCTGCATGAGCTTCGTTTAACTGCAGCTCAGGTGGATAAATTTGATTCACATGCCATCGAAGTAAGGATTGTCAGTATTTAAAAGATCATCGAGATATCTAGATGTAGAGTTAAAAGCTTCAATAATTTCAGATTGTTTATCATTAGAAAGAGAAGCTATGAAATCTCTTTCACAGCAAAATTAAAACAAATCCGCTACAAGAGGAGCACAATTAGTACCCACTGGAGTACCAACAATTAGATTCATTATTGTTATTGAGGTCATTACAAGATTAATAAAGAATATTGAAAGAATCTGCTTTGCATAATAAAAACGATAATAATAACAATTATTGTGAAGGAAATGAGAGCAAAGATAATGGAAAAAACGCCATAAAGTGTATAGCAATCACAATAAAGATAAATGAAATGAAAATAAAAAGTCATTAATTATCTTATTCTTTCATAATTATTATCATTATCATATCATTTCTATTGGGTTCCAAACAATTTTTCAAAATGGTTTTATTGTTAATATTTGAAATCATTATAAGATTTACAATATTTCCCAAAAATGTGTGATGCATATTAGGAATATATTTACAACATATGCCAAAGAATCTGTTATGCACATTAGGAATATATATCTACAATGTCAAGTTTATTTTTTTATTGTGTTTTCATTTTAACCCTTCTATAATAAAATAGAAAATAGGTAAAAATAGTTGTTAAATGTTTTTCGTATAATTTGCTTAGTCAGTTGTAACCCTTCTGTTGGTCTAAATTATTTAGTTCAGTAAAGATAGCTGAGTTGCCACCTATTTGGGAAAGAGCTTCTGACTCGGCTTATCTCTTGTAATTTATTGTTTGTTGGAATGTATTTGTCAATCTTTCCCTTTGATGTTGGGGATAGGGTTTGGGATCTGATTCAGTCAGCTCCTGAAGTGTAGTTACTCTTAAAATTAATATATGTAGATTTGCAAGCCCAAAAACTTGCTTTGTAGTTTAATATCAATGGAGGATGCAAAACATTTCTTTGTGCTTGTTTCTATTACGCAGTTACCCCAGAATAAACAGTTTAAATGTTATTAGTGTCGTACAGACTTTGTTGTAAAAACTTTACTGACTCAGCTGATAAGACCTGTCAATCATATACAGGTAACCCTTACCAATATGCATATGCCAGTCAAAACGCATAGCTGAGCTCTTGATCCTTTCGACTCTAAAATCATAGTGAGGTGAAATGAGCCTTATCTGCCTTTTATAGTCATGGCTAGCCGTTTAAAGTTATGATGGTTAATGGAGACCATTTTGCTTGATGTATCCCCTTTTTAGATTACCTGAGCACGAAGTGAAGTGCTTAAGTGGGGTATTGTGGTTGGCCTTTGTCCATCGTGCGTCCATGCGCCCGTGCATCCGTCGTCAACGACTTCTTCCCCAAAATTGCTGGACGGATTTTGAAATAATTGCACAGAAAAGTTCCTTGGGGGATCTTCTACCAAAATTGCTCAAACGATTCTGTTCTCCTAAAAAGATGGCCACCAGAGCTAAAAATAGAAAAAAAAACACTTTAACTGCATTCTCATCCTAATCAGGTGCTCAAAATAGTTAGCTGTGCTGGAAAAATGGGTACCGAACCTAAAAATAATAATAAAAAAAAACAACAACTTAGTCTGGCCCATGTTCCTTCTGATGAATGCTTTCTCTGTTCATGGAGGAACTTTCTAAGATTTAAATTTTACATACTAAACTGCTGGACAATTTTCAAAATAATTTCACTTTTCATAAAATCGATCCTTCTATCATCCAATTCAAATTTTAACTTCTGCATAAAGATGATTTTTGTGTGACCCATTACAAAGTTTGTTTATCTTATCTTGGTAGGCAGATAAAAAGGACAATAAGGGAAATGCACCTTATATTACCTACCATTTCATTTGTACAATATAGATCAGGTGAGCGATTCAGGGCCACCATGGCCTCTTGTTTAAATCTTATGCCCAGTTTTTATTGGGGGTTTTGGCTATTTTTTTCAATTTTATATAAGTGGGTGGAAATCTGGAAAAGATAACAGGATTGACATGTATACTCCAGTTGCTGGGTGTGCAGCTTAATAATGCCCTTTTTATGCCCTGCCATAAACGGTGGAATGGCATATAGAGTTTACCCTGTCTGTGTGTCTGTGTGTGCGTGTGAGTGTGTTTGTGTGTTCATATGTTCCAGAATCGTGTCTGGGTCAAAACTTTGTCTTGCATCGTGGGATTTAAAAATTATTTGGCATAAATGATCATCATGACAAAACGATGTTTTGCGTGAAAGAACCATGGCGCTAGCTTGAAGGTCAGGGTCACATTTTGCGCTGGAACTTTGTGCATATCCTTTAGTGAAAACATGTTCCTGTCCGGGCCGTACCTTTGTCCTGTATGGTGGGATTTCAAACTTATTGTGTATAAATAATTATCATTACAAGACAATGTGTCGCATGCAAGAACTATGTCGCTAGCTTGACGGTCAAGGTCACACTAGGCACTTAAACTTTGTGGATAGGCTTCAGTGAAACATCATGTTCGGCCCATAACTTTGTCCTGCATGATAGGATTTGAAAATTATTTGGAATAAATAATTGCCATGACAAGACAACGTGTCATGTGCAAGAACCGTATCGCTAACTTAAAGGCCAAGGTCACATTCTGCACTTGAACTTTGCTCATAGGCTTCAGTGAAACATGTTCTTATCCGGCCCATTACTTTGTCCTGCATTATGGGATTTAAATATTATATGGCATAAATTATCATCATGACAAAACAATGTGTCGTGTCAAAAAACATGTAGCTAGCTTAAAAGTCAATGTCACACTAGGCATGTAAACTTTGTGCATAGCCATTAGTGAAATATGTTCATGACAGGCCCATACCTTTGTGCTGCATGAAGGAATATCAAAATTCTTTCGCCTAAATAATTTTCTTGACAAGACAATATGTTGTGTGCAAGAATCATGCCACTAGCTTAAAGTTTAAGGTCACAGTCCGCATTTGAACTTTGCGCATAGGTTACAGTGAAACATGTTTGTGTCTGGCCCATAACCTTATCCATCATGGTGGGATTTCAAAAACTATTTGGCAACAAGATTTGTCGCACGCAAGGAACAAGCTACTGGCTTAAAGGTCAAGGTCATAATTCGCAATAAAGCTGTGTGAATAGGCCATAATGAAAACACATAAATTTTGTGTCATATAATTTGTCTGAGGTTTGACTGCATGATAAATGTAAGTCATTCGACATTTCATGGTCCCTTGATTTCCCCATTTATATGATACGAGTCTGCCTCTATAAAACTTAGTTATTCTTCAAATGCCAGTACCTTTAAATCAGGGCTCTATTTTACCCAAGACTCTAGGCGGGCGCATCCGTGTTCTATGGACACATTTCTAGTGTAATTTTTGAAAAAGAAAGTTTATTAAGACTAATTCCCTTAAACCGTTTGACCGATAATCTTGAAATTTAACACATACTGGTATGTAGATGAATATTGAATTTACGATTTGACACTCCATCCAGCATTTTTTTCAAAGTTCGGTTCCTTTGTTTTGGTAGTTTTTGCTCTAACTTTGGAAGTGTTTTTTGTCATTTCTTTGTTGTAGATAAGCGTGGACATGAACTTTGCAGTGTTTCCTGGTAAGATTTTATGGATGCGCATGCTATGCAAAATAAAATTAGCAGTGTTTTATTTTAGGGGGGGGGGGGGGTGTGGGGGGGGTTGTGGATGG
The DNA here is from genome assembly GCA_963989385.1 of Ctena decussata. NCBI lineage: Eukaryota > Metazoa > Mollusca > Bivalvia > Lucinida > Lucinidae > Ctena > Ctena decussata. The sequence continues at coordinate 62,804,009 of OZ022499.1, read as the reverse complement.
GGGAGCGGAGGCTGTTATGCAAAATTCGGATTTTATTCTTGATCTGTTTAGAAAGCATCTCTGGTGTCAAAACTGAACTCTATCAATCTCAGCGTCTTCTCTAGAATGATTTCCATTTTTATGCCAGTGAACGTAAGAGACAATTCTAACCCCGTGCGGGAGCCAAAATCAAAATGAAATGTACAATTTATTGTCATAATAAAGAAAAAGCAGAAAAAGTATTGAAAAAATTGCGAAAACGCAATGGAGAAAATCCCCCAAAAATCCGATAATTTGACGTTTCTGTCGTAACTTCAACTTTATCGTATTGAAAATGCATTTCATATACATGGACTGAATAATTTATTATAGTATAGTTGTTTATTGCCTAGAAAATATGGTAGGTTAACATTTCTTAAAAGATATTCTGCGAAGCATCAGCAAATGATCAAAACGATCAAGACGTACCGGTCCGACAGATATTATTTCCGTGGTATTCCGAAAATAACTTCAGCTGACCTTGCGCGACATCCCTATGACGTCATACTTATTGTTTTGACAGACATCAATTTTAACCTGTTTTCACTAATGCACTTTTGCAACAACCTTAAGATGCTTCAAATATGAAAATACAAAAACCATACGCCTCAGTGAGGTCATTCTGTCTGCTGTGGTCTATTTATAGTAACAAAATCTGATGATTGGTAAGGCAACATTACCGACATATTTTTTGTGTGTCTACGTTGGCAAAAATGTGTTACGGCTTATATGCATTTTGTATAGTTTAACAGTGTCAAGCAATAAAATGGTAGTAAACGATTATGTCACATTCTCTATTTTTTAAAACAAAATTATCAATTTTGTTTGCATTTAATGGCTCAATAAATACTTGCAATGCAAAAGTAAGTAGGACAATTCTCAGGAACTAACACAATTCATTCCCAGATCCCATCCAAGACACCATGTGGAAAAAAGACAACACAAAATTAGTCGCCACCAAAAAGATCACTAGCGTCAGCCATGTGAACAGCCATTTCCTATGTAGGCGGTCACCGGGCTAGCCTTAACATCACAAACAATATATCAATAACATAGCAAAAAAACACACTAAATAACCAAGCAGAACCAAAACAGAAGTGCTGCCTTGGGACGGCCAGTAATGAAATTACTAGTGGCGGGGGGGGGGGGGTTGCAGGAGGCTTGAAAAACTACGCAAAATACAACGAAACAGCATATCTGGGTCATCTTACGAGCAGTTTGAGTAAACACAACGAATATGTATGAATCATTGGAAAGTGTGGGTCTGTGGGTATAAACAAAAATGGCGGGTTTACATGTGTTCAGTGAAAGAAAGAATTTTAGGAAACTAGCAGAGATCTAAGGTATGTTCTCTTCTTTATTTATTCAGAATAGCAGCATATTTATCTGCAAGATTTCACTGCAATGTTCAAAAGTTACACTAATACCACCAATATAAATATCACGAGGGTACGTCATCTGTCTCACATGCACGTTCCATTACTTTTCAGCAGCTCGGTGGTCTCTTTCTTCGTAAAGTGGTCTACCATCTCACCATGAATCTTAGCGGAGTTTGACTTCCATTCTTTTGAGTTAGTTTGTCTTTTTGCAACTTCCCGATGCATCGGAAATATCTTTCCTGATGCCATTGTCTGTCTCCTCCTTGGCGACGCAGGAGTTGAGATGGCTCGATGGGGACGCATGCACTCGCGAGTTAAAACGTAGGCATCTCTTACCTGATGTCTGCAGCTAATGTGTCCTGCAGTGAGTGTGGCTCGGAGAGAGATGCTCGACACCTTCCGAGACCTGTCCATCATCTTCCTTTTTCTTTCAAACTTTTGGGGTTAAGAGACACTGAAGAAATTAAATACAGAAACGCGCGCCTGTCGGACTAAATTTCGTATGAGTACGTTTTGGGATCCAAGCATTTAAATAAGTCAGAGAAAGTGTATAGCAGTAATAAAAACAAAACAAACTATTAAAATTTTCATCGTTTCAGTAGGGTGCGATTTTTTTGTCAGGCTCCGCCAGTGTTTTTTTCTTATTTCGTTTACCGAACTGAAGCAATAGTTCCTGAAGTTTAATTGTATCTTCGTCTATGCTACAGAATTTAATTTTCCTCGATATTTCACCCAGTGAAAACTATATAAAATCTAAAGTGTTGTTAAATTTTATTTTGCATACGATAATATTTCTGCTTGTGTTTGAATGATTTGTTTGCATATAAATGTTAATGGACAAAACTAACTGCTAAATGCGGTGGCTATTTAGTAAAAGTAATGCTTATTGACGCCTCTAGTTTCATTTATTTTAAGTAGATGGATACTCAATAACTCTAAATTTTAGGCAAATTCGGTTGCTTTGGATTCCAGATTTTGTTTGGACACACATTTATATCATATGGATTATATTGTGACATTAGTAACTTGTGATGGGAAGGCATAAAACCCAAATAAACGCAAAAATAGTGGTGACTGTACAAGTACTCAGTCTAAAAATGCACGTAATGGCGGATCACGGGTAAATGATAACGTTAGTGACTCAATAAGTAGAGCTAATTCGGTAATTTATGGTGACGATTCTATCAAGATATAGACAATTCTGTTTTTGATACCTCGCAGTCATCACAGGACGGTTACATGTCTGATTCTGGGGATCAGTCTATAGGTGTTACCTCGGCAGGGGATGATTCGGGTAATTCATCCACAAATTCGGACATTCTAAAGTATTTGAAGCGGATGGATTCTAAAATTTCTGATATGGACAATAGGCTAAATAAGTTGGACTTGTTGGAGCAGAAGGTCAGTAGCATTGATTCTGAGCTGAAAATATTATAGACTTTTGTTCATGACCAATTCAAAGATAGTAAAGTTGTTATGTCCAAAGTTTCAGAGCACATTGACACACTTGAGTGATCGCTCGGTATTGCCCAGGAGCAGATTACGCGGTTGACTTCTGATAAGGCTAAAGTTAATGACTCTCTGTTATATGTTCAGTCGCAGTCAATGCACAATTATTTGATTCTTACCGGTATAACGGAAGATCCACGGGAAAAGCCGGAGGTTACCGAATCAAAGTTAAGCGTGTCCAGGATATTGTAAATGGTTTTAACTTGAACGGGTACATAGAATCGGAGATAACTCTGCCAGAGCTGGGCCGTCCAATAAACATACAAATATTGTGGTTACAGTTTTGCAGTTCAAGGACCATGAAAGTGTCTGGCGTGCACGCTCGAATTTGAAGGGTACGGGTTTCTTCATAAATGAACAATTCCCTAAAGAATTGCTGATCGGCGGAGGCAGCTACTTCCCAAGATGCGTCAGGCTATTCGAGATGGTAAAAGCGCCTGGATTAGTTACGACACGCTTTACGTTGACGTCCGACCTATTCGTAATGAGCCGAACTAGGACTTAACGGAGGCTGAGCTGAGTGTTCTTTCATGGAACATAAACGGACTTACTCGAAATAAACTTGAAGAAACGGACTTTTTGAACTATCTTTGTAAATATAACGTTATTTTCCTATATGGGTCTTGGACACAGAGGAAATCTGATATAAGTATAAACGGATATAAAAGTTATAATTTCTATAGAAAATTTCAAAATAGACGTGCTAATAGGTGCAGTGGTGGAGTTGTATTATACATCAAAGACTGTATTTCCGATGGAATTTAAATTGTAAGAATTCATTTTGACAGAGTAATTTGGTTAAAACTAGATAAGAACTTTTTCAAAATTCAGAACAATATATTATTGCAGGAGTTTATGTTTGGGGAGAAAATTCTCCGGCATATAATATTGTCGATGTCGGCCTTTTTTTTAGCTCACCTGAGCCAGCGGCTCCGGGGGAGCTTATAGGATGGTAAGGCTCCGTCGTCCGTCGTCGTCCGTCGTCCGTCCGTCCGTCAACAATTTCAAATGACTTCTCCTCTGAAACCGCTGGGCCGATTGTAACCAAATTTCATATAGAGCCTCATGGGACCTTAGGAACGAAAAGTTGTTCAAACGGTCCTGGTCACATGACCAACATGGCCGCCATGCCCATATATGGTAAAAACCTGAAAAAATCTTCTTCTCCAGAACCAATAGGCCGATGGCCTTGAAACTTGATATGTAGCATCGGGTACGCGAGTACTACCAAGATTGTTCAAATTATGACCTTGGGTTGACCTTGACCTTTTTTACGGTAAGGTCAAATTTGCTTCCTTATGCTTTTATATGGCAAAATGCTACAACATAAGATATCTTGGAAACTGTTGAAGATTTTGGGCTAAAAATTGGTATCTACAGTCATCTTAATGACTACATGAAGATTTACGAGTACAAGAGGTCAAGGTCATTCTTTGACCTTTGACCCTGAACTCTCATATTTTGATAAGTTCTAACAGTCTCCTCAAAAGCCACTGGGCCAATTGAAACCAAACTTCATATAGAGCCTTCAGGGGTTGAGGGAACAAAAATTTATTTACATGGTCCAGGTCACATGACCAACATGGCCACCACGCCCATATATGGTAAAAACGTTTAAAAATCTTCTTCTCCAGAACCAGTTGACCGATGGCCTTGAGACTTGGTATGTAGCATTGGGTACTTGAGTACTATCAAGATTGTTCAAATTATGACCTTGTGTTGACCTTGACTTTTTTTACGGCAAGGTCAAATATGGGAAAATGCTAGAACATGAGATTTCATGATAAGTTTTGAAGATTTTGGCCTAAAAATTGGTATATACAGTCATCTTAATGAGGACATGAAGGTTTGGGAGTACAAGAGGTCAAGGTCATTCTTTGACCTTTGACCCAGAACTCTCAAATTTTGACAATTTCAAACAATCTCCTCAAAAACCACCGGGCCAATTGTGACCAAATTTTATATAGAGCCTCCAGGGGTTGAGGGAATGAAGAAATTTTCTAACGGTCCTGGTCACATGACCAACATGGCCACTAGGCCCATATATGGTAAAAACATTTAAAAATCTTCTTCTCCAGAACCAATTGACCGATGGCCTTGAGACTTGGTATGTAGCATTGGGTACTTGAGTACTATCAAGATTGTTCAAATTATGACCTTGTGTTGACCTTGACTTTTTAGCTCACCTGAGCCAGCGGCTCAGGGGGAGCTGATAGGATGGTAAGGCTCCGTCGTCCGTCGTCCGTCCGTCCGTCCGTCAACAATTTCAAATGACTTCTCCTCCGAAACCGCTGGGCCAATTGTAACCAAATTTCATATAGAGCCTCATGGGACCTTAGGAACGAAAAGTTGTTCAAACGGTCCTGGTCACATGACCAACATGGCCGCCATGCCCATATATGGTAAAAACCTGAAAAAATCTTCTTCTCCAGAAGCAATAGGCCGATGGCCTTGAAACTTGATATGTAGCATCGGGTACACGAGTACTACCAAGATTGTTCAAATTATGACCTTGGGTTGACCTTGACCTTTTTTACGGTAAGGTCAAATTTGCTTCCTTATGCTTTTATATGGCAAAATGCTACAACATAAGATATCTTGGAAACTGTTGAAGATTTTGGGCTAAAAATTGGTATCTACAGTCATCTTAATGACTACATGAAGATTTACGAGTACAAGAGGTCAAGGTCATTCTTTGACCTTTGACCCTGAACTCTCATATTTTGATAAGTTCTAACAGTCTCCTCAAAAGCCACTGGGCCAATTGAAACCAAACTTCATATAGAGCCTTCAGGGGTTGAGGGAACAAAAATTTATTTACATGGTCCAGGTCACATGACCAACATGGCCACCACGCCCATATATGGTAAAAACGTTTAAAAATCTTCTTCTCCAGAACCAGTTGACCGATGGCCTTGAGACTTGGTATGTAGCATTGGATACTTGAGTACTATCAAGATTGTTCAAATTATGACCTTGTGTTGACCTTGACCTTTTTTACGGCAAGGTCAAATATGGGAAAATGCTAGAACATGAGATTTCATGATAAGTTTTGAAGATTTTGGCCTAAAAATTGGTATATACAGTCATCTTAATGAGGACATGAAGGTTTGGGAGTACAAGAGGTCAAGGTCATTCTTTGACCTTTGACCCAGAACTCTCAAATTTTGACAATTTCAAACAATCTCCTCAAAAACCACCGGGCCAATTGTGACCAAATTTTATATAGAGCCTCCAGGGGTTGAGGGAATGAAGAAATTTTCTAACGGTCCTGGTCACATGACCAACATGGCCACTAGGCCCATATATGGTAAAAACATTTAAAAATCTTCTTCTCCAGAACCAATTGACCGATGGCCTTGAGACTTGGTATGTAGCATTGGGTACTTGAGTACTATCAAGATTGTTCAAATTATGACCTTGTGTTGACCTTGACTTTTTTTACAGCAAGGTCGAATATGGGAAAATGCTAGAACATAAGATTTCATGGAAAGTTTTGAAGATTTAGGCCTAAAAATTGGTCTATACAGTTGTCTTAATAAGGTCATGAAGAATTATGAGTACAAGAGGTCAAGGTCATTTCTTGACCTTTGATCATCATCGCTCATATTTTGACATTTTTAACCATTTCCTCTAAAGCCAAAGGGCCGATTGTAAACACATTTCATATAGCGCCTCCAGGGGTTGATTGAATAAAAATTTGTTCAAATGGTCCAGGTCACATGACCAACATGGCCACCACGCCCATATATGGTAAAATTCTTTAATATTTTTCTTCTCCAGAACCAATACACCTATGGCCTTGAGACTTGGTAAGTAGCATGGAGTACTAGAGTACCACCAAGACTGTTCAAATTGTGACCTTGGGTTTACCTTGACCTTTTTGCGGCATGGTCAAATATGGGAAAATGCTAGAACATAAGATTTTGTGGAAAGTTTTGAAGAGTTTGGCCTAAAAATGGTATATATGGTTGTCTTAATGAGTATATGAAGATTTACGAGTACAAGCGGTCATGGTCATTCTTTGACTTTTGACCCAAGACTCATGTTTTGACAATTTCAGACATGATAAGAAAAAGCCACCTTGCCAATTGCCCAGGTGAGCGATTCAGGGCCTCATGGCCCTCTTGTTTTTAATTTATTACAAAATGACAGAAATGATTTTCAGTCGCAAGGAAAGGTTATTTAATGCGGTGACTGGAACGCACGAGTTGGTAACGGTTCGAGACCCGATTACATTGTTTGCGACCGAATTGTTAATAGTATAGACGACGACAATTATTTACCGGATTTACCGCTACCGCGTCATTCGCTGGACAACGTGTGTAATTATATATACCTTTGGATTAAAACTGTTAGATTTATGCAAATCAACTTTTTTTGCGCATTGCTTACGGTAAACTAGATAACGACAATTCGGTTGGAACGTATTCTTTTGTCAGCCGAGCTGGCTGTAGCGTGATCGACTATGTCATTTTAGGTCAGCGAGGTTTTAGTTGCATTAATGACTTTAAAGTCGGTTCGTTTTGTGAATGGTCTGACCACGCCCCGCTTTCTTTCAGCTTAAGGTGTAATAATGTTCCCATTATGTCTGACAGCCCGCAGTACAGTACTAGAATAAAATGGAATGACTCACTGCAGGATGAGTTCCGACGACGTCTTATTGCAAGACTTACTGATTTAAATTCCATAGTAAATCAAATTGATGCTACTGATTGAAATTCATTAAATTCTAGTGTCGAGAATTTTTCAAAGGTATTATATGACGTTGCTTACCCCTTATTTAGTAAGAAAGTGTGTATTGCCACCATAACAACAAGGCATTGCAAATGGATAGATCTGTTCTGAAACGGGGTATAACTTCTAATAGTTATTCAAAGTGTAGCTCCAAGTTTCAAGTCTAAATGTTTTTGATAGATATTGCTATTTTCTAATATCAACTATTCAACTACTGCAAAACTTCTGAGTTAAAAGGGCTTGATAATGAAAAAAACGCAATGGGTTGAAAATTGGCAATTTTGAATCAGTTACACTGGTTACAAGGCTAATTTAGATATATATTTTCTGAAATAAGTTTTGATGGTCCTTTTCTTGTCTTATTTTGAATAAATGGTAAACGGTCTTACTTGAAATGAATAAATTTTAATGAATACAAGTATAGATGAAACTAAAAATAACAGAGACAAAAAGGATCAGTCTGCTTTTAACCAGTATGTTTGGAGTTGAATATCTGTATCTTATTTCAAACACATATTTCACTTTAAGTACAATGCATTGTAAAAGGATGAATATGTTCTACAAAAGGGTTCTAATGCTAGCAAAATTTCAAGACCTGTTTATAGATACAGGTCCAAATGGCAGTTAATATGTTTTTTTAAATCCTCTAGTATCATATAATCAATCATTGAAGACTGTCTGAATAAGATAAGTGTGACAATGGTGATAATCTTATGTGTTTTGTATTGTCAATTTTGAATAATTAAACACTGGATTTAAACCTGAGCTAGATATCTTTTGTTTTGAAGTATGTTTTGATTACTGATAAATTGATCTAACTGAAAGGAAATTAATGCTAAATAAAATACATAATTGTTAGATCATGAACATGAACTGATACCTGTAGTGTATGGTAATATCTAATACCGTCTGTCTATATACACATGTGATATCTACCTATCTTGGAGCCAGCTCCCTATTTTTGTCCAATTTTGAGAAAATATCCTTTACAAAAAAATAAAATAAAATAAAATAGAATTTCTTCTATATCCTATGATTTCCTAATTTGAAATATTAGAGCTTTACAATGAAATTAGTGTTGTAAAATCCTTGCTTAATGATATTTTAACTGATCCTCTAGTAATAATAGATATAGAAATGAGTGTCCCATGAAATAGATATGAGTTTGTTGTCTATAACATATGCACTATCACAATTATTCTTTCTGAATGTATAAACAAGTAAATGAATGTTGGATTATGTGCTGTGCTGTGTTATGTTAGTATCCCTTTAAAACATGATTTACAGTAGTGTGACAAATTTAAATGAACAGAAATATAGTTACAGAAGTACATTAGTACATGCAGAGTTGACTATGTGTGTGATATGTGTTTGGGACTGACAAATTTGAATCAGTAGACATGGTCACAAAGCAAAGCTAGATGTATATTCTCTGGATTAGGTTTTGATGGTCAGTTTCTTGTCTTATTTTGAATAAATGGGAAATGGTCTGATATTTTTATGATAAATTCCAATGAACAAATATACTGAAGAAAACAATGATATCAGAAACAAAAAGGATCAGTCTGCTTTAACCCAGTATATGCAGAGTTGAATATCTGTATCTTATTTCAAACACATATCTCACTTTAAGTACAATGCATTGTAAAAGGATAAATATGTTCTACAATAGGGTTCTATTGCTCGCAAAATTTCAAGACCTGTTTATAGATACAAGTCAAAATCGCAGTTAATATGGATAACTGCATTGTATGGTAATATCTAATACATTCTGTCTATATACACATGTGATATCTTGCTATTTTTTGATGCAGCTCCCTATTTTCACCCACTTTTGAGAAAATATCACTTACAAAAAAAACCCAGATAAATAGATAGAATTTCTTCTATATCCTATGATTTCCCAATTTCAAATAATAGAGCATTACCATGGTATGAATACAGTAAAGTTCTTGTTTGATGTTACTTTAACTGGTCCTCTGGTAATAACAAATATAGAAATGAGCTTACAATGCCATTGATATGAGTTTGTTGTCTATAACCTATGCACAACCACAATTATTCTCTCTGAATGTATAAACAAGGAAATGAATGTTGGATAATGTTTTGTGCTGGGATGTGTTAGTATCCCTTTAAAACATAACTTACAGCAGTATGACTAATTTAAATGAACAGAAATATAGTTACAGAAGTATGTCAAAGTTAAAAAGTACCTGCATATGTCTCATTAGTATATGCAGAGTTGACTTTCTGTGTGATATGTGTTTGGGGCTGACAATTTTGAATCCGTAGACTTGGTCATAAAGCAATGTTGAATGTATATTTTCTGGATTAGGTCTTGATGTGACTTTTCTTGTCCTATTTTGGATACTTGGGAAATGGTCTCATCTTTTTATGATTAATTTCAATGAACAAATATAATGAAGAAAATGAATATATCAGAGACAAAAAGGATCAGTCTGCTTTTAACCAGTATGTGCAGATCTGCATCTTGTTCAAACACATTTTTACTTTAAGTACAATGCATTGTAAAGGATGAATAAGTTTTACAATAGGGTACTATTATTAGCAATACTTTAAGACATGTTTATAGTTACATGTTCATATATTCCACATGATGAACCTGTCCCTCATTGGGGTGTCACTGCCAGCAGTTATTACATTGGCTGATTTTTGTTTCATTGTCAAGTCCAATTGCCATTTAATATTAATTTACTTTTTTCAATGACATATGCTCAGTTACTTCGCACTGTCTGAAATACATAGGCAAGATAATGAAAATAATTTCGAAAGCTTGGTATTGGCAAGCAGACACAGACATCGAGATGGCGTCGTACTGACGTCGACGCGACGTAATAACGCCGAGACGACGCCAGTGCGACGCGACGACTTGTGCCTGCTAGGTTCCTATTTATAGTGAAACTGTTATTGAATAATAGAAAATTGACACAAGTTGATCTATAAAATAAATGTTATAAAATTTTTTGTAGTGATATATAATACTAGTTGTCATGTTGTCATATCTAGAGAGATTCATGTAGCTGGATGTTTACAATATCATAAGTGTGGTCCTGTTGACTTCTTATATCTGGTGCTTGAAATACGTTTGGATTACTGACAAATGATTCTAATTTATAGTTAAATTGGTGCTAAATAGTAGATAATAGATTTAACTGCTATTGTATATAATCCATATAAGTTGAACTATATCTATAAAATAACATTGTAATATATATAGTGGTATAGTGATATATATACTTGCGGTTTATATCTAGAGAGATTCTTGTAGTTGAACGTTTTCAACATCACATTTGTGATTTAGTTGCGTTTCTATATCACTTGTACAATCTCATCTATTCTTTCTGAAATGTACAAATCTGTCGTTTTATACCACTTGTATAATCACATTCTTTCTGAAATTTATAAACATGTAAATGAAATGTATTGAACATGATTTGTGGTTTGTTGTTTTAGGTATTTCACTAAATGCTGGTATTATAATAAACACAATGTGATAAATGTAAATGAATAGAAATAAAGATAAAAGTAAGTATACTAAAGGTTAATATAATCAGTTTGTTTCTAACCAGTATGTGCGCAGCTGACTATAAGTGCGTAATATTTACATTTATCCCATAATAAGTGCAATTCATTAAAACATAATGAACCTGTTCCTCAGTGGGGTGTTACTGCCAGCAGCCAATTCATCAGTTGAATATTATAACGCAGTCAAGTCCAAATGCCATTTAAAATGAATAACCATTTTATAATATTATATGCTTAGTCACTTCACACTGTCTGAAATAGAAAAGTATGACAATTAAAAATATAAATAATTCCAAGAACTTGGTATCGGCATTTGTGAATTACTTAATTACATGCCAAATGTTCTGATTGTCGACAAATGATCCCAAGCAGACATAGGAGTTATTTTTACGTCGTATTGACGTCGATGCGACGTAATTACGTCGAGTCGACGCCATTGCGACGACATATGCCTGCTGGGTTCTTATTAATAGTGAGACTGTTAATAAATAACTGAAAATTGATACAACTAGATTTATAGTTATAAAGAAATACTGCAAAATATTATTGTAGTGATATATAATACTAATAATCGGATATAGAGGAATTTGTATAGTTGAATGTTAACATTATATCATATGTGTGATTCTATTGTCTCCTCTCATCTGGTGCTTGAAATATGTTCTGATTACTGACAAATGACTCTAATGTATAGTAAAATTGATGCTAAATAATAGATACATATTATATACAAAAACAGCTTTCTGAAATGTAAAAGCATGTATATGAAATTTATTGAACATGATTTGTGCTCTGTTGGTTTAGGTATCCCTCTAAATATAGATATTATTCAACACAATTCAATTTATTTAAATAAATAGAAATAAAGATAAAGATAAGTATATTAAAGATAAAATGATCAGTTTACTTCTAGCCAGTATGTGCACAGCGGACTATTTGTGGTTATCTCAAAAACATATTCCACCAGATGTGCAACACATTGTGAAATGATGAATATGTTCTAATGCAACTATGCCATAAGCTATTTGAAGTACGGGTTGAGTTTCAAATACAAATTATGTGCTGGTCAAGTCAGTTGTTGGACTATAAGTATGGAAAACTAAGGCAAAACAACTGTTTGGTGATAAATAATCTTAGTCCTGCTATTGAATACGGATAGATTCTTATAGTTGAAAGGTTCTCAATTTGTCGTCTTCGTAAGTAATGCAGAACACAATCATTCTTTCTGAAATATATAAATATGTAGATGAACTATATTGAATCTAATTTGTGCTGTGTAATTTCAGGCATGTCTTTAAAAAGTCACATTATACAACACAAGGTAATTGATTTAGATGTATACAAATAATGATTAAATGTGCATACGAAGTCTGAAAAAGATCAGCTTGTTTTTTAACTAGAGTGTGTTCAATTGGAATTTTGTTCTGTTTAATATAAATATCCCAGTACGAGTGCTACGAACTGTAATTGTATGGATAGGCCCTAACAGTTTTTATGTTAGTAGTTATGTCACCTGATACAGTATGATGTCTTCGGGTCTTTCCATTGCTTTAACCAAAACAAACAGTTTGGTACCAAACAGAAAGTAGCTGAATACGCTAAATAACTAATCTTTTTAATATTGTGACTGATAATATAAGTTAGAAGTTATTCTATTGACAAAAGTAGCCCAAGTTTTAGATGATAACGTCAAAACATACCCGTAAGGAATTACATTATGGAGCCATATTCTTTTGGCTCCACTTACTTTACTATCTGTATATTTATATCAATGTGTAGAAAGAGTATGTTTGTTAAACTTCAGGAAGTACTAGTTGTTTTATATTTTGATTGTATGTGTTTTTGTTCTTTGTGTTCTTTCTTATATGTAAAATCTGACTTAACAAGACAAATACTTATTAGACTCTATCACAGCTTTGGTACAAAAAACTTTCAAGCTACCATTTATCAATATAAATTATATTTTGTAAGTGTTTTGGTTGATTGGTATGTCGGAGTTACATAATGTGATAAAAATTTCTTCCACTAATTGTAGAGGCTTAGGCAACTACGCAAAAAGAAAAGATGTATTTAATTTTTTTGAGAGATAAAAAATTTGGCATTTATTGTCTACAAGATACACACTTTACCACAGCTTTAGAACCATACATTAGGGCAGAGTGGGGAGGAGAAGTTCTTTTAAATTCTTTCACGTCTAACTCAAGAGGGGTATGTATAATGTTTAGTAACTTGGTTGAATATAAGGTACATAAATTTAAGAAAGATCAAAGTGGTAATATGTTAATTTTGGACTTGGAATTAGAGAGCAAAAAATTAACATTAGCAAATATATATGGCCCCAACGACGACTCGCCAAATTTCTTTTTAAAAATTACAAGAAACTATAGAAGAATTCGATAATGAAATCGGCATCATTTGCGGGGACTTTAATTTGGTGCAAAATCAGGAATTAGATACCTTAAATTACATTAATGTAAACAATCCTAATGCAAAAGAGACAGTCCTAATGCTTAAAGATGAAATGAATTTAGTAGATCCCTTCAGGGAAATATATGCAAATCTAAAACAATATACATGGCGAAAAAGAAACCCCGTAAAACAAGCTCGTCTTGATTTCTTCCTTCTATCTGAAGTTTTTATGCCAAGCGTAAAAGATGTTAATATTTTGTCAAGTTATCGTTCTGACCACTCGTCTGTGGTAATTTCTTTAGAAATAAATGAATTTAAAAAAGGTAAAGGGCTGTGGAAGTTTAATACAAGTTTATTGAAGGACAGAAATTATGTTGAAGAGGTAAAGAAATGCATAAGTAAAGTAAAAGAACAATATATGTTACCGGTTTACAATCTTGATTATTTTAAAGACAACTTAAATGATGATACTATCGAATTTTCAATATCTTATCAAATATTTTTTGGAAATGATACTTCTGGAAATAAGAGGGAAAACAATATCATATTCTGCATATAAAAAGAAACAAAACATAGAACAAGAAAAAACATTAATTCAGACTATTCAAAATTTAGAAACAGTAACTGAACCAGATTTGGAACTGATCGGTAGCAAAAAGGAAGAACTTGAAAACTTAAGGAAAGATAAACTTCAGGGAATTATAGTAAGATCACGGGTGAGGTCGGCCGAGGAAGGAGAAAAACCTACTAGATACATTTGCAATTTAGAGTCAAGAAACTATATTAATAAAACAATACCAAAAGTCGTGAAAGAAGATGGAAATTCTGTTGGAAAACAGGAAGATATTTTGATCGAGGCGAAAAACTTTTATAACAAATTGTATGGTAGTCAAGATGATAACCCCGAACAAGATTTGGAAATTGAAAATTTGTTAAATTCAATAGATTCAAATCCAAAGCTAACAGAAGAAGATAAAAATTATTTGGAAGGAGAACTGTCTGGAAACGAAATTCTATTAGTGTTGAAAAAAAATGAAGAATAATAAAAGTCCGGGAAGCGACGGATTTACTGCGGAATTTTCCAATTTTTCTATAATGATTTAAAGATATTCATACGTAAAGCAATAAACGAGGGGTACCGTGAGGGGAAAATGTCCATTACGCAAAGGCAGGGAGTCATTACATGCCTACCAAAAGGAGACAAACCTAAACAATATCTAAAGAATTGGCGACCTATTACATTGTTAAACGTCGTATATAAACTTGCACCTGGTTGTATAGCGGAGAGAATGAAGTTAATTGTAGATAAACTTATTTCAAAAGAACAAACTGGCTTTATGAGTGGACGATACATCGGTGAAAATACCAGACTTATATATGATATTCTGCATATTACAGATGAATTAGATTTACCAGGCCTTTTGTTAATTGTTGACTTTGAAAAGGCGTTTGATTCAATTTCATGGAAATTTATTCGTCACGTTCTAAATTTTTTAAATTTTCGTGAGTCTTTTCTAAAATGGATAGACGTTCTTTACAATGACATTTCCTCCTCTGTTATACAATGTGGTTTCTTATCAGAATCGTTTACTGTTACAAGAGGTTGTAGACAAGGAGATCCTTTATCTCCATATATTTTTTTACTTTGCGCAGAAATTCTCTCTCGGCTATTTAAGTCGAATAAGGATATAAATGGTATTAGAATTGCAGATACGGAATACTATTCTATTTCTATTCTATCCCATAACCTTACTAGGTCGTTGGGGCACCACAGCTGACTTCAAAACAATCCCTTTCCACCTTGTCCTGTCTTCAGCTGCCCTAGTTGAGCTGGCAAAATCCATTCCAGTCCACTCCTTGATATTGTCTTCCCACCTCTTCTTCTGTCTACCTCTTGTCCTTTTTCCTTTCACTGTGCCCTGAAGAATTGTCTTTGCTAAACCAGAAGACCTTGAGACGTGACCAAACCACCTTAGTTTCCGTTTCTTGACCAGCGTCAGGAGTTCATCATATTCTCCAATGGCTGCTTGGATCTTCCTGCGAATCTCCTCATTGGTTATATGGTCCTTGTACGAAATGTTCAGTAACCTTCGGTAGCATCTCATCTCAAAAGCCTGCGTTCTTTTCTCTAACTCTGCTGTCAAGGTCCATGATTCACAGGCATACAGAAATATGGAAATGACAAGGGAGCGCATAAGTGTCACCTTTGATCCAAGAGATATGTTGTTATCTCTCCAAATTGGTTTCAGCTTGGCAAGAGCTGAAGTGGCTTGTGCTATCCTTGAGAGAATCTCTTGTTTTGAGCCATCATCTGAGACAACTGCTCCAAGGTATTTGAAGCTGCTTACAGTACCCAGCTTCTGCCCATTTACCTTGATCTCCCTCTGGATGCCATCTGCGCTGTTTGCCATCAGTTTGGTCTTCTCAGCACTGATCTCCATCTTATACCTTGTGCAGGTCTGGTCGAGACTTTCAACTAGAGCTTCTAGTTCCTGCTCTTCCTCAGCAAGAGCGTTTATGTCATTGGCAAACCGCAGGTTGGTAATATTTCTGTCGCCTATGCTAACTTTTCCGTTATGTTCTTCCAGAGCATCAGACATAATTCGTTCGAGAAAAATGTTGAAGAGGTTGGGTGACAGAAGACATCCTTGTCTTACTCCAACTGTTGTTCTGAACCATTCTCCTGTGCTGCCATTTATCAGGACTGCACTTGTAGCCTTGTCGTACAGCTGCTCAATGGTGCGAACTAGGTTTGCATTGATATTGTACTTCCTCATGGTGGCCCATAAGGCTGCATGCCATACCCTGTCAAAGGCATTTTTGAAATCAATGAAGACATGGTACAGATTCTGCTGATGTTGGAGATACTTTACACACAGGATTCTAAGGTTGAAGATCTGTTCTGTGGTGCTCCTTCCTGCTCGGAACCCAGCCTGTTCCTCAGCGATTATCTCTTCGGCTTGTGGCTTAAGCCTGTTCAAGATAACTTTCAGCATGACTTTGCTTGAATGACTGATGAGGCTGATGGTTCTGTAGTTCTAGCAGAGCTGTAGATTGCCCTTTTTAGGGAGAGTAATAATCAGCGACTGAGTCCATGGGGTAGGCCATTCTCCTGTTCTCCAGATCCTGTTACAGATATCTGTTAAAACATCAATCATGGTCTCCCCTCCAGCTTGAACAAGTTCTGCTGGTATATTATCAACTCCTGCAGATTTTCCCTTCTTCAGTGCTGCTACTGCAATCTCAACTTCCTCACGAAGGATCGGTTGTTGATCTTCTTCTGGGGGCTGACTGCTGTCCAGAACCGTATTGTCACCATCAGTCTCATGGTTGTATAATTCTGAGAAATATTCAGTCCATCTGCTGAGAATCTCTTGTTCTTCTGTAAGGCATTTCCCAGACTTGTCCTGGATAGTTGTGGATCTACCCTGTTTCTCTGAAGTTAGATCCTTCACCAGCTGGTATGCTTTCTTGCTGTTGTTTTTGTTCAGGCAAGTTTCTATCTCCTCGCACTGACTAGCTATCCAGTCCTCCTTCGCTTTCTTCACTGCCTTCTGAATCCTCTTGTTTGCTTCCCTGTATTCTTCTGCTCCTCCTGCTTCATACCTCTTCTTCTTCAAATTTCTCCTCTCATCACTGAGGTCGAGAACATCTCTAGTGACCCATGGTTTTTTTCTTGCGACGTTCCTTCCCAAGTATCTCACTGGCTGCATCAGTCACTACTGTATTGTAGGTGGTAATCATGGTATCTAAGTCCATGTTATCATCCCTCAGACCAATGAGTGGTGCAAATTTTCCACCTATTGTTGCTTGAAAAGTGCATGCCACCTCTGGGTCCCTTAGCTTCTCAAGGTCAAACTTCAGTCTTGGCTGGGTTGGCTTTTTAGCCTTCTTCAGACGAACTCGGAAGGTCATCATGACCAGGTCATGGTCACTTCCTATATCTGCTCCAGGAAAACTCCTTGTCGTATGGATGTTGACTCCTGATCGGAAGCGCTTCCTCACCAAGATGTAATAAATCTGATTGTGGTGTTTCCCATCTGGGCTGTGCCATGTCCATCTTCTTGATGGTTTGTGAGGGCCAAGGGTGTTTGTCAGTACTAGGCTGTTACAAGTTGCAAACTCTAGAAGTCTGAGACCTCTCTCATTTGTCTCGGTATACGGAATACACATTATCACAATTTGCGGACGATACCACGGTTCTTTTAGATGGTTCCGAAAAATCTTTAAACGAGACATTAAATACACTTGACGTATTTGCAACAGCTTCGGGTTTAAAGGTAAATTCATCAAAAGCTAAAGCGGTATGGATTGGCAGTAAGAAGTTCAGTGGCGAGACTTTCAATCATAGGCTAAAACTTGATTGGGCACAAACAGATTTTACTATATTAGGAATTAAATTTTCATGCAACTTAGATACAATTAATGATTTAAACTATAATGAAAAAATTTAAGGAAATTGAAAAAGAAATTAAACAATGGTCCAAACGAATACTAACACCTTTAGGTAGAATAATCGTACTTAAATCATTGCTGATTGCAAAATTAAATCATCTTTTTATCTCACTACCGGATCCGTCTGCTGAAACTATTTAAAAATTAAATAAAATGTTTTATAATTTCATTTGGCAATCATCTACGGATAGGATCAAAAGGGAAGTATTGTGTCAAGAATATTGTAAAGGCGGATTGAAAATGATACAACTTAATAACTATATTAAGGGGCTAAAAATTAGTTGGATACGAAGACTAATAACTGGAAATTCAAAATACAAGGGCCTTTTTGAAACAATATATACCCCTGTCAAAGATATTCTGAACAGAGGGGAGACATACATTGATGAAATTAAACAATGATTGTACAAATAAATTTTGGAGGGACGTTCTAGATGCATGGAAGGAATTTATTTCGCACCTTAAACCAACTTCAGCTGCGGATATTATGGGTATAAGTAAATGGAATAATCCAAATATTAAAATTGATAATGTTGCGGTATTCTATCGTAGATGGTACTCTAAAGGTATTAGTTTCATTAAGGACTTGTTACATGAAAATGGCCGTCTGTTGACATACGAACAATTCCAAGAAAAATATGATATTCAAATAAACTTTATACAATTTACTAGGATAAAAACCTCCGTAGACCCCTACATTAGACGAACGCAAATAGATCTTAGTACCGAAGCACGCTTTAACTGTTATCTGCCGTTTAATGTGAATATTATAATGAAAACAGCAAAAGGATGCAAAAACATTTATAAACAACTTACTCATAAGAACGTCATTCCAAACAGCCAGGTTAAGTGGAATCGTATATTTGAAAATGTTAATTTGATTTGGAAAGATATATATTTAATACCTGTTAAATGTTGTGGTAATACTAAAATACATCGGTTTCAATATAGGATAATGCATAGAATAATAGCTACGAATGACCTACTGATGAAAATGAATATTAGACAAACAAATTTGTGCTCATTTTGTAACTTAGAAACAGAAAAAATTGAACACTTATTTTGGCACTGTAATATTGTTAATCAATTTTGGGACACAATAGAACAGTGGATTTATGCCAAAAATAATTATATGGTTAATATTGATAAATACAGGGCTATATTTGGAATACCAAATAATACATTAGCAATGCAGCCGGTAAACTATATTTTAATAGTGACTCGTCATTACATATATAAATGTAGAGTCAGCTCTTCTAATCTGAACTTACGGTCATGGGAAAATTATGTGAAGAAGTTCCTTGAGTAGGAAAAATTAATAGCTCTTAAAACCAATAAGTATGATAAGATAAAAACATATTGGGAAAAATGGTTTGATTCCTTTAATGTTTAAGACTTTTGTAGGTTACATATCCTATTTACCTTTATTATGTAATCCAATACGAAATCAATCAAACGTTTACTTGTTACATTCATTGAATGGACATTTACTAAAGTATCTTTAACGGTTAAAGTTTACGGTTTGTGGAGGAGACGGGGAAACATTTACCTGGTCTCAGTTTATCCAAATCGAGGGTTCAGCGCAACACTGTCGTATCTTGTTTTCAAGAAACTTTTCAGGAACAAGAAAAAACTTTTATTCATCAAAACCCTTATACCATTTTTTTCAACATAATGTTTAATAACTGCCAAAAACCAGTTGGTTTAGCTGACTATTGCTAGTTTTAAGATACATTTATTGTAAAAGAAGATATTTGTAATTATTTGACATACGACAGTTTTCCCACTGTATATCACGATTTAGGTTTAAAGATTTCAACGCAACACTGTCGTAACTTAAGTTACGACAGTGTTGCAGTGACTCTTAAGTGTTTCATTCACTTTAGATTCAGTGCAATACTGTTGTAACTCACTTGATCGAGTTACTGCAGTGTTGCTTTAAATTCAATGAAAATATTTTCCATGACGGAAAATGCAAAACTGTCTTATCTTACACTTAATACTCAAATACTATGTCAGTTCATAATAATGATGACAACAGAATGAGTTTTTATCGTCAGAAATGTGTAGATTCATACCATACTTAAATAACTGTTATGCTTTACATACTATATTTCTTGTAATAAATGCCCCCTCTCTAATAAACACCCCCTTATGTTATCTATATTAATAAATGACCCAGTTACACCACCATGGGCTTTAAACCACCCATATTTGCTATATATGGCTGAGATTTTGTCTTGAGAAGCCCTTCCTAGGACTTGCACATTGCAAGGCTGTTTATTAGAAGAAATACCTTGCTTAAACACAGGGATGTTCAAGAAATGTCATAAAAAACACCTTGTATACTATCTTGGACCTAATAAAACTTGTATGCAAGATGTTGAGGCAGAACACCAGTATGCAGGATAAAGAATACATGTACTGTAAATCTTAAATATCATATTGTATGTGTAGAAGATTTTGATTACCGTCAATTTTGTATTGTAAATTAACGCACAAAAGCTAAATTTTGATCATCTTGTTCAACTGTATCCAATGGATACATTTTGTGGATAACTTTAGTGTTTCTGAAGCCCTTGCTCTCCTCCCCACCCAACCCCTACCCCCTTCTCAAGAATTACCATCTTGCTCTTGCCGCTTCTGGTACTTTCTTTGAAAAGGGGAAATAGGATTATTGAACTCTAAACGCAGCTGGACTATATAGAGAATGGAAAGCTATTTACTAGGCTTTATGACAAGAGGGATGACTTCAATTTTCCCATAGTTTACTTTCCATTTTTGAGTAGCAATATTCCTTTGGCACCTGCATATGGAGCTTATGTCTCTCAGCTAGTCCGCTATGCTAGAGCCTGTTTCAAATATCAAGACTTTGTTGATAGAGGAGGGAGGCTGCTATCCGGTAAATTGTTGTCACAGGGTTATTGCAGAGCCAAGCTTGTGTCGACAGGTATGGGAGACATCACGAACTCATTGATCCCAACAATTTGGCTGTTTCTAAACTTACCCGTTCCTTATTTCTGATTTGATGGCCTCTGCCGAAGCATGGAAATTAAGGCTTTCAAATACCGGACTTGCACATTCACTGACTTTTTCCACAGATACATAGCTCACACTGGTCTGGCAGTCAACACATGCAATAAAAGCAACGTCCATGCCAACTAACATTTCTGACCTTAAAACCCAAATTCTTTCGCATGCTTCTTAATTTAGTTTCAAATTATCATTCTCACGGACCTGGCAGTTTGTAATAGACTTCTTCGTCAGATCAGTTTTTCGTATACATGTATATGCCATCTGGTATAAATACAGTGCAAAAATAAAGTTTGTCACCAATTCACTGGCATGGTTGTTGTAGCCCAAAAATTGTTTTTAAGACTTTTTTTAAATATGCATATCAATTCAGTAAAACTTTGATTCCCATTTCAAGAATCCGGGATCGGACGGTACGTGAGACTTTACTTCTCAAGCAAACTCAAACTGATTAAACAGTGTGGGGACTTACGGTTTTCCATCACGCACATTTGTGATGGTCAGCCATAACTCTTACATTTTTTCAGTGCAACTGACTAAAATGGCATTTTAACCCACTGACAGTGTTCAGTATGACTTGTCTGCACTTAAAATTGATATTTGGTCCAGCCCTTAACTATTCTCAGTATAAACAGTCTGTATGTTGGTTATTTCTGCAGAATTATGGTCAAAATTAGGCAAATATTGCTGTGCATTTGACTTGCTTTGTTTCCAAGAAAAATGCATATTTACTTTCTATTTTTTTTGAAAGTGGTACGATGAAAATTGTCTACAATGCTTGCTTTTTTGTAATGGATGCTAACTGTACAAATTACTCATGGTTTTGCACCTGTTACTCGACAGAAAATTACTTGGGGGGGGGGGGGGGGGGGGGAGGGGAGGGGAGTTGCCTTTGTTATGGTCAGCCATAACACCAGAAGAAACCAATGGTATGGCTTTCCATCACGTTTTATCCTTCGGACATTTAGTTACATCTTGTGGTCTAAATTTCAGAAATTATGTTATGGTAAGCCATCATGTCAGTTCATGTATAGTGCATGGCTAACCATCACAAATATGCGTGATGGAAATCCATAAGTCCACAGACTGTTAAAAGAAAAAGCAAGTTTCCTATATGTTGTCTTCGTTGCCTGTGTTAAATCAGACAAGCGCGTAGACATGGGGAGTTTATTGTAATAAGCAGGTGATGCTTACTACTCGCGAGCACCTGATCACACCTCTCAAATTTGGGGTCCATGTCTGTGTATCTAAAATATTTCAGAATTGTCGGATGTTTATATGATGTTTATATGATTTACAAGTTTGGACTTATGATTTGGGTACTTTGACCACTTTAACTCTAAACCCCTCAAAGAGGATCAGTAATATTTGAGGGGGTGCTTTGAGAAGCCAAAAATTCTGGCCTTCGCCTTTAATATTTCAAAGGCAGACAAAATTTATATTACTATATTCATAATGATGTAGACACATAATAGATCTATCAACCTCCCGAAATATTTGTGAAACTAGAAAAATGTCTAATTATGTAAGATGCATTATTCTTTTAATACCGTATTTGACCTAATTAGTGCACATAATCTGACAAGCCCACATTATCATGATTGTGGGAACTTCTGAGGCATATGATGGTAATCACACATATTTTTACTGTTCTGACCCTTGTTTAACAGAGCTGAAATACTAATTAAAAGCAATTTTTCAGATGTCACTTAAGAAGCTTCTCCATGCTTCTATGACTTTAAGTAACGGATAGCTTTCCTTTGATGCTTTAGCCATTCAATTCTGTTTCCTTTTGTACATAATACATGTAATTCTTTGAATTATGCACTTATTAGGATGAAAAGGTTACTACAAGTATTTGCTGGCATTTTTGAAAAAGCTAAGCACACAGTTCACTAAAAAGAACAAATATGGTATACTATATTTGTGATATTCTTTTTTTAACGGAAACTTCCCCATTTTTATTCTAAATTTACAGCGAATTCCACATAATGAAAGAAAAATAAATAAGTAAAAAATAACAGTGAGTGAGTTAGTGAACTCAGGTTTAACGTCCCACCAACAGCGAGGTCATATGGAGACGGGACCTCAGTTTAAAGTCTCATCCGAAAGACCGGAGAAGCGGGGAATCGATCTTGCGACCCCTGGATTGGTAGTCTGGAGTGTTATCCACTACACTACAGCCGCTCCTAATATCATTGAGGCAAGTGAATTTATTTTTTGACCCTGTTTTGAAACCATAAAGTTTTAACATCAAAAGCCTTCTGACTAACAGCTCTAAATTTACTGTGTAATAAGGGTAAACTACATGTGACCAGTCTGTGCTGTAGTAATTGTCAACAGAGTGGATAGGGGAGATCTGAGCTGGCTGTATCAGGGACAGGGTGTAAACTGACAATTGCTGCTAGCTCGCACAGGTTTTTTGGATGACCATGTTAGTGATGCTGTTACAATGTCAACCAGATGAAGGCCATATTTTGATAATGCCTAACAATAAGTTTGTCAGATTTATTTTCAAAGCACAATTGTATTAAAGTTGTTACAACAATCCCCAACAAGATTAATTTAACAAACATCAGCTGAAATAATGTTTCTTTTCCTTTTCCCTGTTAGTAAAAAATCAATCTGCTAGGGCAGTTTTGCAAAAATAAGAATTCTATCCCGAAAAACTTGCTCGCACCTAGGGTATACTCAAAACAATTGACCGTTCATAGGGCAGAGACCCAGTGGCCAGCTGGTACATAACTGCTGCCAAATATTTTGAGAGCAAAGTCAATTTGTGCTGCTATGAAAGGAATATTAATGTGACAATGAATGCCTGATGCATAATAAATTTTGAGTAGCATATGATTTTGGAAATTTTTTACTAACTATATAATATTCTTGCATAAAACCTCTTGCATATGGCTATTAAATGCCATGCATTAACGAAGCTCAACCCATGCATTAACATTGGAATTCATGTGCAATTCGAACATCATTTTTAGGCATGCTTATAATCGCAGTGCGGGTGGTAATTTGTTTACATTATGTTACCTGACATAAAATTCCCACCCTGGGATAAAGCATTTTTGTTTCCTGTTTTGTTCATGTCAAAGCAAAGTTCAGTTTTTTGCAGAACCATGTTACGATATGCATGGCACTATGAACAACAATATTTTTTTGATTTTCCAGACAGTTTCAACAAGATTTACAATTGAATCTTACTCTAAAATGCAAGAATAGGGATCATACATGTTTATCTCATTGCATTAATATTGTGCCAGGTCCCTCTGAAGAAGTTTGAACACTCGGCTTAGACATCATACTCAAACGACTTTCCCAGGACCTGGCGAATGTTAATGCATGAAGCTATATGTATGATCCCTATAAGCAACTAAATTAACGACATAAGAACTAACTGGACATTCTGGCTTAAAAACTATCCGGAAGGCACTCATCTGCATAGGAAATGATTAGCAGGAGCAAGTTGAGATAAAAGGTAAAGGTACCATAGCCTATGGGCTGTATGGGCAGTGGGAGATAGAGGCCCACTGTATCTTGGGCACATAATATCAAAGGCAGAGCCCATCCCTCTCTTTTCACTGTCTTATCCTTCACTGATTCGAAACAGATACCCATTTACTGCTGGGTTGAAAGAGTTCTCCAGTGGCCGAATGGCCCAACCTGGGTTTGAACCCGAAAACTTTTGCACCATAACGGAGTCACACAAACCATTCGACCACAATACTTCTGAGATACTGTACTGAATTTAATGGGAGTAGAGTTGAGTGGTTGGTTGATTTTTCTCTAGACTTAAGTCAGCAATACTGCAGTCATGTAGAGTTGTCTCCCCATCGGAGGTGGAGAGAGAGAGAGAAAAAAAGAATGTTAGGATCCACTGGAGAAAAATAAAAAGCCCTTTTACCTGCTGCTTGAAATTAAAAGCAGGCCCTTGCCAAACTACAACCCAAATTTTTAGGATTCCCCAACACTGACTATTACCCAGTATCAGCTCAAAACCCACCACTAGTAGGAGAAAAGTGTATTTATCATAATGGTCTATCTATGCATTTATCTGTGCCAAGTCTCATGTTTTAAATTCACATTAAACTGTCTCCATCACTTTAAGAAGTAACACAAGAGTTTTGAAATTTTTTATTGCTTTGTAGAATTCAGCTTTGATGACAAGATTGTGTGTTCTGCCTCTGAATATTTGTTGAGCAACATATAGCACAGGTTATCTCAAAACAAAATATGTTATTTTGCCATGTCAGATATCACTATATATGATGGAGACCAAGGGATCAGGAAAAGTTGACATTTTCGACATTGACAGAAAACTGTTGGACATTGGAAAACTGTATGACTTAAAGACAGATTTATGAGTCATGTGAGACAGGATCGTCACCCTGAGTTAGGAAAAAAATCAGCATTTTATCACAGAACGGTTGCTGCAAATAAAGAAGTTCTCAAATATTTTTGGACAGAAATTACAGAATTCCCTAACGTTCTGAACATTATTCAAATTTTCCTGACCAACTTTCAAAATTTCATGAACTTGAAAAATTGTTGTTTCCCTGTCCAGTGGCTATCCTGTTAAATGATTTGTTCCAGTGATTTGACATACATGCTTTTCTGTGGTGTCCCCTAACCGAGTGTTGGAAGACTTTTGCTTTTGGTAAGTAACAAGTATTGGGTAAGAAAGGCGAGTATACAGTTAACAAAAGCCAGTATAGCGATAACAAAAGCCAGTATTGAGCTGAAAAAATGAATATCATGTTAGGGAACAACATAGCCCAGCTCTGGGCCGGAAAATGCCCAGAAACAAGTTTCAATTTTCACTAAATTAGAAACTTTGTTTCTGAAATAATTTCGGTCCGGAGCTGGACTAGGGAACAACACTGTAAGACATTTACTCGATATTCGCTTTTGCTAACTGTATACTCACTTTTGTTGACCCGATAATCGCTTTTGTTAGCTCGATATTTGTTTTTTTCTAACTGGATACTCCAGTTGAAAAAAGTGAGTATCAAGTTAGGTAATTACACTTTTAGACATAAACTCGGTTCTCGCTTTGTTAACTTAATATTCTCTTTTGTTGACTCAATATTCTTTTTTGTTTTACTCGATACTTGTTTTTCTTAACTCAATACTCCCATTTTTTAGCTTGCCTAAACGAAGTTCAGGAAGAGCTATTGCGCTACCCCCGGCGTTGGCGTCAGCGTTAGCAAAATGTTAAAGTTTTACGTTAAAGTTTTTTATGTGATGGGCAAGGCGCTGTCAGGCGAGCTATCCTGTCCCTGTGACAGGTCTTGTTAACTTGATACTTGCTTTTGTTAGCCTGATACTCGCTTTTTTTAGATTTAACAAGTTTTTTACTTGGTTCGAGATTTTTTTTTCTTCCTAGAATATGGGATAATCATGTGATCTTGATGCATCTTTGCCACCCTGAGTTATACTTACATGTAGCTTACACTCCATACTCTTCCTGTCCTGAAGCCTATGCAGCTCTATTTTCGCAAAAAAAAATACTCCCCATTTGCGATGAGGATGCTAAGTTGGCTACCCCAATTGTGGCATACCTTAAAGATATCCTTTTAATAGTTATGATGTTGTAAAAAGAAACAAATATCTATATAGGACAGTTTTGCATTGATGAATTAATAAGATCAGGTATTGATTTCTGATGCAACACTGTCGTAACTGACTTTATTGCAGTTACGTCAGTGTTGCGCTGAGAGAAGTCATTATACTTTATCATTGTCTTTAACGCAACAATGTCGTAAGTTAAGTTACGACAGTGTTGCGTTGACAGAACTAGCCTTTGTGAGAAACTGCAAAATGCCAAATTTCCTTTTGCTAGACAAATATCCACACATCATGTGGGATATTTTTACCAATTATGTAGATATGTTTTGGGATGTCAAAACTGCAGAAAAGTCTATTTCAGAAAAATATGAAGTTACGACAGTGTTGCGTTCAACCCACGAAATAGTGAAATACGTGAATATAAAATCATGCATATAAAATCCAAGCATAATATGAAGCCAATAAATTTTATCACCTAGTGTGCATCCAGAATATCAGTCCAGATGAAATATCCTTAGACATATTCATAAGTTTTAAATGTGTTTTAAGCTAAATTTGGCTGATTTTATGTTCCATGTATCTTGGTTACATTATAATTTACCGTGTTGATCCCAATAAACGCCCCTGCTCTAATATAATAAAAGCCGCCCCATGTCCCCTTTCTAAGAATAATGTTACAATGTCTTTCCATCAGTTTCACAAGTGGAAATAACATGAATTTCTGTTTGCTCCTACAAGGGACGTTGCTATTTTAGATGGGGTCCGCTTTTCAGGGAAACAATTTGCTCATTGAAGAGCAAACTCTTTCCTTAACGAGCCGACCCTTGTTGATAAGGAGGCAGAAAGTGATTATAGTAGAATTACTACTTCTATAAGTGTGCATACTCATCTAATCATTGCTTGTTAGAAGAATTATGTGGTGATTTGTGGTTTAATTTTATTAGAGCTCTGGGTGACGACCCCCCCCCCCCCCCCACCACCGCCTCACCAATCTTGACATTGTGGAGGGTAGCGCCCTTGGCGCGTTTAAAAGGATTAACACGGTACTTCAGTACTTCAGCATTGTTCAACTTACCAATGAATTCAATTTTATATTCCGTCGTTGATGTAAAACACAACAGAAGTTTCAAATCCTCTCCCACATAAATGACTTTGAAGGAATCGCCAAACCACCAAAACATTTACAAAAGCGTAATGATCTTTTCTTTCTAGTCCATAGCTATATGTATATATGTCGATATTTGCCACGTTATAAAAATGTTACCGAGGTTCAGTCAAGCGTCATGTATTTACACTTGTAAAGGTTATTTCCATAGGTTTATTCCTACTGTGAGTGTGCATTTGTGTAGCAAAAGTAGTTGCCTACTATAGATTGAACTTATAGCCAGGGTAGCTTGTTTTGTGTTTTATAACAAAGTTTGTCATTAATATATCTGTGTACGTATGTAATGCATTGTATTCTTGTGTTCTTGTCAGAAATGAATAAATAAATCACACAAAAAACTATTGTAGCCCTGCTAAAAATAAGAAAGAGATATGCGTTGGCGACGTTGGCGATTTTGGCACTTAATTACTTGCAGACTTAAATTTTTGATCAGTGGTCAGATTACATCGCCTATGACGAGGCGATATTGAGATATGTAAGGCAAACCGCTATCCAAGTTATACATAGAACAATTAGCACTTATTATGAATATCATGGAATAAGACATCGTACTAACTCTGATTGTCAGTTAATTAAGTTATAACTATGGTAACGCGATATTATGTTAAATAGGTATGCAAAATAGAATGTAAACAGAAGCGAAGTTCAAATTGCTACGAACATCAACAAATTAACTTTTATGGTGTCCTAAACAGAGTAAGATGGAACACAGCAAAGATCTGCCTATCTGTCAATCAATATAATATTTGATATTTTTGTATCCAACAGTGACCCATTATCCGATTCGGTGGCCGCCAGTTTGGAAGGAAGAGATATGTGTCCAGGTTGTGGTAGAGCTGTCACTACAATGGATAAACCATTTTGTGGCAAACGGTATCACAAAGAGTGTTTGAAATGTGGTAAGTAATGTTAGAATATATTTAAGTCATTTGGAATATGTAGTCAAACAATCCTGCATATCAGGCCTAGAAACATTCTGTACTGTAACCATTAATACCATCATACAATGACTGTTCTATTTGCATGGACTATTCTATTTTCTATTCTATTCTATCCCATAACATTACTAGGTCGTTGGGGCACCACAGATGACGTCGAAACAATCCCTTTCCACCTTGTCCAGTTTTCAGCTGCCCTAGACAAATATAGTACGTTTTGAACTGATGTTCTGATTACACTTCAGTTTCATTTCTCAATGAAAGTATGGAGAAACATATAGGCCACATCCCAAAAGAATCTTACTTTGGACTGACATTCAAAGTAAATAAGATGAAAAGCAGATGTACGCTCGTAAGTCTTATGTGTGAGATTGGCGTCGTAAATCCTATATCTCTCGACGGTATCCCTGCAATATTAAGATATATTGTATAGGGAGACCGGGTATAAATGCGTTTTCTTTATGCCCCCGCCACGAAGTGGGAAGAGGCATATAGTTTTACCCTTATCCGTGCATACGTACGTCCTTCCGTACGTATGAATGTACGTCCGTCATACTATGTAGTACTATTCTCATCTCCGCAACTGCTCCTGCAGTATTTGATGCAGGGGTTTGAAACGTGCAACATCGTTCATACATGCATTGAACATGTGCATAAAGGAAACGAAACTTTAATTTACGTCATTATTGCAGAATTATGTCTCCATATAGGACATACATATTTTGACCATATTTAACAGTTTGTAGTACTGGTCGTGTCTCCGCAACTCCACCTACAGTATTTGACGCAGGGATTTAAAACTTGCAACACAGTTCAGTCACACATTGAACATGTGCATAAAAGAAACGAAACTTTGATATAGGTTATTATTGCAGAATTGTGTCCCCTTATATGAGATACATATTTTGACCATATTTCAATGCCTTATGTTCAAGCTCACCATTAGTCATCGCACTAGGAACCTTATTTATAAAGTGATTTTGATATTATATCACAACTGTATTGGATATGACAATACCTGAAAGAAGCTCGCGTTTCAGGTTGGCAGGGTTAAGGTTAAGGTCACAGTTGGTATTTTTATTAAAAAAAACTTTTCGTCGCTCTAGCTCTTTTATTTATAAACGGCTTTCAATAAAACTACACACAAACGTTATGCGTGACAATACCGTAATCCAGTTTAAGTTTTAACACTATAGGTCAAAGGTGAAGGTCATAGTTGCTATTATTAGAAAAAAATTGCCATCGCTCAAGTCCCTTTATTTATTCAGATGTTGATATAACTTCACCCAACTGTTAAGTGTGACAATATCTTTGACAAGTTGTCGATTCAGAATTTGAGAGTCAGAATCAGGGTCACAGTGCTATTTCAAGAACATACAAAGTCATCCTTCTAGGGCCTTTTTAATGAACCGAGTTTGATATAACTTCAAACAAATATTAAGCATGACAATATCTTGGCTAATTTTGCTGAAATGGCTAATTTTGCATTTCAGCATTGTAACTTAATTCAAGGTCACAGATGCTATTTTAGGGAAACTCTTGTCATGGTTCTAGCGCGTTTATTTGGGAACAGATTTTGATATAACTTCACACAAATGTACAGTACAGTCCTACAGATAAGCCCAGAATCTGATGATAAACCCCCTTTTCTGATCACAGTAGGGAGTAATCAGTGGAACCAATTAAACCATTAGTCAATTATGTACAGCAATTATTTATTGCTCCAGATCTCCAGATGTAGTTGTTTATTTCTCTTACATATGATTTTCTTTGTATTTGGCATAATGATGGATGAATGGATGACTTGCGATTTTACGTCCTTTTTAGCAGTATTCAGTCATATCAGGACGATGGGTGGATGATAATGACATGTTGTATGCAATGGAACCCCGTTAACGATTGAAAGATTCCCGCCTCCAGCTGGGCTCGAATAGGGACAGCTAGACCAGCAGGCCAGCACTTAACATACTGAGCTACCGGGGGCTCCATAATTCTATATATAGCTATAAAAACTGCATAATATTGATTATCCATAATTCCAGGTATGGATATCGATGGTTAGATATTTGGATATCTATAATTCGATTTTTTGATATCAAAAAAAAAAAAAAAAAAAAAAAAAAAAAAATCAGAAGATTTTTGGACATTCAAAAAATCGAAAAATGGATATTATAATTCATTTTATGGATATCCGGATATAAAGCAGATTTTTGGAAATCCAAAGATGGAATGATGGATATCCATAAATCGAAGTTTGGCTATCTATAAATCGAATTTCGGATATGCAATATTATGCTGTATCTTTGGATATCCATTAATCCTGGCATAATGATTGATGTAACTACAAATTTTGTACCGTCCCATACATGTCTGACCTAGCGATGAACATCACGCACTTTGAATTTTCATGTTAAAATCTATGGTAAAGTTTTTAAGATCTTGGTATTAATTCAAACTCTTTGTTTGTGTTGGGTTTATATTTGGGTTTATATTTGTCCAAAATTTTATTTTGTTCCACCCCGACGCGTGCCTGTCACCTAGAGGTGAAGGTCACGGTCTTTAACACTTTCCTGTTAAAGTTTTTGAAATCTCATATCATCGCAACCATTTGTTGGGTTTTATTATAAGATGTTGGTCTGAAAATGTATTAAAATCACAGACTTCAGCTTTTCTATGTTTTAAGATAAGATGCGTCTTGGTTTATTTCTGGATTGTAACAGGTTTCATCATCTGGATGCTGCTGGCATAAGGTCAAGGTGACATAC
The DNA here is from genome assembly GCA_963989385.1 of Ctena decussata. Classification (NCBI taxonomy): domain Eukaryota; kingdom Metazoa; phylum Mollusca; class Bivalvia; order Lucinida; family Lucinidae; genus Ctena; species Ctena decussata. Next base: position 62,772,484 of record OZ022499.1, on the reverse strand, counting down.
TAATACTTGAACATTTACATCAAACTTCTGCTATAAGTTTTTAATGTTTCTTCTATTTCCAATATCCTTCAATTGAACCTTTTGATATGTTAACTATTAGGTTTATTGGTAGGTTGCAGAAGATAAGCTGACATCCTCTGGATGCTGTAGCTATATTTGTATTATATATGTGTTAAACTTGTGTGTTTCAAGTTTGGTGTCATTAGGCAATGGCCATGGCCGGGGATATACGTAAACCCCTGCTCACTTGTTCTAGTCCAAAATGAAATATAAGCCTATGCTAATTAATTCAAATAAGTGCAATGGTAGCTTTTTAATATATTTTCTAACTATAAAGGGCTTTAATGGATTAATTATCATTTGTTTTTACAGCTAAAAGAGTCGATCGTCATTGTTTACACATAAATATAAAGAATTAAGGAGTTCCTTAAAAAGTTAAAGTTGATACGAACCAATCTTAAAAGTTTTAAGATTTTTCCTTAAGTTAAGGAAGACCTTAGCGGTAAGGTGTTGTCAAGCTTCACTTTAGACCACTTTAAGGTAAACCCTTACTTTAAGGTATTCCTTATCTCTTAAGGTGTGATTGTTAACCTGGGCCCAGGTTTGTAGCCACTCAGTCAACACAAGCAAGGACCTATTAAAAAGGCACCTCATGGCATATTTCCATGTGCGAAAAACATAAGTTCAGCCTGCGTATATGCAGTCTGATCAGAGTCCTTCCCTATGCCCATAAACAAAAATGAATCTTGATATGATGTGAAATGAAACCGCAAAGACATGGCATTTTGCTCAGTTGTGTGGTGTTTAGTAATATACCTCAAATCTTTTTCAGATGATGCGCCCCACATATTTTCTAAACTTTTAGGAATGGATTTTTACTTTCAGTTAAAGATCATAGCGCCTGATCTAGTGAATGTGCACACAAAATACAAAACACACTGGAGTTATTTTCCTAATATGGGCTAAACGAGCGCGACTGGACAAACAAACAAACTACTTTTTTCATTTAGCTGATCTGATCCACCATGGTGTCAAACTAAAACTATACACACTTGATTTCTCATGTTCTTGGAGTCTATTTATGCAGTACCTTGTGCTTATCATTTATTGGATTAGTGGAGAGAGATTAACAGCAAAATTAACAGCAAGGTGTTAACTGATAATGAGCCTGGTTTATGGGATAAGCAATGCTACCTGGCTGAGTAGATTTCTTGGGCTTTCAGGATGGACTGAGTATGACAATATCTCGGACAAGTTTGCATTTCAGCATTACAGATCCAAGGTCGAATTCACTGTTGCTACTTTTAGTAAAAAAAACTTTTTTGTCCAAAAAATATTTTGTTGTCCGTCTGACACCTTTATTCATTGACATATTTTGATATAATTTTACACAAATGTTTTGTGTGACAATATCTTGGATAAATTTGTGGTCTAGCATTTCAGAGGCAAGGTCAAGGTCACAGAATTGCTATTTTTGGTAAAAAGTTATCCCTCAAGCACCTTTATTTATTAACCGATTTTGATATAACTTCACACAAATATATCGAAACACATTGTTTGTTTATTGTAACAATGTCTTGAACAAGTTGGCGATCCAGAATTTTAGGGTAGGGTCAAGCTTATAGATCCCTTTTTTCTAGACAATTCTTTATCATCCTTGTAGCGCCTTTTTGTAGACAGATTTTGATATAACTTCACACAAATATTATGCATGGCAATATCTTGGATAAGTTTGCGTTTCAGAATTGTAGGTCGAAGGTCAAGGTCAGAGATGCCATTTTAAATAAAACTTAATTATTGTTTACCGTTATTTGTGAACTGATTTTGATATAATTTCACACAAATGATATAAACGACAACATTTTGGACAAGTTTGCGTTTCAGCATTGTAGATCAGAGTCACAGTTGCTATTTTAGGGTAAAAAAAAACAACTTTGTCATCCCTTTATTTATCGACAGATTTTGATATAACTTCACACTAAAGTTTACTATGACAATATCTTAGATAATTTTATGATTCAGCATTTAAGAGGCAAGGTCGAGGTCACAGTTGCTATGTGTAGATAAAACTGTCATTCCTACAGCACCTTTATTTATGGACCGATATTGATATAACCTCATACAGATATGTCGAAACACATTGCTCCATTAGTTAGGTATATGGCGGGGGCTTCATCACCTTTAGTGATTGTCTAGTCTTTGTCTTGTTTTGTGAAAAAACATGAATTGACTATGTTATTGTCCTAAAATTACTAACTAGCAAACCAGTGTATCATTACTATGAAAGATGTTTTTCATTGTTATTGGTCACAGTGCATAACATAGACAAAAATATGTGTTCAACGTTAGTGCGACACGGGAAAAGTCTGTCTCTGATGTAACGTCCGGCGAAAAGTTCAAAGCTTCATATAACATCTAAATTTTCCGTCCGTATGGTACGTACGACGTTGAGTCTCTGTCCAGCCTGCTCATTCAAATCAAAATTCGGCACGAAATTGATAATGATTTTATAATGACTGTAACCTACCAGGACAGAAATTCGCTGTTCAGATCTTAAGCCGCGTCTGTGTTTTGCACATAAGCAGTAAACAGAAAATAGGTATCAATGAGACAGAAAATGTTACTGGTCTAGGGGCCAACTCAGAAAAGGGCTCTAAAATAGATTTTTTTTAAACCCATCTGGTAGAAAATTTCCAATGGTGTTTTAAGAGTGTCGATTTATGGTGGATGCCAGCTCTGAAAGTGGTGCAGATTATTTTTACAAGAACAAAACCAACCCTACCGTTGTTAACATTTTTTTGAAATTTTAGTGAGGCGGGCCCTGGCGACTAGGTTCAGGTGGTGATACAAGCTCCAATCTTGGTATGTAACATCCTTAGAAGATATGTTTAGTAGAAAGACTGCTTGCCACCAAAACGATTTTATTTTCTTGAAGCTTGCCAAAATTAGCAGAAATATACGTTACTTCCTTATTTATGTGACGTGACCACAAACCCAAGGGCTATATCAAATAAATCTTTGAATGATTCACTTAAAATCTACCAGTTTAACACTGTAACGATGACTTTTCCATGTTTTTTAACAAAACGTTTACAATAAATAAGTTAGCCTCATTTGAGTAGTTTACGATATAGAAACCGTGAACAGCTGTTACCAGAAATCTGATGCTATTTAATCGTCATAATATTTTTTTGAAATGGCGTTAAGAACGCATAAGAACGAAACATATAGTCCCAGAGCCCGTGGTAGGTTTATTCATGTGGTCGAGGCCAAAAGGTTTGAAGGTGTTTTCTTATGTGAAAACGTGTGCGAAATTCAAAAATTGAAGTCTTATAAACATCGGTTGGTGCACAAAGTCGATACATTAAAAAGATTACACATGGGGTGCTCCAAAACTCAAAAGAGCGTCAACATGGGGGTACCCTTATATCTGGTAATATTTTCCGCCTTCTGCATGCACTAGAATACTTATTTTGATATCCAAAAATAAATGTTGAAAAATGTTTAAAAAGATTAAGGTAGACGGATACTGAATAGAAAAATTGGTGGGGCATTCAAACCATTATACCGTCTAAATAACCAAAAGAGCATTACATTCTTTAAAAAAATGCAAGAAAATTAGATTTCATGAAAAACGTCATGAAAAATATTTCAATCGATGGGGCATGCTTATGCATATTATTTTAGTAAAACTTACATTGCATGTTAAAGAATAAAAAAAAAAAATAAAAAAAAAAGTCACCGTTTCGTTTCCTAGAAAAACAGTGTTTAAGTTCAGAAATATCCCCTAAACAGACTGCCTAAATTCTGCACCTGCTGCAAGCACAGCCGGTCCTTGCCCTACTATTTATTTTCCTGTTATATGGTTCTACCTTAGAGTAATGTCGACAAAAATGCTCATATGGAATGGAAACTGTAGAGATCTTGATGATTCTGGTTCCTAAGGAACAGTCTGATCTCGGTTTCCACTGTTTGTACAGACCTATGTGCCCGAAAACTTATCACCTTGTATCTCCTGGAAGATGCTGAAAGCCTAAGGTCAGGGTTAGAAACTTTGAATTTCTACAACAATAACGTTAAAGTTTGCGATAAGTTTTTCTTTTGCTCTGGTTTCAGGAGCCCGGTATTCATAGGGTTAAGCGGTGGGCTGCTGACCTAGCGGTTCTAGGTTCAATTCCCGTTGGAGGCGGAAATCTTTTCATCCATAAACAGGGTTCCTTTGCGGACAGCCTTTCATAATCACCCTAACATGTCCTGATATAGCTGAAACACTGTTAAAAGGGGTAAAATCGCAAGTCATATATCTATCTATCTTGCTCTGGTTTCCTGAAAGGTTTTAACTGGAAATGGTTGATATGTGTCTAGTGCTACTACAGGAAGATATTGATCAGTTTCCATCATCTGCATGTTGCTGCTGGCCTAAGGTCAATGCACAGATTTAAAAATTAGTATAATACTTACGTTAAAGTTTGCGCTAAGTTTTTGCTTTTGTTCTGTTTTCCTGAAAGTCTTTACTGGAACTGGTTCATATATAATAAGTGTTACTACAGGATATATACTGCTCAGTTTTAGCTGTCGTGGAATGTCCACGAATGTCTATATTGTTCATACTTTGTTTATGTTTGGTGTGTGCATGCCTGTTCTTATGTTTTATTATGATGCTTAACATCGATGTCACAATTAATGACGCTAACGTAAGATGACGTTAGAAACAGCTTGCAGGTTAGTAACCGAAGGAACAGAAGGAAGGAAGAGGAATTAGGCTATTTTGGAGAATAAACAGATACATGGATCATAAATAACTGAGAATGGGCTGTATCACTAGAAGTGGAGAAGATGAAACACGGCGACATTGAGTTAGAGACAGACTGTATGAAGATTAATCAGGAAAGTTACTTAAATTAAGATTAGACAGCTATGTGTTATAAGAACAACAATTATACAGAATTGTAACTGTGAATATCAGTGATAGCGAGTTATATGATATTTGATTATCTTTTCTATGTGGTATTTGACAATATATTTTGCAGTTGTTATTTAGAAATTCTGATTCTTTGCATATATTTGCCACATATTTGGTGCCGGAACCCGGGAAATTACGAACATGAGGGACCAAGATGCAGTAAATGTAGGCAAACTTGTAGATATTGAAAGGCAAATGGAACTTTTGATTGCTCAACAGGAACAGCTTAAGCAAAATTATGGAAGACAACATTCGGTTCAGTTACCACCACTTGAAATACCTTATTATAATGGAAACAGGCTGCAATGGAATGAATTTTGGAACCTTCACAAAGTTGCCATTGATGAAAATCTACAGTTATCAGACATAGAAAAGTTTCATTACCTTAAAGGAAAGCTTACAGGAGAAGCAAAGGACGTCATTTCAGGGATTTCTGTGACAAATGATAACTATAGGGTTGCTAAGACATTACTAAAGCAGCGGTATGAAGATACACAACTTCTTAGCCATTATCACAATATGGAGCTTATTAATTTGACACTTGTTAATAACAATACCGATGGACTACGCTTTATGAATGATAAGATAGAAAATCATTTACGCTCTTTGGAGGCATTAAAACAAAATATATCACATGACATTTATATTTCAATCATAGTAGCTAAAATTCCAAAGGACATTCTAGTGCATTTGGAATTGCAGAAAGGAATGAAAAACAAGTGGACAGTTAACAGATTAAGAGAATTATTTAACGAGTATATATGTGCCAGAGAAAAGGCTGATCAGTTGTCATGTTCACAAACAACCAAGACCCTTGTTGAAGGGAACACACTACATCTGAAAGCGAATACCCAATGGAAACATTTTGTACATTGCCGATATTGTAAAGGCAATCACTGGACTGATGAGTGCAAAACATTTTCTTCTGTGGAGGAAAGAAAGGCAGTGATTAAACAGAGCTGTTTTAGATGCCTTAGAGGAGGTCATAAAGCCTATCAGTGCTTGGATACAAACACATGTTTCCATTGTGGTAGAAGAAACCACCATCATAGAAGTCTATGCCAACAGAAATTTGCATCAGTACAACAAGAATCAGATCAAGAACTCAGAGATGACATGAAACAAGCCATAACACATAGCCCTGTCACGAGTGACAAGAATGAGAAATCTAATGTAACCAGACATTACAGTCCTGGAAACCAGCCGAAATTGTATTTTGCAAAAGCACTGGGTCAGCAGCAACATTCAGGAGAAACAGGATCACAAATCCGAAGACTCAACATATATTGGACCAGGTCAAGAATGGGCTGTCGGAATCTACGGCTGAAAAGTCAAATTTGAAAGAGAAGATTTACAAAATAGAGGAAGAGCAGGTTAAGATTCAACAGAACATTGTCCATTATACTGATAGTATGCAAATGCAACAGGGAGAAATAAATCGACTGAAGGAGCTAGTAGAAACTCTGAGACATGAAATAAGCAACTTGACCAGGGACTTCAATCAAGAACAAGCTCTCGAACCTGAAGTGCCTAATTTGTGTGATAGCGTCACTGGTTTTACTGAAGAGACATATCAAGATAGGCTGGGAGAATCTGATAAACTACAACTCAGCATGACGACTGCTGATCTGGGGTCAGAAAATTCTAACACAGAAGCGAAATTTCAGTGTCTGTCAGAAGAGTTAAAGAGCAATCTGATTTGGTTACAATTTCTACAAAGTCAAAACTCGGACCTCTCTAATAAAGTTGCTAAGACGCAAGAACTAAAAGAGCAGTCATCGAAGTTAAAGCTTGAAAATAGATTTGTAGCTCTTGAGTGGTTCTTTAAACCACATTAAGGTCTCAAAATGCCTCATTTAAGCTCTTGAAGTTTAAAAAATATGAAAACATAGATTATTTTTAAGCAGAAACTTTATATTAAAGTATTAACTATCTTTTCTAAATGGAGTTGAAAAGGGTGGTAAACCAACGATCTGGAAACTCTTTTGGCCACTGAGATTTATTGCAATTCAAATTTGGTGTATAAGACGTACCAATATGGGTTATTACATTTTTGCATCTGGGGGAGTGTCGTGGAATGTCCACGAATGTCTATATTGTTCATACTTTGTTTATGTTTGGTGTGTGCATGCCTGTTCTTATGTTTTATTATGATGCTTAACATCGATGTCACAATTAATGACGCTAACGTCAGATGACGTTAGAAACAGCTTGCAGGTTAGTAACCGAAGGAACAGAAGGAAGGAAGAGGAATTAGGCTATTTTGGAGGATAAACAGATAAATGGATCATAAATAACTGAGAATGGGCTGTATCACTAGAAGTGGAGAAGATGAAACACGGGGACATTGAGTTAGAGACAGACTGTATGAAGATTAATCAGGAAAGTTACTTAAATTAAGATTAGACAGCTATGTGTTATAAGAACAACAATTATACAGAATTGTAACTGTGAATATCAGTGATAGCGAGTTATATGATATTTGATTATCTTTTCTATGTGGCATTTGACCATATATTTTGCAGTTGTTATTTAGAAATTCTGATTCTTTGCATATATTTGCCACATTAGCCACCAAAATGCTGCTGCTGAAGTCAACGTCATAGGCTTTAAACTGTACATATCTCTGTAAAAGTTTTACTTAGAAGTGTGTATTCTTTTGCTTATTGCCAAATCTTAGAATGAAACCTTTTGATATATGACTGGGAATATTGCTGCGTTGAGTAGACTGATTATATTTTGTTAATATTTGCCTTCATGTATTATATAAAGTTTATTTTCTGTAGGTGGTGGTGCTGGCCGGGGATATACGGGAGCCCCTTCTCACTTACTGTAGTTGGGTTGGAAAACAACTTCTGGCCATAAATCTTTCGAGCTGTGGTTTATTTCATGTCATTTTGAATGCACATTAAATACATTTTTATTATTTTTCTGTTAAAAGGTAGAGAAAATCGTACAAAAAAGAGAGTGACCAAATGAACGTGAGTTTAAGACTGCTTTGTCAAGCAAACATAAAAGAGCACCGAGTGGTTTTGAAGTGGACCTGCGCCTTTACTTAGTCTCGCAAGGACGTTTGATTTCTGTTTGCACACACTGTGAACCTTCACAAATATTTGGCCAAAGAGAAAGATCCCTGGTCCACGTGAAAGGCCGCGAATGCGCATTCAAATATCCAGCTAATGGTTTGTTTTAAGATACTTGTTCCCTTGGCGAAGTCCGTATACATGGTGATATCCAAGGAAGTCTACAATTTCATTCCTCTTTTTCTTTTCAGGTACAAGTTGAAAACAACTGACCAGATAAGAGAACGATCAGTGAAACATAAGTGTATTGTACATGTTTATGACGATTCTAGTAGCAACCAGCAAACTCTAGTTCCAGATCCCTCAAGGAAATGAAAGACAGTATTTGAGCCATCACTTGAAACGAAACTTCAGCCATATCACAAGAAGCCTTAAGTCGGGTCCTTTGAGTTCTAATCACGACCTCAGCTCAGCCTGAACATATTCTTCAGCTAGAAAGGCGAGAACCAAACATGGACTGTATTGTGTTCTGTGTAAGATGACACTCAAAAAGTGACTGTAAACCGTATTATCTTCTATTTCCGACTTCGTTTAGAATCGCCAATGTGATACATCCACGTTTCACTGGTTATTCTGGTCAGTTGTTTCCATCTTCTACCTGTAAAAAAAAGGATTCAAATTGTAGACTTCCTCTTGGATATCAAAATGTATACGGACTTCGCCAAGCGAACAAAAGTCTTCAAACAAACCACGAGGTGGATATTTAAATGCGCATGCGCGGCTTTTCAAAGCGATCACGGATTTTGTGTCTTTGGTCTAAGTTTTGCGAAGGCCCATGGTGTCTGTAAACGGACTTCAAATACCCTGATGAGACTGCGCATAGGCGTAGGCTCACTTCGAAACTGGCAAGGCCATGTTTTACGCACGTTCAACTGATTATTCTTTTTTCTGTGCGACTTTCTCCACCTTTTACCTGAAAAGAAACAGAATGAATACGAAAGCAAAATGTATTTTAAATGAATTTAAAATGACATAATAAAGGATATGTGGGTGAACATTATAAAAGTACAGTGGTTGTTTTATCATCAATGTGTCAAACTTTATTTTGTTTGAAGCAGATTCTTCCCCAAAGTGACCGAAGCAAAGTGAAAATTAACCATATCTCGTAACATTTGTGGCCAGAAGTCGTTTTTCCAACCCAACTACAGCAAGGGTTCACGTATACCTCCGGCCAGCGCCACCGCCAACAGAAAATAAACTTTACATAGTCCATTAATGGTAGGTGTAAACAAACAGACACTCTTACCAAGCAAAAGTCCAACTCACATATATAAGGGTTCCATCCCAAGATTTGGAAATAACCGAAAGAATACACACTTAAAAGGAAAACCTTGACAGAGATACTCTGATCTGATTGGCTTTAGAGGAATTAACCTGAAAAATGATTGACAGCTGACTGGGGTTAATGTATCAATTATACAGTTGATTGGGATTAATTTTTATCAATTTAACACTAGCCCTGCCCACTTAGCACTCAATGAGGTAGTTAATTCTCTGCCTGTGGGAACTGAAATAAGGCCTTTTTGTTCAAAGTCTGTGGCCTTGACCCTAGGGCAGCAGCAGCATTTATGTGACTTAAACTGAGTAGTTTCTATCCTGTGGTAACACTTATCAAATATGAACCATTTCCAGTAAATGCTTTCAGGAAAACATAGCAAAGCAAAAGCAAAAACTAGTGCAAACTTTAACGTAGCTATTTTCCTAATTTCAAAGTCAGTGACCTTGACTTTAGGCCAGCAGAAGCATGCAAGTGATGCAAACGGATCAGTATCTATCCTGTAGTAGGACTAGGCACATATGAACTAGTTCCAGTACAAATTTCAAGAACACAGAACAAAAGCAATACCTTAATGCAAACTTTTACGTAAATGTTGTACAAATTTCCAAGTCTCTGACCTTGACCTTAGCCCAGCAGCAGCTTTACAGGTGATGCAAGGTGATCACTATCCATCTTGTAGTAACACGTAGCACATACGAACAAGTACCCATAAAGACTCATGAAAAAAGAGCAAAGTATAAAATTAAACGTAAACCTTTGATGCAAATGTTAACTAACAGATGGAAAGACGGACAGACAAATATACAAACCGACGGACGGACAGACGGACGAACGGATGGAAAGGCGAAAATAATATACCCCTCGACATACTTGTTGTGCTGGGGGTATAATTACTGCCACTGTGTGTGTATTTTATTGATATTTTTATCTACATATGACTTGAATATTGAAATCACCAGTGTTCGTGTTTTTTTCCAAGATATTTCATTCTCATTCTGAAGATAAAGCTTCTCACAATATGGCAAGGAAAATATGCAAACTGGTCTTAAACATTTTAACATCTATATAGTAATGTTGGATATCAAAGTAAGTATTTCAGTGCATGCAAAAGGCGGAATATATTACTAGATATAAGGGTACCCACATTTTGACGCTTTTTCGAAATTTGGAGCACCCCGTGTGTAATCTTTTGAGTATACCGAATTTGTGCTCCAACCGATTTTTTAAGACTTAGAATTTTGAATTTTGCACACCTTTTTACATAAGAAAACACCTTAAAACCTTTCGGCCTTGACCACATGAATAAACCTACCACGGGCTCTGGGACTAATATACACTGGACTGCACATGAATCAACTTAAGTAGTTTACGTTATCAAAATAAGATGTTACATATATTCTTGACTTTAATGTCCCTAGATCGTGTAAATGGAGAGCAAATATTAGAATATGCTAACCATATGTATATATACATATGTAAATTGTTTTCCCTTATATTTACATGTTTGACAATTTTTGATAAAAGTCTTAAATGGTTTGCAGGCTGCACTTTTGTTTATTAAATAGGATATAGTTTCCAGATATTAACTATTTTTATTATGAGCAGTTTGTGAATTATTATTCGTGTATACAGAAGTACATTTATTTGTAAAAATATAAATGAGGCCACAATCACAATTGATAAAGTTAGAACATGTTTGACAGATATTTTAATCATATGTTTTTTCTATAGCAAACAGATATGGAGTTCACATATGGGCAAATATATACGTTTACCTGTCATATATAGTAAAGTATCAGGCCTACAGTGTAATAAGTCATGTATGTTTAGGGGCAGCATCAACCAATAAATCTAACAAAATGTTTATTAGTGCCATCAAAAACATGTATTTAGGTATTGGCTGGGTCAACTTTGCAGATGCATTTCTAATGGGTGCTCCACAGTCTATGAGTTTACAGAGAAATAAGCATGATATCGCAAGTGTTCTATCTTTATTATTAGCGGCGTTTTTTAAGGTGGCAGTTAAATGTTGTCAGAGTACCGCTGTAGTTTTCCTTTGGAACTATTGATCCCAAGCACTTGATCTGGAAACAGCAAGCTTAAAGTTCTCCTGATTGCGTGAAGGCTGTGGAACAGTTCTGCATTTCTCGAACAAATTTGTCAATCGAGTCTGCTTTTCGCAAGCATGGTATGCTCTCATTTCTCCAAAACAGTCTTCTGATTACTCCGATTATTGTAGGTCTGTTCAAGCCGATCATCTTTCTCTCCGTACTGAATTATCAGACATCTCAATTAGTGTTTACAACGAATATACATCGGCATCGTTATCCTGTGTTGATTACGTTACAGAAGTTATCAACATTTGATACCTGAAATGCGATGTGATTTTATGCAGTGTTGATAATTATTTGAAATAGTAAATGCAAGGTAATATAAGTATCTACAATCAAAGATTTCAAAGACTATGAAATATATTATAAAACAATTAGACTCGTGGCGGTGTTAACATATAATACTGCTATGAATCGTCTCTGGAGATTGCTACAAGCTTTCTAAGAACCTAGGGAGAAAGCTATAGGCCCTAAAGACCGAAACGCACACTGTCGTACAAACCCTAGGTGTCATACAGCCCATAATGACATCAGGTAGATGTACTACAGCACCTCTTTGGAGGCTGTGCTATAGAACAAAGTGCTAATGAATTTAGCAAAGAAGAATGTGGTGCCAGTTACCTTACTAAACGGTCGCATGTTTGGTCACTACAGGACAGTTTAGGCTAATACAAGATACCCGTGGAGAGTAAAGTTCCCTCCAAGGGTACTGCAGGACCACATTAGAGAGAATTAAACAACTTTCAATTATTACAAGGCCTGTTTCAACCCTATGATGCCAGCACGACCTGCTGTAGGACTCCATGAGGACACTAAAATCGCATCAGGTCACCATAAGACTGCAGGCAGGATTGACTACTCAGTCAAGCTACGTAAGAATAGCTCTATTAATAGAATAGCTTCAGGCTGCTTAAATACCATTGTGATACCAGCATAAATGTCTTTTATTACACAAATATCCGTGTTTATACCAAGCATTTAGGCAACAAATACTCGGTAATGTATGTAACAGCGCAGTTATTGCTATTAGAGTTCTTTCGGATAAGACGTATCTGTATAAGTCTGTATAAGTGTCCGTATCTGGACGTATCGGAGAGGGATCGATCAGTTGTCTTGTCTTAAATTCTATTCACGGACTTTTAGGCAGCCGAGTAGCAGAGGCACATGGGGTTTACCCCGGATAATCCAGATTAGTTATTTAAATAAGTTACAATGCCGTAGAGCCCTTAAAAGGGCCGGGAATCAAAGATCAAAGACAAAGGGTGTTTTTCCTGGTCGCTGTCTGTCTGCTGATTTTGGTTGGGTGGACGCTCTTGCTGATGTTGGTTTCGACGGTCCTCTTTCGGGCCACTGGAGCCTCAGTATCTCAATCGCCCACCATCCCGACGGTCCATCTTCGAAGGTTCCCCGGGGGTACTGACGTCCGTTGTCTAAGAGGGTCATGGTGATTAGGTCTTACCTGGCAGTCCGCGGCCTCCCGATTTCTCCCCTATCCCGAGCTTGAAGAGGCACTTCACGGAGGGTTAATTAGGCGCTGGGGGCATGACGGTCCCTTGAGTCCTTAGCTGACACATGGGTCGTCGATGTGCTAGCGGATCAAATGGTAACTGGAGCCCAATGTATGGCAGGGGTAGCATACCTTCCAGGTTAGTTACTCTCTCGTCATTTAGTTAGTTAGTTACAGTTCGTCTGATGGTAAGTTGAACCGTCGGAGACTGAAGGCATCATACTGGCTAGGATGTATCGGTAGTCCTACGTAGGACAGTACTTACGGCAGGTGGCAAAGCCATGTGCCGTTCGGCCAGACACCATGAAGAGGTCCTCTCCTTGCCGCTTTCTGTCTGAGTCTTGTCTTTAAGTTCCAATAATTAATCAATTTCATAGACAGTCGACTAACTAAGTTTGCATATGAAATAAATTGATTAAGAGAAAGTGTTTATAGAAACCTTCCGGTTACAAATGGTTTTCTTACAATACCTTATATGTTTTACAACATAATTTATTATTCTCATTAATTTAATAAACAGAAAGAATAAACAGATTGAAATAATGCGTTTCTTTATTCATTACAGGACTTAGCTTATCATTTATGTAAGGGAAGTAATTATGTTCATGGTGTTCTTCCAAGAAGTAGCTTTAATAAAATACCTTTTGTTGGTATGAGATGTCGGGCTTACTGACTATGCGACGCCATATGTGTGCTAAAAGCATATCAGGAAATGTCTGTATAACGTTATCAACACTGTGAAAAGGGGTTTGATGACGCGCTTTACCGCCCTTTCAACAGTATGTCAGTCACATTTAGGCGATAAAAGGAGAATGAATAAAGACTGTGTGCAAGAGAATGGCATTTACAATTACAAAGGACTTCTCCTGCAGCGGGAGACCGCTGGGTTAGCACGTCAGAGCCTAACCTAGTGTGCTCCCACGACCTGACACAATGGACCACGGCAAGAGCAAACAGATCTGGTTAGCCATGATACATCTGTGTGACCCCAAAGGGGCCACTTACCGTTACTTGTCAAGCTTTTTAAACTGTTGATGTTAAAGGACCCTTTTGAAAAGCGGGGGGATGGGTGTGGTAGGTAGCTATTTTGGGTGGTGGTGGTGTCACGGGGATAATTTTACATATGTGCTCAAGTCACCTATTCTGCATATCATGCTATTCTAAAAGCATGACAAGGCCATTGTTGTTTAGACTTCACAATCATGAAACTCTGAAACATAAAGCTTAAAGACCCCCATTGCTGTAGCGAGGTAAACATTCATGAAATATTTTATCAGTCGCTGCAAGATTCTCACTGTCAACTTTAAGCAAATAAAAATCATTGAGTCACCCAAAACGGTTTTGAATTGATTTTGGTCATACTTTCGATAGTAAACCTGACTTAAATGGTAAAAATTCAATGTGTAGGCATGTGACCCATTAAATGTCCCGCTTTTTGCATCACTCGACGGGAAACCAGAAATTGATTGGTTGGTTTGTGGTTTTGAGTTTAACGGCTCTTAGACTTTGAGACATTATTTCAGTCGAGCCGTCTCTCAGAGAGAAGAAGAAAGAAAAAAGACATGATAGACGAAAGAATAAAATAGCCAAACAAACCCACCCGCACCTACTGCAAGCAAAGTAGGTCCTTGCTCTACTTTCATCCAAAAGTCACACAGCCCCATCGTCCAACCACCTCACCTCCACTAGATATTGAAACTGTATTTTATGGAACAATTTATCATTTTTCTAAAACATGTTCTGCCTATTTGCCAGTTATATGACTCAATTTATGCACATCAATCTACACAAAGCATTAGGATATTTCCTGTTCAATACAACTGAGGATAAGGGAGGATATTATTGTTGTCAAGGGAGGGTATCATTGTTCGCCAGAATTGGGCAAATAACAATCTATAATACTAAATAAACGAAGTAACGCATGAACTGCAAAATTGGTGGCATTTTCAAGCGTAATTTCTATACTGGTTCTTTCGCATATTGCTATCATTGATAATTTCGGTTAGCGTGTGTTTTAGTTTCACGTAGATTTAAAGAATTTGGGAATTAAATTCGTCTTTCATTTTAAATTCTCCCAAGTATTTTTCTAGAAACTTCGATGTCAACAATGGGTGCGTTCGAGTGAAATTATCGTGTACTCGAATACACGTTTTAAATTAATCCGATCGTTTCGGTTCTGCGTCGTTATATCGGCGCGCTGCTTAGCAAGTCCAAATTTAGCAGGTTCTAATGCAAAAATCCGACCCATGAACGTACGTCATTCCCCATAAATAACGATTTATTTTTGTATTTTTGCTCATATGTCTAAACGGATGAAGAACTAAATGGTCATAGTCCCGACGGCCCTGGCTCGAAACGACCCATTTTCTTCCAGAACGATAGTCAATACGAGTAGCCAATCGAACTCGCCCATTGAAGAATAAAGCTCAACGCACATGGTCTTTCGAAAAGTTGGACGGACACACGGCGCCAAGTTTGTGCGGCTATGGTTACGTACCGCTGAGCCACTTGGGGAACGTCGTTAGGAGAATTCAAACTGAACTGAACTTTCGAAAAGACAAAAATTAAAAATGTCTAAGGTTAATACACATGCGCCAGGTAAGGAAGGGCATTTTTCCAGCGAAGCAGACAAATCAATTTCAATGATTCAACGAAGCTAAATAAGCCTTTAGTCTTCAGAGGGCTTGAATACTTTCCCCCAAAACGTTCCAGGACCCAATTTTTCCAGAAAAAAAATACCCAGGACAGGTCACATAACCAAGATGGCAAACATTTATTATGGTAAAAAATTTCAAAAATCTTCTCCCCCAGAACCACGCCGGGCCGCGTAGTGCAATCGGTAGGGCACCTGACTCATAAGTCAGAGGTCCTGGATTCGAAACCCGGACTGGCCACATACTTTTGTTTCTCCTTCCGCTGATTCAAGAAGGGCAGTTGTCAGTTACTGGCGAAAGTATGTGCACTTAGTACTGGTTAACCGCTTAGGAGGTCTAAGCCTGTCCAGGAATAGTGTGGTTAGGTTAACTGACCGTCCGGACATGACCTTAGCTGTTTACCGTGGACGTTAAGCATCAAATCAACCAATTCTCCCCCAGAACCACAAATCCTATGATCTTGAAACTTAGCATGTCGCATTAAGGACTCAAAAGCTCAACAAAATTTATATAAATGATGACCCTGGGATGACCGTGATCTGTTTTACGGCAAGGTCAACTTTTGAGTCACTTAGGTTTTTCTATAGGAAAAAGTGAAAAAAGTTGATTTTTTTAGAAACAATGCAGTCTGCTACCTGAAAGTTTGTAGATGCAGACAACTAATTAGGTAAATGAAGCTTTAGTGAGTATTCATGGTAAAGGCCATATCTTCACCTGGGCCTAAGGCCATTTACATTGAAAAATTAAAGCTCGCTTTTTTTTTATATAAACTTGACCATCATGAAATATTTCCGCGCTTGCGCGGGCTCTTTTCTAGTAACTTCAAAAAGTATGGAAAGGGAAGTGTGACGTTCAAACGGAAAGACGGACGGACATGCAATTTTTTCCAGAATTGACCAATTATTAAGCGGCTGAGGACATTGAAGTAGTGGACAGACATACACCAAAACTCTTAATCAAAAACTAAAAGCCATAAGCGTATGTAAAAAACAAGTACGTCTATCTTCTCCAAACGAATATTTGATGGCATTATATAGATCTGTTTATAAATTCTATATTGACTTCTCCCTCTTCGATACGTCCAGATACGTCTCGATGCGGCTACTTATAAATCTACGTCTTATCCGAAAGAACTCTATTACAGGGCTTCTGTAGACATTAGCGCAACATTTAAATCTCCATGGAGACCTCTGTGAACCACGTGGAGCCAGCTTTTAGAAGCCTGAAGAGTGAGCATATAGTTGCCGCTTTGTCCGTCCGTCTGTCCATCCGTCCTTCCATCCGTCCATCCGCCACACTTTTGTCTGGAGCATATCTCTGAAAGTATAAGGGGAAACTAAATAAAACTTCACATATTGATAGAGGACAACAAGGGAAAGTGCAGTGCACAAGAACCATGACCTGTTACAAGTTTTTACGAAGTTAACTCCCTTTCCAGTTGTTTCAATATTTTGCTTGTCCGGAGCATATCTCTGAAAGTATAAGGCGGAACTAAATGAAACTTCACATATAGGTAGAGGACAGTAAAGAAATTGCATTGCACAAGAACCATAACGCTGTCACAAGTGTTTACGAAGTTAACTCCCTTTTCAGTGTTTTTTCAATATTTTGCTTGTCCAGAGCATATCTCCGAAAGTATAAGGGGGAACCAAGAGCCTATCAAACAGAGCTTCCAAGTACCTCTATAGGCTTTGTATTTCAGGTCTTTAGGCAAACTTTTATTTCATTGGTCAAAGAATCAAAGGTTTACTATTAGCCAGCAATTTCTTTAGGCTCATTAGCTCCCACTGTTACATCAAGAGGCTGACCCTGCTGAGAGTTTTATTGCCTCTTGCCACAACATTAATAAATTAAGCCCCGACACGAGAAAACCAACAATGTGGTTGTGCGGCAAGCACAGACTCAGATCAGCCTGGGCATCCGCCAAGTCTGATCAGACTCTTCGCTAAGCGCTTAAAAGGTAGCTAAGGGTCTAAGCTACCTCCATGCAGACAGTGAAGATTCTGATCAGACTGGGTGGATGCTCAGGCTGATCTAAGTATGTGCTGACTGCACAACCACTTTGTTGGTTTTGTCGTGTCGTGGCTCATTATTATTATTATCAGTCTGTGTATTACCAGAAACTGCATTTTGCTTGCAGAAACAAAGCTGGATAGAATACACATTTTTCATTAAAAGGATTAAAATTGGAAATAACAACAAAAATATAATAATAAGTCTTAGGGGAAGGTAAGTTTTCATGTTACAATTACCTATGCACTGGTAATGAACTATGTCATGAGAAAACCTGTCCTCAGGGTTTCTGACCTGGTAAGACACACACTAGCCTGCTTAGACACAGAGACCAGCCAAAGGCTTGTAATTTGAAATTAAGAGACTACGGAGATTATACTATCTATGCAGCGAATAATAAAGGCACTGATCAGCCTGCGTGGATGCGCAGCTGATCTTGGCCATTTGTTCTCGCATATGCAATAAAGCAGGTTTTCTCATGAGAAATTACTTCTAAGGAGATACTATAAAACAGCTAGCTTATCTCATCTTAAAGGGCTGGATTTTGTTCTATCATTTTGACCCCCCCCCCCCAATCTAATCCCCTCCAATAAACAAGTGATAAGAAAATCAAAGGCACCTCCTAATAACCTCAGTTTTAGGGCCATAAAACAATGCAGTGCTGAAACCACTGCCTGCCTGTGGGGCCCCAGTGGGATAAATTTATGTAAAAGATGAGAACAATATATTCTACAATTTGTAAAATATTATTTGCTGATTAGCGGCAGTCAAAGAATACTCAAATATTAATTCTGAAAAAAAAAAGAAAAAAAAAGACAAAAAAAAGAAAGAAATAGAAAAGAAAAAAAAAAGAAAAAAAAAAAAAAAAAAAAAAGAAGAACTTAAGGAAGAAAGGAAAAAATAATAATTGAAAATTGAATATATTTTACAAATGTTTTCTAGTATTATCACTAACTACTTTCACTTTTTTTATATATTTTCAATATGTTATTTTTTTTATTTTACTTACTGAAATTTTATTTTTGTTTAATTTCTATAATTTTTTTTATTTTAATTATTTACTTTTTTAAAGTAAGACAAATGGTCTGCAAATGAATACATTGACCATGTTTTTGACACCTTTTGAAAATAGTGAATTGGTCAAAGTTCATTTGTTTTAACAAGCGACACTGCAGTTTTGTTGGTTTAAGACTATGGATTTATCATTATCAATATTTTGTTTCCACACGGTAGATTATTTTATTTTGGCTTCTCTAGTAGTAAATTTGATTGTGAAAAGGGATAGATATGAACTTAGGAGTTTGTAAACATTACCAGAATATATGTATCTAAGATGTTTTTCTACATCAGACTTTGGTGGATACTAATGCCAGAATTAAATCAAGGTATCTCAGTTATTGATTTTCCCCATTTTGGGCCTCCCAAAGAGACTGCTGGGACACTGGTCTGGAGAAGACAGGTTAGCCAGAGAAGATTGTTTATTGGATTAGATAAGGATTACATAACTTACTAATGACAAAAATCCAGGTCTTTAATGACTTGCCACATTCCTGACTGACCGCTCTGCTTTGATATCATTTGATAAGGTTGTAAGGGAGTCAGGAGAAACTGACCAATTAGCTAAGTTTTTGCCTAAAGACCTGAAGTTATACCTCAAAGCTCTGTGTTATGTGCTACTTGGGGGAACTTAATGAAACTTCATACAATGATAGAACACAATTAGAGAAAGTGCAGTTCACAAGAACCATAACCATGTCACAAGTGTTTATAAAGTTAGCTCCCTTTCCACAGTTTTTTTCTCTCTCAATATTTTGCTTGTCCAGAGCATATCTCTGAAAGTATAAGGGGAACTAAATGAAGCTTCATACATTGATAGAACACAATTAGAGGAAGTGCAGTGAACAAGAACCGTTACCTTGTAAAAGTATTTACTAAGTTAGCTCCCTTCCTATTTTGTTAGTATTTTGCTTGTGCGAAGCATATCTCAGAAAGAGTAAAAGGGAACTTAATGAAAATTCACATATCGATAGAGGGTAATGATTGAAAGTGCAGAACACAAGAACCATAACCCTGTCATTGCAGAGTTAGCTCCCTTCTTATGTTTTGCTTTATATTGTATGTCGGGAGCATATCTTAGGAAGTATTGAAGGAAATAAACAAACTTTCACACATTAATAGAGGGCAATGAAAGGAAGTGCAGAGCTTCAGAACTATAACCCTACGTTTAGTAATTACGGTGTTAGCTCCCGTCTTAATTATTTTCAGTTATTTCGCTTGTCTGGAGCATATTTTTGTACATATTTTGGAGAATATGAATGGAACATCACATATTGATAATAGAGGGCAGTGACAAAAAGTACAGAGCAGAAGATCCATAAATGTATCCCAAGTTTCCTTCCTTTCCTAATTTTCTCAGTTGTATGCATGTCCAGAGTAGAGCTCTAAAAGTATTTAAGAAAATCATTTTTCCATTTTAGATTGTATTTAATTTACACCGAAAATCAATCCTTCACTGGGATACCCATTTACCTTATTCAAGCCTTCGGGGAGCATCCATCGTTTTCTGCGATTTTCTTGTTTATTAAAGATACCAATGACACTAGAGTACGGGCTTATACTACTGCAATGAAGAGAGCTAATACTACGCCTTGTCATGCAATGCATATAAACAGAAAGTAGTACAGCCCATTTTACCTCATGTCTTCTAAGGACACTACAGTGCTAACTTTGGCGACTTCTAGAGGGTTCCACAGACTCTGGTGCCAGCATATTATACTATCAGATATCGAAAAGAACTGTGATACAATTCCAAGCTTCATGACTGAACGATTTATGTGCACAGTTGTTAGCAATGGAGGTTACTGTCACACTTATAGAGACACTTTGGTATCATCTCATGCTATGCTTGCCGTACAAAAATCTCTAGAAACAGTTAGATGCCTGTTAAGATGAGTAGAATGTCTGGGAAATTTAATACCAGCCAAGGCTTCTGCTAACCATAGAAAAGAATATGACATCTCTGTGAGGACTGTTTACCAGACCGGCAATTACATGGACTCTGTCAATACTGTGGTGCCAAATGAGACTACTGATAGACAACAGTTGAGAATAGACTATAAACTACAAAACTGCATGGCAGAACCTAGTTATAACTGAAGCCGCTACTAAATATCTGTATTCAGAATACCATACACTCACAGACTGCTAGAATTGCTTGTAACATATTTATATTTTATTCGTATTCTTTGACCTTCTCTGGTACTACAAACTCGGTTACGCACAAAACAGTGCCATATTTAGTATAAACTGAATATTCTGTATAAACTGAAACAGGTATTTTAGATTTTAATCATATACCAAAATGACAATAGTGTTATTAATTAGTATAAGTAAACACCCACTTTCATCAAAATAAGATGTGTTTTGCATTACCGGTATGTTCTATAAAAGACTTGGTAACGTAACCAACATTAATGTCACGGCTCCAAAAAGGCTTGATAAGATTACTCCAGCGGATGACAAAACACAATTTCTACAATAATAACATTTCCTTCTGTTCCAGTGTATGTTTTGGTAAGAAGATGTAGTTATAAATAATTTTCATAAGAAGGATACAGTAACGTAGTCAAACTGAAGAATGTGTATCTCAGTCGCATATACTAGGTATTTAAATTAGTTGTGAAATCACCTGTAATGACAGAAAATATTCTTTTAACAAATTATCTACTACAGACCTACATTCAAGGCTCAAAAGCATAAGGTTTATGCACATTTATCATATTTCATTGAATGTCTGAGGGTGGGGTAAGAAAGAGTCGTCACAAAAATCTGCACCAGTTTTGATTCCGGCATCCATCCTTATTCTGACTCTCTCTCTCTCTCTGGTGATACTAAGCCCTGGTACATACAGAATTGTTCTGCCTTATTGGTTGAAAAAGAATTGCATTTCACGTCACCGGCCCCTAGACTATACGACCTTTACTATTTTTTATGTATTAATAATTATTTATATCGATGGATCATGCTTATTTACGAACATGATCTACTAATTTTATTATTGTTTTCTGATGACAATAACACAAGAAAGATATTTTAAATATTTTCTATAGGTATTTTGATCTTTTTAGGCAGACAGCAATATAGCCCTGTGCCAAAAATTATTATGAGTTAAAGCGCAAATATTTTCGAAAGTTTTAGTATTTTTTTTGTTTTACTTATTGATGTAGATCTATATATATTCAAGCATTACAAAATGTCCTGTGGCAAAATAATTCACGAAAGATTAATTTTATTGTTTTGAAAGCTTTTTTATCTTGGTGCCCCTATATATCACACAATAGCAAATTAAGAGCCATGTAGTAACGGGTAAACATTTCTCAGCTTATTCTTATTGCTAGAATGTAACTGTAACTGACATCAATCTCCGCAATAAAATTTTAACTGCTTAAGGTGGAATAGGACAAAACCAAATTTTCAGTTTTCGTGTAAAATGAACAGTTATCAAGAAGTTCAGCATTTTCAAAATTACGAAATGATTTTCTTTTAAGTGTGAAACAAATGCTTGTTTTTCTATGACGTCATGAAAATGTGAGGGATAGACGTCTTTTCATGCAAAATGAATAGCGCTAGATTACATATATTTTTCGTCTTTGTTTTGCTTGCCGTAAAGGTAGTGTAATAAATTTCATACCAAAGTGCGAGCCGTCAAGAGGCCTTTCAAAGACTTTTGTGTATAATTACTTCTTCCAAAAATTTCCGCGTTTTGTGTTGATTTAGGCAAATATGACTTTTCATTCGCTACTGAGCATTGCTTAATTTTCCATAAAAGATAAGACAGAGAAAGAATGTCTCCGAAAAATATATATAAAATTTTGATATGTATGTATGAAATATGTTCACTTGTAATTTTTGAAATAATTTTTAGTTTTCACCGTGTAAATTTTTTTCACAAAGTAGATTTGTTTAACTTTACCCCCTGTTCCGAAGACGCCGTTTCTTTCAATGTCAAAGGGAGATTGTTCCAAAGAATGTTTTCGAGTATGTGTTTAGTTTCTAATAAACATTTATGATCTCTTCTAGAGAATATAACTGCACAGAAAACGAAAACACTGAATTAAAATCTTATTCTGTCTTCCAGAGAGGAAGGTTTCAACACGCCATGGGTTCGTTTTTGCCATGACATTCTTTTTGCTTAACGTGACTTCTTGTTTTTGAACGCTTACGAGCCTCGTATTTCGCGACTTCAATTACTTCCGAAAAAGCAAAACCAGGAAAAATGACCCCCTGACCTGTTTCAACTCCTCTATCTAGAAAACGGAATGAGATATTTCTTCAATTTTTTCGCTTTTCATTTTGATAGACCTCCAAAAATGACTCGACACTAGATTATCGAATTAAAAGATATGTGGAAAACCGCTGTTAGCGCCAAATCTAGTTTGACGCTAGAAAAATCGACGTTATCTAAACAGGGGGTATAGTTTGAAACATCTACTTTGAGAAATATTTCCACGGTAAAATCTTAATATTATTTCATCAAAATTTCAGATTTACATTTAATTAAAACATATAATAAATTCAGATATATTTTTCTGAGGCGTTTTTCTCAATTTCAATTTTTACGCGAAAAAACAAAACAAAATTCAACAGCTCATGAAAATTAATGTTTGCACTAATTCACTCGCAATGCGTAGAGATTTGGCAAAAAGTATAGCACAGCTTTATGTACCTCTTGATGACACGTAAACTGGTATAGGATTCATTTCAATACCTCAACGGATTGCAGAGCAATGTTGATTAAAGTGGATATCTGAGAGCTATAAATTTTGCGTAAAAAATGTCAAACCATCTCATTTTCACGACGTCATTGAAATAGGAATCTTTCGTTTCATGCTCAGAAGAAATTTATTTAGTGAGTCACAAATGTCTGAAGTTTTTGATGATATATTGTTCGACTAGAAAACTTAAAGTTTTGGTTTTGTCCTATTCCACCTTAACCTCTGCTGCAGGGCTATCGGTATAATAAACTTCCAAAAGCTTTTTCAAAATTTTATCGCCGACACTATGAATTCAAGGTCGGATTACAAACTCTTTTGCAACAGGGCCTGTCGGAACCATAATTTTATGATGCTTTGGTCCTAAAGTCAAGGTCGGATTAAAACCTCTTTTGCAAAAGAGCCTATCAGAAACCAGACTTTTATGGTGGGTTAGTCTATAAATTCAAAAAAATGTTAGTAAAGCTGTTTTTCTGATCAGTTCAGAAAAATTGGCATGCGTTACAAACGTACTGGATAATGAATGTAATGCTGCAGTCTCCAATCCAGTGATGGCCAATAACTTTACTTCCCTGTTTGATTACCCGCCGGTTGGTCGGGCATCAGACTCAGTGATGCACCCGACTTAAGGCTGTTTAGTTTAGCCGGTTAGGATTGGAACTTGCATTTTTCTGTTGCTTGGTTATTCGGGATTCAACTGATTTTTCTTTTTCACCGGTATTTCGGTGATGTTGCTTGACACCCCAGGGATCTCCAGGTGTCGCAATTCCTTGTTTCTGTCGAGTCGTAATTTCTGTTTCATAATTTGTTCTATCCATGATTTGTTTGCTTCCTGTGATGATTCATTGATGGCTTAGGACGAAACAGGTAACTAATTGTTTCGAACGACTTTATATCTGAAGCAGAGGGCAAGGTTTTCGTTCCAGTGAAGCTACTTTAAGCCCCATGACTATTTGAGGTCATGATCTGACCCTTTCTGCAAGTTATGGCCCTTTATTTGTGATTTTGGCAAAATATTGTGGCAGCAACTCCTCTTTCAGTTTTAGACCGATTTGCATCAATTTTTCAGGATATTGGTATCACCATTTGCCGTTGATCATATTTTTGTGGTTATGATTGGACTCTTTTTGCCAGAGTTACGACGCTTTGTTAGTTTGGTCAAATCCTGTGGCCGCAACTCATTCTTTGGTTTTCGACCGATTTTCATAAAACTTCCAAGATACTTTTATTACTATTTGACATTATCATATTTTATTTGGGTCATGACTGGACCCTTTCTAACAGAGGGTTCGGCCCTTTGTAAGTTTGGTAAGATCTTGTGGCCGCAACTTCTCCTTTAGTGTTTAGCCGAATTAAATCAAACTTTGAGGATACTATTATCACCATTTGACGTTGATCATATTTTATTGGGGTAGGGACAGGGACCTTTCTGCGAGAATGATGGCCCTTTGAAAGTCCGGTCAATTCTAGTGGCAGCAACTCCTCTTTCAGTTTTCATCCGATTTTCATCAAACTTTCATGGTATTGTTAACACCATTTGACATTGACCTGATATTATTTGGATCTTGATAGAGCTCTTTCTACAAGAGTTATTACCCTTTCTAAGTCCGGTCAAATCTTGGGGCTACAATAGATGATTTCTATTAGAATTGTGTCCCGCAATAATCATTCAGTTAGTAGTCGTGACTCCTTTCAAAATCAAATATCACGTTCACTGACAGGTCCATACATCGGGGGACATTTGGCAATCGGCCTTTTATTTATTTCATTGTTGATCAGTCCGCTAGTTCCGCCCAGTGACAGTCTTTACCACCGTCATTTATTCTAGTTGATAATGGCATCATCAGCCGGGCCGCGTAGCGCAATCGGTAGGGCATCTGACTCATAAGTCAGAGGTCCTGGGTTCGAAACCCGGTCTGGCCACATACTTTCCTTTCTCCTTCCGCTGATTCAAGAAGGGCAGTTGTCAGTTACTGGCGAAAGTATGGGCACTTAGTACTGGTTAACCGCTTAGGAGGTCTACACCTGCCCAGGAATAGTGTGGTTAGGTTAGCTGACCGTCCCGACATGACCACAGTTGTTTACCGTGGACGTAAAGCAATAAATCAATCAATCAATCGTTTGCATCAGCTCTCAACAACAGTCGTTACTCAATTTTGAAGTAACTATATACTATAAATTATAATTTGTATTTTCACGATGCATATTTGCAGTATCGTGATAAGATCTTTTTTTCATCTTCCTAATTTGTATTTTCAAGGAAATACTTGATTGACGGCAGGTTAACCCAAAATATTTAAAAGAAGGCCAAGAAACTGTTTGATTAATGAAATGGGCAATCTGGCGCACGTTTTCATTCTAGTATCGTACTGCTTATAATTTTCAACAGAGGTTTAGAAATACAGCTGTACATGCATAAAATAGTAAAACTGAAAAAAAAGAGATTTTTTAAACAAACCGTGAATTAGTGTCCATGAGGATAGATTGTATCGCCAGATATTAGCTGCAGCTGTGAATTTAGCATAAAAACTCTAAAATTACACTTTGAAGGTTATTTGAAGGTTTAACAGGCAATTAAGTATTGGTGTGTCTAAAATAGTAACCTTGACTGAATAGGATTTTGCGAGGGTGTACCTAGAAGTAGACAACATTCGATGTCTACATTAAGATTTAACACCTCGCAAGTTCACCACAAGAAGTTGTGCCAGTTGTCTGTTGTTTTGATAAGGATTAATACACCTTTACTTAGCTGTTAGCTAGTGGTCAAATTAAAGATCGGGCAGCCGGTCTATTTTTCTTTGAAGTGCCCTATCACTCATGAAAAGCATGCACCTGTAGTTTACTTTTTTGACCAAAAATATCAGCCATATGCAATGTTTCAGTTCTCATAACGATGGTCTCGAAAAAGAGAAATGAGTCCATGGCTGCAAATCAAGCTTGTTGTATTTGTTCCGTGTGTATGTATTTTTGTTGATAATAAGTTTTCCATTATATATTGGAAAACACTGTCAGCATTTGTTTTATTGTTATTTCACAGAAAGGTGCAAGAAGCAGCAAAATATTTATTTAGACCATGCTGCAGAACCATTCTGCGAACACTGTTACGATATGAAATATGGAAAGAGGAGTTGCAGTAGGATAGCTACTTTGGAAGGAGACCGTATGTAAGTTATTTAATGTTTAAAGTTTATTTTTGCCAGGAGATAGGTAGACAGCTATAGCTCGCAATAGTTTAAAAATAGCTTGATAATTCAGAACATTATCTTGATAAATTAGCTTGGTAGTCTAAAGTTTCCTAGGGATATTTTCGCGCCAATATATGCTTATCTCGATTTTTATGCGTCATTGCCGAGAGATGCCACGAGACAGCTGGCTAGCTATAGCGATAATAACCATCCTCCTGATGGGCAGTGTGAACTAATTGTTTCTCCCATAGACTCCCATAGACTTCTATAGTGACCCCTACTGCATGTAACAGTGTGCCTGCCTTTATACACTTTCACTATCCAGATTTGCTCTAATTTCAAGCTAAAATGTTGATCAAGAAGATGAAATAAGAGAAACACTACCTTACCCTGCACTTTCTACCTCTACAGGATGTTGATAGCCAGCAACAACCTATACCGCAGAAGATTTGCTAAAAATCACCTGACATTAATTTTGGCTCCACAGACCAAATCAAAAATACTTATTTCTTTACAATATCCATAATATCATACAAAATTGATTTCTACATGTCACAAAAACGTCACTCTCAACCCTATCAGCATTATTACCCAATCAGAGAGCACCATGTGACAATAAAACAGGGTGTTAAGAAAGTTCGAAGACATTACAATATTGCTTATAACTGCAGAAGTTACATTTATTAAATCTTAAAACTTTACAGGAACCAAGACCTATTCATTATTTAAGGCTTCACAATGGAACAACTTTTACAACCGCTCTTTACCGTAATAAAATTAGCAGTTCATACCCATGGTGTGAAAGTGGCCTGCTATTTATTATGGATTTTTCGCATATAGGTGTGCCATATTAAAATGTTATTTATTCTTATCCCTTAGTCAATCATCATTTTAAAACTAACTTGTGTTCGGTGCTGTTTAATTTATTGTGTTCTCATTTAAACCTTTCTATAATAAAAATAGAAAATAGGTAAAAATAATTGTTAAATGTTTTTTGTATAATTTGCTTAGTCTGTTGTTACCATTCTGTTGGTCTAAATTATTTAGTTCAATAAAGATAGCTGAGTTGCCAGCAATTTGGGAAAGAGCTGCTGACTCGGCTTATCACTTGTAATTTATTGTTTGTTGGGATGTCTTTGTCAATCTTTCCCTTTGATGTTGGGGATAGGGTTTGGGATCTGATTCAGTCAGTTCCTGAAGTGTAGTTACTCTTTAAATTTAAATGATGGAGCTTAAGCCAAACCGTATTTTATTAGTTGCAATTTGTAAGGAATTGTAGACATCATGCACATTTTGACAGATGATTCATTGACATGAAAAAGCGGATGAGGCATTAATATTTTGCAAAGAGGGTGGGGGTAATGAATGAACATCTGAAATGAAACTTGAACTCAAAAGTTAACATAAAATCATTTATATCATGGAGTGTTTCATAGAGGGAAGGGAAACAAGAATGAAATTTCGAAATATTTATGGTGTATCTGTAAATTATCATATATTTGAATTTTTGCCACCAAAAAGTCAAATTATGCTAATGTGTTGATAAAAAAGCATTTCTACTTCAATGATGCTTCTAAATGACAAGAAAATTCGTTAATCAAAGGGGGTTTTACCTCAGTATAAAGTATTTCAAGAGTTGCCTAAACAATGTCATATTCTTGCCTACTTTGTTTAAAAACAAACGAGGTTTTAGTGCAAAAGTCAATGAAAATTGAAATTGAAGTTAGATCTAAAGAGTAATTTGTTAAAAGTGATTTTGCAAAAAAATACTAAACAAAATTCAGATCAAATATTTATGCGTGATGTGAGAACATATCTAATAACAAGAGATTAAAAGAAATCTGCAAAATGCCCCCGTGTTTACTAATACTGATACAGATTTTGTCACTACCCCCTAAAATTTAAAGTTTCAATTGAGAATGGGGGTACCCTTTCGATTTAGTCAGAAATTCTGTAGGAAACTGTCAGAACATGATAAAACTAAATAAAGAATTCACGAAAATATATCTTGCAATACCAGTACTTTTACATCTTGAATATTTCTATTAGTTTGGATAACCAAGCTCTTAAGATGCTGTTCTCTAATGCAAATCAAATTTTGCCTTCACCATTAGTCAGCCCTGTGGAGGATGATCCATTGCAATTCAGATTTTCTCGATATTTTAAAATCGCAAAATAATTCATATGTTGCATATCTTTGGTAGTGCTTCCTTTATCACACTTACAAAGTTTTGCCAAAATTATACCTTTATTAAGCTTTCAGTGTAAGTTTAAATAATGTCTACGAAATTTCTTAACACCCTGTAGACCCGAGCTTCCCTGCATCTTTTTGAATTTCGCGGTTCCTTATAGGAATTAGTTCCCGGTGCCGTATATATCGGGCTCGTGAAGAACAAAAAGACTCACACAAAAATAATCAGATTGTATTACATTTGTAACCAACGGATATGGAAGACAAAATTGGCCGAGAAAACTGTGATTGGTGTTATAACGATAATTGTATCGAAACATGTATGCAGTTTCTCAAGATGTGTTCCTTTCAATGTTACCATCATATGGGTTTATGCACCAACATCTGGACATGAAGACAACGAGGTCGACAACTTCTACCAGCAACTTCAGGAACTTATGGACCAAACACCTAAGAAGGACATTCTGGTTGTACAAAGTAATTGGAATGTTAAAAATGTAAGGGACGCCGAGGCACACTTAGGGAACGTATGTGGACCTTCTGCAATGCGAAGACAAATAAGAGAGGTCTCGGTCTCCTAGAATTAGCAACCATTAACAACTTAGTACTGACAAATACCCAGGACCCCCACAAGTCATGCAGAAGGTAGACATGGCACAGCCCAGATAGGAGATATTACAGCCAGACTGACTACATCTTGGTGAGGAAGCGGTTCCGATCAGGAGTTAACATTCCGTAGGACAAGGAGCTTTTCTGAAGCAGACATAGGAAGTGACCATGACCTGGTAATAATGACCTTCCCTGTTCGTCTGAAGGAGGCCAGAAAGCCAATCCAGTCACGACTGAGGTTTGACCTTTAGAAGTTACGAATGAAAATCTTACAGATCGTTCGAGAGCAGAAAACACATTCTAAAGATGGAACATGGGCCATACTAGTCAAGCCTCATGAGTGAGCCTGCCAACATCTGGCGATGAAAGCCAGTGATAAGCATACTGTAATATCTTCATTTTAATAAGGCAGTCGGTTGAAAAACTGCTAATTTCGAAAAAATGGCCAAAGGATTAAAAACGATGATCTAGAATAATTGTCTAAACCATTCAAAAGTATTTGGTGTCTCAGATTATTTCCTCTCATCTCAAAGGACAAAAAATAAAATATAATATGCACTATGGATGGTGTACGGGCAGACGTTTTACGGCAGACGTTTTACGGCCACCACACGGCAAAACACTAGCTGCAGTGAAATCTTAAAGAGATCCTTCGAGAGTAAAGAACACATTCTAAAGAAGGAGCATGGGCCATACTTGAAAGTTTCGGCTATTCAAGCCTCACGAGAGACTCTGACAACATCTGGCGACAAAGCCAGAGATAAGCATACTGTTATATCTTCATTTGAATAAAGCAGTCGATTTAAAGACTGATTAGTTTCGAGAAATAGCCAAAAAGTTAAAAAGCGATGATCTTTAATAATTGTCTAAACCAATTAAACGTTTTGGTGTCGAAGAAGTCCAGATGTAGCAGGCACGTTCCAACCAACAATAAGTGGGAAGTTGCACCATTCACCAGCCTGAGGGATGATGACATAGATATAGATAGCATGACTTTCACCTACATTTGTATAATACGGCAGTGAGTGACAGCCAGTGAGATACTTGGAAAGGAACGTCGCAGAAAAAAAAGCCCTCGGTCACCGGAGATATTCTCGACCTCTGTAATGAGAGGAGTCTTTTGAAGAAGGGATGGTATTAAACAGAAGGAGCGAAAGAATACAGAAAAGCTTACACGCGGGTTCAGAAGGTCTTTAAGAAAGCAAACAGATTGGATAGGTACTTAAAGCGAGGAGATCAAAACTTGCCTGAACAAAAATTACAGCAAGAAAGCACATCGGCTGGTGATGGATCTAACTTCCGAGAGGCATAGTAGATCCGCAACTATCCAGGACAAGTCTGGAAATTGTCCAACAGAAGAACATTAGATTATCAGCAGATGGACAAGATATTGCTTTGAGCTATAAAACCTAGGGAGTTATGGTAATACAGCTCTGGTCTGCACTCAGCACCCGGAAGAAGATCTACCACTGAACCTTCGGGAGGAAATCGAGATTGAAGCAGCTCTACTGAAAAAGGGGAAGTCCGCCGGAGTTAGTAATATACCAGCAGAACTTGGGCAACCGGTTCTAAGACCATGGTTGATGTTTTGACAATATCTGCAATAAGACCTGAAGAACAAGAGAATGACCAACCCATTTGTCGGTGATCATTATACTCCCTAAAATGGCAATCTTCAGCTCTGCCTGAGTACCATAGAACAGATCTTTAACCTCAGAATCTTATCTGAAAGGTACCCTCAACATCAACAGAATCTGTACCATGTCTTCATACATTCCCAAAAAGCATTGACAGTGTATGGCATGCAGCCTTATTGGCAACCATGCGGAAATGCAATATCAATGCATTTTGTTTCGCTATTGGGCACCCTTATGACAAGGTTGTAATTGAGTAACAGACAAATGGTGGCACAGGAGAATGGTCCAAATCAATAGTTATGCAAGACTGACTTCTCTCACACACCCTCTTTGACATTTTTCTCAAATGGCTGTCTGATGCTCTGGAAGAATATGATATGATATACATTGTCTCCGATGAAGACTCTAAATCAGAGGTTCTCTAAAGGATTGCACAAGCCACAGCAGCTCATACAAATCTGAAGCCAATATGGAGAAATAACAACATGTCTCTTTGTTGAGTAAAGGTGAAACTGTTCCTCTCCCTTGTCATATCCATATTTCTTTATGCCTGTGAGTTTTGTACTTTGACAGCAGAGTTACAGAAAAGAATGCAAGCCTTTGAGATGAGATGCTACCGAAGATTACTGAACATCTCGTGCAAAGGCCATGCAATAATGAGGTTGTTTGCAATTGGACAATATAAATAACTCCTGATCTTGTTCAATAAACTGGAACTGAGGTGGTTCGGCCACGTCACAAGGCTTTATTGGCTTAGCAAAGATAATTCTGCTGGGCAAAAAGAAGAAAAAGTGGGAAGACAATATTAAGGTGTGAACAGGGATGGACTTTGCTTGCTCAGTAAGGGCAGCTGAAGACAGTACTAGATGGAAAGGAATTGTTGTATAGTAATCTTTAGTGCCTGAACGACCGCGCAAGGTTATGGGATGAACTAGACTAGCTAGTTTATTTATCGCAATATTTATATCAAGCTCTTAAGGTCAGTTCTGAGAAGTAACACGAAATTTTCAGAAAATTAAGATATATCCAGATAATACAACTTACCTTGATATAAGTTTGATGAAATACGTACATTTCCTGGAAAGTGAATAATATTATCGGGCCAAATTATCCAGCTGTCTCCTGACAGAAATATGCCACCGCAGATGTTTCATTTTTATCCATAAATTAAAGGGACCGACATGTGTGGATACGATACGTTAATCAAAACTAAACAGAGAGTATTTGTTGAAACCAATACTGTGCTCTTAATATAAATAAGTATCACAAGAACGCTTGAGGATTGATTAACACACTAGCACAAACGAGAAAAAAATCCGCGTCTTTCAGTATTTTGGGATTCTGTGTTCCCCACCAAAGTTATCATGGGGAGGGGAAGGGGGACGTCATATTGCTTCCGATGCGGACCCCGTTGCTAGCGGTGTCGGCGTCTACATTGGTGTGCGATGTCGGCGCCTACGTTAGTGTGACAGCGTGCATGCGCACTATCCCTCGAACATTAGATGGATGGAATTTAAACAAACTTGCATGGATATGTATTGATATGCTAAATGGCTGTTAAGAGTTTTATGACACTGACTCAATTCATAGGTCACAGGAGGACGTAAACTGCAGCATTTAATACATTGGCGTGACTTTTTTGTATGCACATTATGTCTTTAACCAAAATGTAGATTTTCTCAAAAATTGCATGGATGTATCTTTGGGACATATCAGAAAGCTAATTAGGTTTTGGTGATATTGACCTCAAGGTCACAGGACAGAGAATGCTAAATATTCTTTTATCCCTTGAACAAATCAAGCAAAGGTCCGACAATTCTGCGGGAATATGGCATCGGGAAAACCAAAAGAGCTGATGATGTTTTTATGACCTTGACCGTAATTTCAATGTCCCAAAGAGGACATAGATTTATGTTACCGATGAGCGGACTTTCGTGCAATCACTGGGACAAAGCAAGGGCCTGATCTTGAACTGATCAAATTGTCCGTATTTTTAGTCATATAAAGACAGAATGTGATACGTTTTATATGCATGTCATTTACTGAACCAGCAAGTGCGGTTTTGCTGGACATTGCCACATAAATAATTATATCAAGCTGGTTTTGGTGACATTGGCATCATTTTAAAGGTCATATGAGAACACTTAACATTTCTGTAAAGTTAACTTTCTTCATCATATCTCTTGAACCTATCTACATATTGAGATCAAACATGATAGATTATATAAATAGGAGGAGCCAGTGACTTTATCAGACTTTGGAGATCGTGCCCTCATTGTCAGGATCACCATGCCAACTACGCAAGTTTTTTTTTCTCCAGAAAATGGCACTTTGGGAAATGCGCTTGTAGGAGACATATGTTTTTACTTGCAACAGCTTTAGTTTACATACTCGTTTCCACATCGATGTTTCATGAGTTCACAATAGGTACCACGGATTTATTTTCTAAATTTAATTATGATCTGTTTCGGAAATAAATGGATCCATATATTATACAGTGACAATTCAAAGAAGGGACGACATTGTAAGTAAGTGGTCCTTTAAAACTAGCTTTTGAAAGGTGTGGAACACATATAACTGCCGTTTCACTCAAAAAAAATGTGATAGGCCTGCATTACATAGAAAACGACAGAACGCACTGTAAAGAAAGTGTTATCATTTGCAGAACCGACAAGTATATGTAGAGCATATAAATTAAATATGCTTGTCATAAAGTTTCAAAACTATAAAAGTATAAAGATAATAGATACGTTTCGGTTTTCGTAATAGCACAAACTGAATTTGACCTTTGTGCGATATTAATTAAATGAAACTCAGTCGAAAGATTAGATAAATACTTTGTTTATTCCATCTTTCTTCAGATTGAATGGTAAAATTTAGTTTCCGGTCAACGATGGTATACCAAGACCTCTTGAGAGACAGAAAGGGAGAACCTCAACTAGAACCATCTGAATGTTTTGATTTTAGTTTAAAGAAGTCGGGTGTATATATACTGCTCAAAATAAGTAAGGGATATTAAGACATTTAAGGCAGCAGAAGTACGGAAAATAAGTAAATGAATATTAAACTGTTATAATTCATAAAACAAATATTCATAGAGACCTTCAATATGAACATTAAAAGGATTAAGCTTGTATGTGACCTAGAGTAAATTGGAAGTAGACAAGGGGTCGACACCCAAATTTCACACGAATCCAGCGCAGCAATGACTAATAAGTTTTATGCAAACTTCATTAAGAAGGACGCCTAATGCCTCAGTTAACAAGATGCAGATACTTTTTTCATGCGGTTTTATCACAGGAGAAAATGATTGGCGTAAAAGATACCATTGTGTGGTGCACTGTCTCACATATGGTAACATTTGTAACAGCCCTACACCTTAAATAACGCAATAAAACCTACCAAAGTGGGTGTTTTCAGTTTGGAAAATTATGGAGAATTTTATTATTCACAGAATCTGAGGGTTCAAAAGAATTTTTTTCGCCGATGTGAAATTGAGGTGTAGACCCAATAGTCCTTTATGTGCTGCTCTAGGTCACATGACCTGCATTGACTGTTTCTGGTTTAGTTGAATATTGTTACTTGAATAGTGTTCTGTCAATATACAACAATAAACTAACCCTGTCATTATTATTAATTTTTGTACACGCTTCTATGCCATAATATCCCCTACTTTGTGTGAGCGGTATATATATCATAAACGGCGTCATGCCAAAGCCCAAGTTAGCTTCATGCGAAGATAGATAGAAATATGAATTAAGTTAACAGATAAGTTAGCTGCAGAAGAACCTCATTATACTAGAAAAGATGCTCAACAATACCGTCGCTTTCCCCCAATAAATGAGCCGCGACACGACAAAACCAACAATGTGGTTGTGCGCCCAGTGCAGACTCAGACTAGCCTGGGCAATCGCCCAGTTTGACCAGACTCTTCGTTAAATGTTCAAAGGGTAGCTAAGGGTCTAAGCTACATCCATGCGGACAGCAAAGGCTCTGATCAGACTGGGCGGATGCCCAGGCTGATCTGAGTCTGCGCTGGTCGCACAACCACATTGTTGGTTTTGTCGTGTCGCGGCTCAAATATCAGAAATGAGTTCCTTTAAAAGGAATGAAAACATCTTTTTGATGTTTTTATTGCCAACAACCAAGATTCCGTCAGGTGTTGCAATTTTTTACTTCCTAATTACACCCATTGGTTATAGATTGCCTCTTTTATCATAATAAATGGCATGACCGATAGCTTCAAGCAGCTGAGGCACCGACTTTTTATAAATGTAAGCCCCGTCATTTTTAAGACAAATCCCGTTTGATGTTGGAGTTAACCGTCCATATATTGTTTACCATCCATACATTAGGGCATGTGCTCAAACAATACTTTATACCTTCTTTCGTGCTTGATCTTATCGTTTGTATGTACATGTATTACTTTTGGCAATTTCGTCATTTTGAAGGCAATAAGCAAAACCACGTTTGCATTTGAGTAAGCCGTCCATGTATTGTTCACCGTCCGTGCATTAAGGTATATGCGCAAACAACATTCTATATCTTTATTCGTGCTTAATCTCATAGTTGTTCATGTAGAAAGAGAGAGAGGGAGAGAGAGAGAGAGATCACTAATTAAAAGCAGATGTCTCTTCTCACCAGCCTGCAAAAATAAGATGAGGACTAGACGTACTAGTTTGCAATCATAAGTAAATTGTATTGATCCGGATAGTGTGGCTTTCATTGGGACAGCAGTCTTAGAGAGAGAGAGAGAGAGAGAGTGAGAATGAGGGAGAGAGATATTATAACATACACTGTAACTTCATTGAGAAAGATTATCTCCACTGTCTGAGTTTATTAAGGGTGTCAAATAGTGCTTATGATTCAGTTTAGGCTTTTCGATTTCTCTACAAACTGCCGCAGCCGTTTTGCATTTGCCTGTCAGTCTTTTTCCTCATATAAATAAATCCAGTCTTTCTAGCCATGAATCTACAACATTTCCAGTTTGCGTTCCGCTATCTTGATTTTGAGTGAGAGAACTGATACTGAAGCGGGCCGATATGTCTGCGCGAACGGGTCAATACAACTGCTCGATTGGGCCAATATGGCTCCGCACGAGCGGACCGAGCACGAGCCAGATTGGACCGCGTATCCAAGATATTTGTTACTATATTTAGTAATGCATGTAATAATATACAATTATTGCCTCTTTGGGTGGTTGACACGATGTTATATCGACTAGTGGAAATCAATATCGACCAAGGTCGAAATTGGTTTCCACGCGTCGATATATCGTGTCGACAATCCAACCAGGCAACAATTGTTCTATAATATAATCAGGACCTGTGAATTTGCTTCAGAAGGTACAATCAAACTATTTTGTAACTTAAATGCAGCCTTAGACAAAATGGGATCACTGACGCTCATTTGAAGTATTAAGCTCAAATAGGGTTACAAGTATTAGGTCAAATTGAGCTTCAACTAATTAATTCAAAACATCAAGTTTTGCTAAATATTGCACAACCCAGGCAGCGGAATGTTACATTAACTGGCCAATCCGTCTACATTGAGTTATATCAGCAGAGATTATTATCTTGTTGCTCCAATGAGAGACAGTTTAAGATCATATAATAATACCTTATATTTATCCTGATTGTTACTTTTTTCCGGAGCTTAATGTGTTTTGTTTTATCCAACTCACTCATTTGAACGAAAGTTATAATATATGACTATGAGCTTCACGATGTTTTAATTAATCGGCTTGGACGGATCCAATGGACGCGGCCAGTTGCCATTCATTAGCCCTGCAACCGTTCTTACATCTTTCAATAGAGAGATGACGTCTAATCAGTCCCGGCTGACAAACTTCTAAACCGCCAATACACACACACACACACACACACACACACACACACACACA
This sequence comes from Ctena decussata, assembly GCA_963989385.1. Taxonomy (NCBI): domain Eukaryota; kingdom Metazoa; phylum Mollusca; class Bivalvia; order Lucinida; family Lucinidae; genus Ctena; species Ctena decussata. The sequence continues at coordinate 62,735,579 of OZ022499.1, read as the reverse complement.
CACACACACACACACACACACACACGTATATATATATATATATTGTGGATAGACAGTTTTCAACTTATATATATTATATATGAAAAATCAAACTAACGAGACGGAACGTCTAAAAAAACGCCGTTACTATGTATACAACGACATGGCGCCGTTACTATGTATACAACGGCATTAGTCCCCTGATGATCTTATACATTGAAATGCATAGGGAAAATTGAATTATTTTCAGTATTTTCAGATGCACCATCTCGTTAGTTTGTCTTTTCATAGTCAGAGTTCTGGTTCCGGACATTATTTGTGTATTATTTTGTATTTTTACAAATATGTGTGACCTTGGCAAAGTTTTATCGAGTCATGTAGTTAAGTATCTGACATATTTAAGGCTTTGAAAATTGTTTTACATGAAACCGGCTAGTCTATAATAAAAGAAATTTAGTGGATCCGACTTCTAATCATTTATTTACTATAAAACGTATATTGTCGTTTTGCAACGTTTTGAAAACATAGTAAAACCTAGTCCTCAATACGTGACAGTGAGACTGTGGCTTTAGTGCTTAAGCCACAGTCTCACTGTCATGTGTTGAGAACTAGGTTTTACTACGTTTTCAAAACGTGGCAAAACGGCAGTATACGTTGTACAACGTTCTGAATACGTATATAAAGTTACAGGTAAAGGTTTCCCATAGCCGTAGGGGCAGTGGGGATTAGACACCCACTGTATCTTGGGCACAGATGATGAAAGGCGGAACACAGCACTCCCCTTTTGTTGCCTTATCCTTCCCTGATTCGAAAAAGGTACCTTTTACTGCTCAGTTGACAGAGAGAGTTTTCCAGTCGTCGGATGGCGACTGTGAGCCGCGAACTCATGACTGTCCGGCGACTTTCTGCACCATAACCACCTGACTACGGCGCCTCTCTACGTATATAGATACAGCTAAATACAGGGTCTAGTTTGGGTTTGATTTGGAATGTTTGACTTAAAAATGGCACTTTGTTAGAAGTAGCATATACCAAGTAAAACGCAGTCAGACGTAATAAAATGTGGTGAAAACCTACTAAAGAGTCGTTTTCAGTTAAGCTGGGCCATTTGGTATTATTTGCGTCTCTCGCCTTTTCTATTTTACATTACAAAATAATTGCCTCCTTTACCCTCTAATCAACAGATTTAGATACAAGTATCAAGAAGTACAAGCGTTATGTTAATTTCTTACGCCGATACAAACTACCATACCCTGGTACAAAAAGGCTGCGTTTTTTGAACGTCGCAATATTGCTGGTGCAAAGATGTGAATGCGGCATGATTAAAATGGTTTATCCACTGATCAAAATCGATTTCTACTTTTAAAATCAGATGCTTTCTTTCATATTTCTGAGCTTTAACAATATCAGAAGGATTTGTTTTATTAAGGAATGGTACTGCGAACTAAAGACGCAATTGTTGTGAAACCTACATCAAGGTGGTAAATCTATGTTCAAAGTAATCACTGACATCACACAGCATCACACAAAACTTAAGAGATAATTTGCTAAAACATGTGTTCCTCAGTTTTTATATCACTTTTGTAAATTTGTTTGACACCGTATCATTTATTCGATTTCTAAGGCCTTACCCGAGCATTTTTCTGTAAGAATGAAACCTTACGTCATGTGCTTTCCTTCAAACTGAGACAAGCTGTCGCTCTGAAACTCAGATCCAAAATGATGGCTACAAGATAATGCGTATAAATTCCGTGCACTGAAACTTTAAATGAGACAGAAATGTTAATGAGTGTGACATGTAGCCTATGTCACGCATAACCTATGTCTCAACGTCACTTAGACCACGTTTGGAAAACGTTGACGTCATTTGATTTATCGTCACTCTACTGAAAATCCCCTTTTCAAAAAGAAGCGATAAGCATACATTTTCAATTGACTTCAGCCAATATAATCAAATGTCAGTTGTTTAGTAAATGTGCATTGCTACTCATGTCAAGGAAATCGTGTACGACATCATCCGTCAACGTATTTAAATAGCGTCATAAAGTAAGTATTTTCTAATTGTCGGGGTATGGCTCTAAAATTGATTGTTATTTCTTAATCTACATCTATACTTAGCAAAAATAAAACATTGACAGTCGCTATTTTTCATCCTACGATAATCGGGAAAAGGGAGACATAAAAAATTCTTTTAATTTAAGAAAAAGTAATCATTTTGTTATACCATAGTCGCACGAAATTCACGATTCTTTAGATACAGCAATATTGAGGCTATTGTAAACGTCACAAGAGTACTTTTCTGTTTCCTATGCTCAAAACCAAATACTTACTGAATTTAACCTTGTTAAAGTGTGTTTAAATGATAAAAATTCTGTTGGCAATACCTTTCCATTATTAAATCTAATCTGTATGGACTTATAAGCTAAATTTATGCCAATGCACGGTGACTGGGAGGGGGGGGGGGGGGGGGGGGGGGGGCGTGAGGACCAGACGAAAAACCTCAGTCCATGCCATTTTGAAGCCGAAAATTCAGTTTCAATGGAATTCCCATAACACTTTAAAGTCTTTATGGCAGTTTAAGAATGAAAGTGTTCGAAGTACACTAATCATAAGTCTGAACTACTAAGTCCTTTTAACATTGACAATTCCGGAATATTTAGGATACACAGATATGGACCCCGAAATTGAGGTGTGATCAGATGCTCGCGAGTAGTAAGCATCAGTTCCCTATTATAATACACCCACCATATTTATGTATCAGTAGGAACGTCAGTGAAAACGAAAGCTCGGTATTTGAAAGGTTAACTAAGCTTCGGCTGAGGCCATCAAATCGGAAATTAGTTTAGAAACGGCCACGTTGTAGGGATCAACGAGGTTATGGTGTCTCCCATAAAACTTTTTAACTGTCGACACAAGCTTTACTGTCTGATAACCCTGTGTCAACAGTTTACGGTTGAGCAGCAAATGGCTTTCAAATAAATTTAGTAATAAAGACTTTGAGTTTGCAAGACAGTCAAACAAATCTCGAAGAAAATAATAAAAAAGACGCACTGGTATAGAAAATATTGCATCTCAAAATCTCTATTGGTTTAATTCAAAGGGAGATAATCTGAAAGTTTTGAATCTTTAAAGGTTGTTTTCAGGTTGTGATTACAATTAACATAAGCGTTTAAAGTGTTTCTGTGCGTACTGGAGCTACTGTTTATTGCGTACAAGATTTTTTCTGCGCATGCGCAAATTAAAGTTCTGATCTGAATTATTAAAAATATATAGGTAAGATAACTCCGTAGGAACAAAAATTTACCATTAATCTTTTCATAATTTAAGTAATGAGACGTCTGTCCTACTCGCGAAAAATCCATTTATTCATTACATATTTGCTAGGCTGGCCGGAATTAAGAAATAAAACTTTTCAAGTTCCTTTTTTTTGAACAGTATATTATCTGAAAAAATGAAACCTTCTGAAGCAGATATACTGAGCATCATGGTCGTATTTTTTTTTTTTTTTTTTTTTTTTTTGAATTCTGGCATGGTTATATATATGGCCATTTTGTCCGGAAATGGCCCAGCTGAACTGAGAACGTCTCTAAAACGTAGGCGAATCGCATCAAATACGTATCAAAACGTAACAACAATAACCTAGAGGTAATCTAAGCCTCAGTCTCACTGTCACTTATTGAGGACTAGTTTTTCTACTTATTTACACGCATCAAAACGACAATATTCGTAATAAAACGTAGTGCATACGTATTTTATACGGCTATATACAGCTACATACGTGGCCTAAACCGTTTGAATTGAAATTCCAACTTAAACGTGTAATTTCGAAATACTTACTGTATGCTTAGTAAAACGTTTTGAAACGATGTCTAAACGTACTAGAACGTATATGAAACGTCCTAAATACAAGCCATTCTTGAAGGTCATCTACCTACTGCTACGCGTTATATACGCTTTCCTTCGACTTAGTACATTTCGCGAAGTTCTATTTTGCGTTTTTTCTACGCTTTGGTATATTTTTCGATACATACTTAAACGTCACTTTGACTGGGTAGTTATACTGGACAGTACCTTGTAGTCCCTAGTAAAACGTACTGAATCGTAGTAGATAAGTAACTTGTTCTCATTCCTTCTGAAAGTGTGGCAATAAGCCGTTTGATAACCGGAGAATACGAAGTAAACCATAGTTAAACGTACCCCTTTTCCGTCATAAGGGCCCAGTCTCACTTTCACGTTTTGGGGGATAGGTTGTACTACGTTTACGCCCTATGTTTGACAAAATATGTAGCCCGTTTTGTAAGTTTTAAGGTGCTACTACGTTTCGAGTACGTTTTAAATACGTTTAACTAAGAATAACTTCGTATTACCCGCTTATCATACAGCTAAGTGCCACGCTATCAGAAGGGACGGGAACATGTTACTTAGCTTCTACGATTACGTTCGTTTAACTAGGGACCACTAGGTAGTGTCCGATATAATTACCTAGTCAAAGTGACGTTTGAGTAGGTATCGCAAAACACCAAATCGTAATAGAATACAGAATAAAACGTCACAAAACGTACTAAGACGTGGGAAAGCGTATATAATGCGTAGTGGTATCTAGATGACCTTCACGTATGGCTACGTATTTAAAACGTTTCTTCTACGTTCTAGTACGTTTACACTACGTTTCAAAACGTTTTTACTACGCATACAGTAAGTATTTTGAAATGCTACGTTTAAGTTGAATTTTCAATTCAAACGTAGATAGGCCACGTATGTAGCAGTATATATCCGTATATAATACGTATTCACTACGTTTCAATACGCTTATCCCGTTTTGGTACGTTTTAAATACGCAGAAAAACCTAGTTCTCAATACGTGACAGTGATACTGAGGCTTAGAGAACCTCTAGGTTATTCTTGTTACGGTTTTGTACGTATGTAATACGTTTCGGCTACGTTTTAGGACGATTTGACCACGTTTTACTACGTGCTGCTTCGTTTTACTATGCATATGCTACGTATATCAAAATGACATGTTTTAGTTAAAAATTCTAAATCAAACGTAACTAAGCCACGTATTTAGCTATACGTATATATATTTTCACTACGTTTTACGGGGTATACTGCCGTTTTGCCACGTTTCAAAACGTAGTAAAACCTAGTTCTCAATACGTGACAGTGAGACTGTGGCTTAAGGACTTTAGTATTGATTCTCGGAGCCTTTTAGTTCAATAAAATCACCAACCAAAGCCCTGCCAATCATACCCGCGGTTTCTCATTCAAAGTATGGCTCACTGAAGACGTTCTTGACAGAGTTAGTCAGGCAATGCGGTATCAAAGTTTGTACACTGAACAAAATTTCTAATTGGTCACTTTTTGCCATAGAATTAAGCCTTAAGCAGATTAAGATCAGCCTGGCTACCAACTAGGACGAACAAATATACAGATATTCTTGTATTTTATAAGCAGCACAAGCGCTTTTGGATTTGCAAAATCATTTACATCAATTTGAGATGTCTATTAGGATTTACACAAACATTGAAAGGGAGGTAATTTGAAAACGTCAATATTGAAATTAATACAGGTGAAAAATGCATGAAGACTAAAAACATATCCCATGTTTTTATGATGAAAAACTTTATTTACTTCTAAAATATCATGCTTTTGTGGAAGTTTGATGCAGCCTGTATGTGTTTTCAAAGCATTCTATGGTTTACATAGAAGGGGTCATAACTCTAATACTACATTAAAGTTTTGATTACAACATCGTTTTTCAATAAGTAGATAACTGCCCAAAATTTTGATTATAATTATATTCAAAAATACAATTTAAAAATCATGTTTCTGCATATTAGAAAACTGACCAATTAGAAATTTTGCTGAGTGTAGTTGTGTGTTATGCCTATATAGAATAAGCTAAGCCGGTGTAACGAAGTAAAGGTACCCCCATAGAATAACGACCCCCCCGTCATTATTCTTTAAAGAATAGTGACTCCCCGGTCGTAATATTATGACTCCCCGGTCATAATAATATGACCCCCACACAGGAAATAAACCGACCCCTCGCGAAGAATTGTGACCCCCATAGAATAACGACCCCCGGTCAATATTCTTTAAAAACATGACCCCCCCACCCTACCGGTCATAATATTTTTACCCCTCTACGCGAAGTTACATGACAATTCGCCAAAAAGAAAAGTCATTCCGATTATACTGTACGCACCTATGGCTAATACAATTTCGTTAACCCATTTAAGCCTAGGCGTCCTTAAAAAGGGACAGAGGCAAACATGCAGACAAAGATCAGACGCAGCAGAAATGTGCGTCTGATCATTTTCTTCATTGTTTGCATAAAATTTACAGCAGTTTCTATGAAATGAAAAACAAGAGGGCCATGAGGTCCTAAATCGCTCACCAGAGTAAAACAAGGTCAAAGATCAAATAAGTGTCATCGCTTGAACAAACCTGATTCTATATGAATCCCAAAATGCTGGATATCATATTTTCAATATCATTCGATATTTGGGAGAAGAAAAATTTTAAAGGTTTATAACACATGGGAATAACGGATATCTCGGTCATATGACCAGAACTGTTCAAGCAAACTGTTGTTTCCCTGAATCATGGAGGTTCCATGTGACATTTTGATTCAATCGGCTCAGTCGTTTCGTTTAACAGAGCTGTCTGAAGCTGTTGAAATACATTCAAAGAATGACCTTAACCTCTGGTTTTTAAATTCTTCAAATACTCATTAAGTTGATTGGCTATACCAAAGTCTTCAAAAATATGTTATGACATTTTCTAATATAAAGAAAATTTGACCTTATTGATAAAAGGGTCAAGGTCAAACCAATATCATCATTCGAATAAATCTGATAGAACGTCAGATATACAAGGTTTCAAAGCCATCAATCTTATGGTTTCAGTGCAGAAGAATTTTAAAGGTTAATTTCCATGAACTCTTATGTTCAAGCATATTCCCACATAAAAGCACAAAAAAGCAAATTCGACCTTGCTGAAAAAAGACAAGGTCATTCCAAGGTCATCACATGAACAATGTTGGTAGTACTTGAGTACCTGATGCTACCGTTAATGACCTGATGGGGAACCCATATCAATAACGACCCCCGGTCATTATTCTATAGAAAAAGTGACTCCGTTTCTAAAAGATACTGACTCCCGTTAACCCTCTCGATGATAGCTATAAAAAATTAATCCCTACCTTATCGACCAACTGATTATTAACTACTGCAAGTTTTATCATTGGTAATACTTGTTGATTTTGTTGGGAAGGATGTATGTGTGTTTGTGTTTGGGTTGAGGGGGGGCGGGGGTGTTATTATAATGTTATGACCGCGGAGTCATAATATTATGACGGGATAGGGGGGGGCACTATTCTTTAAAGAATAATGACCGAGGGGTCTTTATTCTATGGGGAACCCAAAGAATAACGACCCCGGTCATTATGTTATAGAAAAATATGACTCCGTTTCTAAAAGATGCTGACAACCGTTAACCCATTGATGGTAGCTATAAAATGATAATCCACACCTAATCGAGAACTAACTGACTATTAACTCCTGGAAATTCTATTATGAGTAATACTTGTTGATTATGTTGTTGCTACTGCAGCTGCTGCTGCTATCGTAGTAGTAGTTGTGCTTACAAATTTCTTGAAGAATTTTTTTTTTGTGCTACTCAAGGAAATTTGATGAAATCTTCAACACAGAAAAGGACCAGACACATGTCATTTCGGTTAGTATGTAAATAAGTATCATTCTACTTTACGAACTTTTCTGTAGAAACTAATGGCCGGAATCAAATTTAAAAAAAGTGACGGGAGTCTTTATTCTAGGCGGTCACAATTCTTCGTGAGGAGCGATTTAATTTTGCGTGGAAAGGATGTGTGTGTGTGTGTGTGTGTGTGTGTGTGTGTGTGTGTGTGTGTGAGGGGCGGGGGTGAAGGGGGTGCGTTAGTTTTTTTAGTTAGGTTTTAAAGAAAAGTTCCCTGTGTAGAATATCTTATTGTACAAACTTATCGAAATGACATGTGTCTGGTCCTTTTCCGGGTTAAAAATTTTGTCAAATTTTCTTGAGTAGCACGAAAGCTAAATTTCTTCATGAAATTTGTCAGCACTATACTAGTGCTGCGATAGCCGAAGCAGCTGCAGTAGCAACAACAACACCAACAAGTATTACTCAGTATAGTACTTGCAGGAGTTAATAGTCAGTTAGTTCTCGATTAGGTGGGGATTATCATTTTATAGCTATCATTTAGGGGTTAACGGGTGTCAGTATATTTGAGAAACGGAGTTATTTTTTGCTATAGAATAATGACCGGGGTCGTTATTCTCTGGGTCCCTCATAGAATAACGACTTCCCGGTCATTATTCTTTAAAGACCCCCTACCCCGTCATAATATTATGAATCAGCGGTCATATCATTATTACACTATAACGCACCCCGCTCTCCCCCCCCCCCCCCCCCCCCCCAACAACATCAACAAGTATTTCCAGTAATAAAACTTGCAGTAGTTAATATTCAGTAAGTGGTCGATTAGGTGGGGATGAATATTTAATAGCTTTTATCGAGGAGGTTAATGTGAGTCAGTATGTTTTAGAAAAGGAGTCGCTTTTTCTATAGAATAATGACTGCGGGTCGTTATTCAATGAGTTCCCATAGAATTACGATCCCGGTCATTATTCTTTAAAGAATAGTGATCCCCCGGTCGTAATAATATGACTTCCCGGTCATAACATTATAACTTTATGTCACCCGCCCCCCCCTCCCACACACACACACCACACACATTTTACACACACACACACACACACACACACACACACACACACACACACACACACACACCCTTCCCACGCGAACTTAAATGACTCCACACGAAGAATTATGACTGCATAGAATAACTACCACCGTCACTTTTTTAAGAAAAATGACCCCGGCCATTATTTTTTAAAGAAACGTACACTGGTCATAATATTATGACACCTCTACGCAATGTTAAATGACGATACGCGAAGAAAGGAGTCAAAAATGACCCTTCAGTATACTTTAAAATTTCCTTTCAAAAAATGTTGCTCTGAATTCCTTATAAATAAATCTTTTTTATGCCCCCGTGACGATAGTCATGGGGCATTAAAATTTGCCCTTGTCCGTCTGTCCGTCCGTTCGTCACACTTTATGGTATAGAGTTTGTGTAATCAACTTCTCGTACAGTTTTCAGTGGATCTTTTTCAAACTTTGCATACATGTTGTGGACATATTGAAGATGTGCATGTGGATGGAGCTAGAATAAATTTTGACAGAGTTACAGCCTTTTGAACTTAGCTATTTTAGGCAAATTTTTGCATTGTAGCATATGGCATATTTTTGCATTGTAGGGTATGGAGTTTGTGTAATCAACTCCTGAGAGTTTTCAGTGGATATTTCTCAAAACTTGCATTCATGATGTGGGCATATTGGAAATGTGTATGTGGATTTTTGATGGAACTAGAAATAATTTTGACAGAATTACGGCCTTTTGAACTAAGTAATTTTAGGCAAATTGTTGCATTGTAGGGTATAGAGTTTGTGTAATCAACGACTCCCACAGTTTTCAATGGAGCTTTTTCAAACCTTGCATACATGCTGTGGACATATTGAAAATATGCATGTGGGTTTTTATTACAGCTAGAATTAATTTTGACAGAATTACAGTCTTTTGAACTTAGACATTTAGGCATATGTTTGCATTGTACGGTGGGTACTTTGTGTAATCAATCCTCCCACAGTTTTCAATGGCTGTTTTTCAGACATTTCATACTTATTGTGGACATAATGAAGATGTGCATGGAAGTTTTTGCTTAAAAAAAAATTGACGAAATTATGGAATTTCAATCTTAGTCATTTTAGGCTGCATTTTAGCACTATATGGTATGGAGTTTGTGTGATGTTTACAGGGGATTCTTTGTAGATAGTGTTTGTGCCTTAAAGGTGCTTTAGGGATGTACTCTTGTCTGGTGACAGGCGCTGCGCGGGGGCATCATTAATGACTTACAGACACAATTTTCTAGTTTTCTTTCTTTTGTAAGTCCAAAGTTTTATGCTGCGAAATAAACGTAAAAAATGCGAACATTAAGGAAAATATCTGAATCTTGTTTTATGACAATATAGTTTCATCATATTTGTTTCCTCATTCCGGCAACTCACTTTGTCTGATTTCAGGACAATAAATACATCAAGTGAAGAATGCTGTAAACGTCAGCATAATAAAAAAAGTTATGGAAAAGGGCATTGTAATGCCAATCACCTTAATAAAAGAGGAATTGCAAAAAGTAAGAGAAAAAATGGGATCAAGGTAATAATACACATGTATCAACTTTTAATTTATATGATGCAGCAAAGAAACGCCTATCAATGCTTATTAATGAATAGTTATTTTAGGCGTCTTTGGGGCTTAACTCATTCCCCGCGCTACTTGTGTCAGGCAAACAACGTCCATGTGACTACTGATTACCGCTTGTAACTTCGGATCACGGGGTCATGTTTTCGAGTCCTGCTCTCTGAATCTGTGCACAAAGTATTCCATAATCACCCTCACTTCTCCTACTATGACTAAAACACTGTTAAATAGGCCGTAAACCGCCAAGCTATCCACTGACACGCCTGTCATGCTTTTAAAATGGTCGGTCAGAACGCTGTGACAGTGTTGGCGCCGAAGTGTCCCTGTTTGTTTTCTTTGTTGTTTTTTTGCTTGTCTTTTACAATCTCGCTTTTCAGAGAAGGAAACCCGAGCTAACAAAATATATTTGTTCGTAGACAGTTGCCACAGTCTATTATCTTTAGAGGTTACCCGCACTGCGCTAGCGTGCACATTTGGCGGGAACCTGCGCGTGCGTTGAAGCGCATGCGAAAACATTTTAAACCGGCAGTCGGGATGCATGGACGATCAGATGAGAAATATTTACCATGACTTGTATAGTACATTTTACAAAGACAAAATACCAAACTTATAAATTTTAGAATACTCGTTGAAAGTAAAAAGATAGGCAATGATCAGGAATTGATACAATCAAATCTAACATCCAAGAAGGAGAGAACACAAATTCTGCTGCAGTAAATTTTAAATACGGTAAACGAGTTTCTTGTCGAAAATTCACTTGGTATTGTAAAGCAATGTCAAACGGTCATATTTGTTGTTGGAAGCGCCATTACAACCTATCCGAAGGATACATGAGCACAGGCTGGCAGTTGCATGCGCAGTTTGTGAACACATTCACACATGATTCACGGGAATGGCTGAGCGGTGTTCCGATTGGTCCAAATCAAGTTTCTGTCGACATCTTTCACACACCTAGATGACGTTTTCTAATATTAATCAGATGAAACATCAGATTGTGCAGATGCGTAGTCTGTTCTGCGATTTTTCTGTTCCACTGTAGTGTTGCAAATTACCCAATTTTATGCGCTATAGTCCATCCTTAAACAATTAAATGAATAGAAGAAGAAAAACACTTAACTCGTTATAAGAGAAAATCCTTAACAACTACCAAGAAACAATTTCAAACCGAAAAGCTGCAAATCAGCCTGCGCATTGCGCGCAGTCTGATCATTCATCCATGACGCAAACCAATGGAAGATATTCTCTGAACAGTATGAATAGATGCGCTTGTTTAGGCTCAGATGTAAGCAGCGGACAAACAATGAGCGCACACTGTGCGGGACGTAAACATTTTTAATGCAAAACGAAAGTTATTAATTAAAAAATGATCCCTGCCCCTGCAATGAGCGTATGTTGAATTAAAACTGTGCACCCGGGGCTGCATTAACAATATGGGGGACGCTGACAGCGATGGGCGTATACATTTTCAACAAGGCAAAAGTAAATAAATGAATAAATAAATGATCCACGCAACAAGCAAAGTATTTTAGCGAGTACGATGAGCAGGCCTACAGATCTGGGCAACCTCGGCTTGTACATTTCCATATAAACATCTAACACAGTATCATCTCGCGGGGATATACAGGCTTATCAGTGTCTTAGATGTTCGCTATGCGATAAGGCTGTAAAGAGAAATGTAATCTAAGGCAGAGTCTTTCCCCCCTGTGACGTGTAGCAATTTATCACTACAGTTTGAACAGCAGATTAAATTAGGGTCACTGTTGTACTGACCGTACGGTAACTTGTACATCAAAGACCAAATAAAATACGAGTACTTGTGAAATGCGTATCCTATTGCTATGGTTATATGCCGCTAGATATTAGCATGGTCTTATCTGAAATTACATATACACTGGTATATGCGTGTTTAAGGTTTCTGCTCTAAAAAAAGTAGCTATCGTTGGTCGGCATTATCAGGGGTTTTTTCACGAAATATTTAATGAAGCACACTAGGGTGATGCGAAAGCTACATCAAATTTAGGACATTTTTCAGTAAACTTCCACAATTTTCACAATAAATGTTTATATTCGGGCCAAAAAATAGATTGGGTCAGGAAATTTTGGAAAAGTGCAGGATCAACCAGATGTCTATTGTTTTATTGAGTGATATCACTAAAGTCAGCTCCGGCGGTCAATAATGCACTCTTTTTGCTGTTTGGAAATTATAATATTTATAGTTAGTATATAAGAAATTTTAAATGGGTTGCTGAGCAGGTTTAGTCCTATCTAGTAACACATACATGACGATACGTTTATTAGCCTGCCGGAGGAGTTAATGACCAGGATCATAAGAAACACATGTGAAATTGATATCCCGCCTTACCCGACTTTTATATAGTAAAACTCGGGTAAGTAGGATGGATTCTTTAAGAGCATGTACACAGCATGTTGAATACAAAATGAAGTCGAAAAAAGGCCGTAACTCCCACAATATACACGGATTTTACCCAACATCGAAATTGACTTGTATTTTATGATTATGTACCTGTCTATAAAATATGAATTCAATACACCAATGTTTTCAAAAGATATGGAACGGAAACCATTTTTTCATATAAAATGAAGTCGACAAAGGGCCATAACTCCCACAATAATAAACGGATTTTACCCAACATCGAACTTGACCTAGATTTTATAATTATATACTTGTGTATAAAATATGAATTGAATACACCAGTGTTTTCAAAAGATATCGAACGGAAACCATTTTCGTACGTACAGGACGTACGTATGTACAGGACGTACGTACGTACAGAACAGGGCGTACGTACGGACAGCGGTGATACTATATGCCCCCCCCCATTTTTAATGGTAGGGGCATAATAACAATCTGACTTATGTCACAATAAAAGTCTAGAACACGTCTCCTGCACGAAAGGCGAACTCTAGTCCAGGTACTCGGCTGCGCAATCGAACAGATGTACGCTTGTACAAACACAAAACTATACAACTTTATACGCAAAACAAGGTACACCCATAGCCTTTTTGGCTGGCATGGAAAAGCAAAATGCCTACCTTAAGGCTTTCCCAAAACTAAAAATAAGATAGACTGCTGTACACATGCATGCGGTAAAATTATCTGTTATCCGGCAGCATTTTTGGGACAGATACTAGCATTTCTGTTTCATTTATGAATCTCACTATTATGATTGGAGAGGGAGCAAATTCCATCATGCAGAGTGTTTTCCATCAATCTTATTACCTGGGGTTAAATCCACTATAGAAGGGAAAACGGCTCTGCAAAAACACGTATAGTAGATTTTCCCGGGGAAAGTTGGCTATATAGTCATGTTTCCAGGGGGATTCTACTGTATAGCCATTTTCCGGTGGGAAATTCTACTATGGAAAAATCAGTCATTTTTCCGGGAGGAAAACTACTAGGCGGGAAAAGCTCCTCTCTGACAGGAACAACTATCAAAGCTCTTTAACAACGACACTGGCGACAAACAAAATAGAAGCTATCCTAAGAGCGTTCATTAAAAGTTTCAGAAAAAAACTAGAGCAAGTGAGCAGGGGCTCACGTATACCCCCGATAAGTGTCCCAGCCTCATGAAAGCATACTTTAACACACAACTTCAATGCAAATGTTATACATGTACAAACTTCTAAGTCTGTGACCTTGACCTTAGATCAGCAGCAGCATCCATATGAGGTAAACTAGTATGAAATAAACCAAGTGATGTATCAGTAGGCTCCATTGAAGTATATTAGAACTATAAGCAAAAAATTACAGCATATGACTAAGTCCTGGTAAATGACCCCTGGCCCCATCCTGACCCAGCTGCTTAGTAGTCTATGTCGAAAGCAATGGTATAAAGATATAATGAACCAAATAGGGCAGCAATCTTCACTGCAGTTACAGAGATATGAGAAATCAAAAAGGTTAACGCAAAACTTTGATATAATAAAAATGCCTAAGTCCTAATTATTGACCCCTGGCTCCACCTTGGGGCCTGACCCAGGGTTTAGCTAATGTACATCAAAGGTAATGCTATAGAGATATCATGAACCAAATATGAAAAGATTTTGATGTGTGATTACAGCGATATGAGCAATCAAAAAGGTTTACGCAAAACTTTGACGTAAAGTTGACGAATGGTCGGACGAACGAACGAACGGACGGAATGACAAATACTATATACCCCCTGACATACTTTGTATGTCGGGGGTTAAAAAAGAATATCAATCGATATTAGACCATACCGTATAGTTATAATGTAATACCCCTTTGATGTCCATGAGTAAGCACAGACTATAAGGAGTTAGGGATATGAGGAGCTTGATAGATGCAATTCGTGATTTGCCAATGTCAAAGCCAAAAACCAGGGTGGAGTGAAAGGTTAAAGACAGGAAATACTACAAATTCCAGTACAATGACTGCTTCGCGTTTTTTTTTTGTTTTTTTTTTAAGATACCACCTTTGTTACCAAATGCAGTCTTATAGAATAAAGCGCAGTGAATGCATGCTTGTAAGTACTTTTAACTGGTGTTCTTGTTTTTACTGAGAGTTTACATCTTTTCACGTTTAATCCTCTCTCAGGTTTGGAGCAACAACATCATTCATGTGTCACAGCCTACTTTTGATTTTGGATATTTGGGGAAGATTAAATTAAAAAACCATAAAACTCACGATAAAATTGCGAATATCGCCCGACAGTATTCATGACTACACATTCAGTGCGCTGCATTTTGAAAGATTGCATACAGAAACAACGAAATTATTGACTAAAACGTGAAGAATTATTTTCTAAAGTTTTTTTTGTTCAGATTAACATAAATGACGCAAGAAAGCACGTGGTCATCCACCCTGAAAACGTGAGTTGGACATGTTCGTTTATTTTCGAACGTTTCTGAAGCTGCATGTTCTATTTTAGCATTTAAAACAGACTTTTGAATAAAACCAGCCCGCACTACTTGCTTAACCGTGCTCTTTTCTCATCCAACCCTTGTCTTGGTCCTAAATCAGGCGTGATAAACCCATGATCTGACCGATTCTAGTCGTGGTTGTTTACATCCACAAATATGCTAGGCTTGACATTTTTGCACTCTTGCTGGATAGAGAATCGCCCAAAAGGCTAACTATTTCCCAAAAATACTTTTAATAAGAGATCAGATCTTAAAGGAACAATATTTCAGAAGTGTCCTTCGATTCGGTACATTTCTATGTCAATGAGAACACTTATGATCGAGGCCTGTCAGTCGCACAATGATGGACTTATCTAAAGGAGCCCAATATGCATTTCAGAAATCATTACTGTATCAGCTGCAGCATTTAGATGAATATTCAGATGCAAAACAAATCGTTTAAATTGCAAAATTACCTGCCAGAGTCAGACGCGGCCTTCTCGTCCGCCATATTGAAACTCTGATCAACCTGAATTTACGACGGGACCTAGGTGACCAACCTGAGCACCGGCGGTTGCGTTCGACAACAGTATGTATATATGGTGCAAATATTTAAAAGTCTTCTATTCCTTAAACAATCATCTGATGGCCTTGAAAATTGATATGTAGCATTTGCTATTATAGTTTTGAAAGATTATTCAAATAATGACCTTGGATTGACCTTGACCTATTTAAGGCAAAGTCAGATTTGTTTTCTGGTATTTTCTGGTGCTTTTAAATGGGAAAATGCTTAACATAAGAGTTCATGGAAATTATGGAAGAGTTCGGCCTAATATGTTGGTATAAACGGTTATCTAATCTAAATGATTACATGAAGTGTTGTGAGTACAAGAGGTCAATGTCATTTTTTGACCTTTGATCAAGGTATCTCATATTTCGACAATTTCAAATATCTTCTCAAAAGCCACTTGACCAATTGTGACCAAATTTCATATAGAGCGTCCAGGGATTGCAGGAACGAATTGGTAACGGTCACATGACCAACATTACTGCTACGCCCATATATGGTAAAAACCTTCAAAAGTATTCTCCTGAACTAATTGATAAATGGCCTTAAACCTTGGTACTTAGCATCATAGACCTGAGAGCTACTACGTTGTCCAAATTATGACCTTACGTGCACCTTTGACTTTTTTTACGGCAAGGTAAAATTTGATTTCTTGTCTTTTAATATGGGAAAATGGTTAATCATAAGAGGTCACAGAACTTGTAGAAGATTTTGGTTCAAAAGTTGATAAATACAGTCAATGTACATGAGCGTTTTGAGTCAATGTACATAAACATTTTTGAGTAGTAGAGACCATGGTCATTCTTTGAATTTTAACCAATGTCTCTCGTATTTTGATAGTTTCAAACTATAAGGAATTTTCAAATGATGTCTCTTGTTTGATCTTGGTCATTTTTTCTAAAGTGAGCGATTCAGGGTCTCATGGCTTTCCTTTTTACAATAGATTTATCAATCATCCTATCAAAGTTTTGACACACATGACCTCTGTAGTATTACTACTGAAGCATACAAAATTCTTACAAGGGAAACATCTTCAATGAATACAAGCTAGTAATATACAATTTCAATCTTTCTGAATATTATACGCGTTTCCGTCAGATAAGATTAAATGCTTGGTTTTACCGTTTAACATTAACATTATGGAAACTAAATAAAACTAAATCTAATAATCGTATACGGCTACTCAAAATATATAGTCTATTCTGTGGAAGTGTTTTTGGTTCTGTGGAACACTTTTTTGACTAGTTTGAACATTTTGTTTCGAATACTGAGCGAAAAAAAAGATTTTCCTACATAAGAAATAAATAAATTTGAGAAAAAAAATGTATGCCAACCTTTAATTTTTTGATAGCCAGATTTCATGTTACAATTGTACTATCGATTCCGGTGTACAAGGGCATACGTTGTATTCTTTCACATACACATCTATCAAACACAATATTTCGGTAGCACTGGATGTGCATGATTTGTTTTTACATATTAGTAAGCGCTTTCGCCGTTTGGTTTCTTCAGATATATAATCAAATCATTATAAAAAAATAGAAACATTAAGCAAACATATTTTATAATCAGAAAAAGAACTTCAAACAAAACAAAGACGTCGTTCAAGAAAACTACTGAACAAACTTATTACCTTTGCGGGGACCATGTAAATCAAGTTATAAAATTAAATGACTAAAGGTGGACGTATACGGAAGAACTCTGTTCTTACTTGTTTAAAAATCAACAACAGAGTTATTGTTCATCATCACATCGATTAACTGTGGAGTATATACAGTTATAACACACTAACAATATCTACCGTAAAGATCCTAAGTTTTCGGGCACATAGGTCTGTACAAACAGTGGAAACCGAGATCAGACTGTTCCTTAGGAACCAGAATGATCAAGATCTTTACAGTTTCCATTCCATCTGCGCATTTGCGTCGACATTACTCTATGGTAGAACCGAATAATAGGAAAATCAATAGTAGGGCAAGGACCGGCTGTGCTTGCAGCAGGTGCAGAATTTGGGCAGTATGTTTTGGGGATATGTTTGAACTTAAACATTGTTTTTCTAGGAAACGAAACGGTGAAATGTGTTTTTTTGTTGTTGTTATATCCTTTAACATACAATGTAAGTTTTACTAAAATAATATGCATAAGCATACCCCATCGATTGAATATATTTTCATGACGTTTTTCATGAAATTCAGTTTTCTTACATTTTTAAAAGAATGTAAAAATATACCTATTAACAAGAAAACTACAATTTTTGTTTCCAATTTGTTTCAAATATTCTGTATTTTTGTTTCAAATATCCTGTATTACAGATTATATGATTTGCTAAAATGAAAGTGCGTTCATGTGCTAGAGGTATTAATTTTAATGGAAAATGTTTAGAAAAGTATGTAGAAGTACAAAATATTGTTTTTTAGGAAAACAAGACGGTGAAAATTGTTTTTTTCTTATCCAAATGTTTTATAGCTCTTTGGGTTATTTAGACGATATAATGGTTTGAATGTCCCGCCAATAATTCTATTCAGTATTCGTCTACCTTAATATGTCAAACTTTAATTTAGAACATACACTTCGCAATTTTGCCGTTTAAAGAATAGCCAAAACGCATTTTCTTGCGCACACACACACACACACACACACACACACACATCATGATGGAACAATCAAAGTATTATACACCGATAGGTACAAGAGTTAGGACTGCGTTAATCTGCGATACAAGTGGTGTAATGGTTGGTGTCTTGTTGATAGAATTGAATTTACGGGCTCCTTCAGTCCTTACCAGAGAGAGAGAGGAACAAAGGACAAGAAAGGCTTCTGACTAACTATTCGTTACCCCTTTTCCTCGTAAGGACTACAGTGTTGTTTCTGGGAGCATTTGGGTCCAATAAAATCAACAACCCAAGTTCTGCCAATCATACCCGCGGGTTTCTCGTTCAACATATAGCTGATTTATGAAGTTCTTTACTGAGTTAGTCATGTAATGCGGTGGTAAAGTTTTGTAGTAGTGTGAAAGGCCTATATAGAATGAGCTAAGCTGGCTTACGTTGCGATCACTTTTTTTGTAAGTGCAAAGTTGCAAAATAAATATATAAAAATGAGAATATTTTAAGGAAAATATCTGAATCTTGTTTTATGACAATATAGTTTCATTATATTTGTTTCCTCATTCCGGCAATAGACTTCGTCTGATTTCAGGACAATAAATACATCACTTTTGAAAATAGTGTACATACATTCCTAAGCCATTAAAATGGAATACAGAACGCTGACTTTGTTAGCTTTTTATCTCCAGATTCTTTACTGCTTGGCTATAATTCAAGGTAATTTTCTATTTTTAAAAAATTCTTTTTTTCTGTCTTTGCTTTTATATCGGTTTATTTCTGGTATTAAATATGATGTGGAATTCTCTACGTCCAGTTATTAACTTTTAAATATAGTAGTATAGTGAACGCCTTTTCGTTGTGGTTACAAAAAAAGTAAAAAGTAGGCAAAGACCAGGAACTGAAACAATCAAAATCCAAATCCAGCCCTCAAACCATAGTTGAAAACAACTAAGATTACAAATAATCAAGATACAGAGAACATATGGCCAACCGAGTGAGCAGCTTGTTCCCAAAAGGTGGCCACTCAGCAACCCAAACCGAACCAAAAATAATAAGAACATACATAAGGTAAAACATCACAGAAACTCTGACACCAAAAACAGGCAACAGAGAACCACAACAGAACTATCGCCTTGGAACGGTCAGTAATGAATTACTGGGGGGCTTAAATCGATTTTACAGGCCCAACCTCACCCTCAGTTACTGAAGTGGTACAAAACATTTAGTTGGTTGTTCGGTTCGCATGATAACCCTCTAACTCGTCAATGAATCATCACGGTAAACACATAAATCAAATTTCAACACCATGAAGAAGCAAAGACGAGGACTCAACAGATACAACGGGCCGTCTGACAGGTGGAGATCCCTGTCCTGCCAAACAACCCCACTGGAAATCTGAAGCAAAAGAAGGTCACCAGTTGAGCCCCGGTGGACCAAGCAACAGACAAAAAGGCTCCGGTCCCAACCAACTAAAATATATAGCTTTAGGTCGGAGCCATCATAGAGTTTGACGACCGATCCCCCGGTGTGCAATTAAAGAGTGCAGCAAAGTTATCAACCGTGATTGGGTTAATCACTAAGCATGCAGACTGTCGCATAACATTTAAATTATAGCCAATACGTTTGTGACGCATTATTATTTTTCGGAATTGATCAGAAAAATCAGTCCTACCCTTAATCTTTTTGAATTTGTATACTAAGTCACCATAAAATTCTGGTGCCGATAGGCCTTGGTGTAAAGGAAATTTTAATCCGACATCAAATTTTGAAACCAATTCATGGTGTCTGCGACAAGACAGAGTAAAAATGTTGAAATAGACGTATGCTTTAAACCGACAGATAGAAATTAATATCTGCTATTCAACTCATATTCAACATACTGAAACAAGTATCCCATTCTCCTTACGGAGAGAAAATAGAATCAAGGCAAAATTTCACATGTACCAACTTTAATTCATATGATACAGTTAAAGAAAACCTACCGGATCTTACGTGGGATGATCATTAAGTAATGGAAACACCTTTGTAGATAAGTTGATTTTATACAGAATAGGTATCCTTCATGTAACACCAAAGAGTGTCTTTTAAGCTTTCGAATCCATGTTTTAGATCAAAATTTTAACGTGTTACCATAGCAGCACATGACGTCACGTTCATGCCGGGTACCACGTGTGATTCTTTTCGACGTCATTTTGGTAAGGAGGTGTTTTTGTTATGCTCATTATGTACAATATGTAAAGAGATATTGAAAATTTTGGAACACCTTCCGTTATAGTAAGGTTTTGGCTTTAGAGACACACATATAATGATTGTAAATGAAAATGTTCTGAAATCTGGCATGAATTAAAGCTAAAGCAGGGGTTGAAATAATTGAGTTTTAGGAAATTCGACATTTCATTACATAATTTCCAGTATTATGCTAAAGTAAATTGATCGGTTATCAAGCACAATATAATTTTGGTACTTTCTGCTATACAATTATCCCAGGACTCTGCTTGTTGAAATACAATGATGTCACAATTATGGTCCCTATGGCTTAAAATGGGCGAAAAACGTCAAATTTTGCTCAATCAAAAGTATTTCACGGTCTGTATTTCTGCCATGTTTGAATGCAAGGTATGAATACTTATATTTTTCTTTAAGTATCTGAGGCTTGCATCAAGCCATTACACAATCACAAACATTTATCAATTCTTTGTTACTTATCAGCAGAAAAAAATACATGAAAATGTGCAAAAAAATTAGAGGCTAAACCCTTAGAAGTTTAAGGCATCGTTGCCATGGCAACGATAGTCTTAGAAAGTACTTCAGAACTTAATTATATGTCATATGCTTGCTTCTTAGGTTTTAAATATCTGGAGCACTGTTTTTATACTTAGCTAAAGAAATAAATGCTAGTTTCCATTATTTAATGATCACCCCTCGTATTAACGGTAAAAGTATTGAAAATTATAAGTCATAAAATGTAAGCATCAACAGCAGAACTTAAAACGGCTACCAACCCATTGCAAACTGCCAAACTGGTGGGTTTGTGAGCATTCGATTACTAAAGATAAATTCATTTTCAGTTCAAATAAGACGTTTACAAAAAAAGGTTGAAACAGCAATGTCACGTGATGTGAGAAATCCTTTATATGCCATTCTATGTTTTCGGCGCCAGAGTGAATGATTTGGAGAGAAAGCGACATTCTCCGGTACCGGACTACTGTATATAGATAGCAAATAAGATAGCTCCAATCAGAATGCTTTATGACGGTGGTCGTTTTGATCAGTCGAAGAAACCAGAATTTAAATGTTAAAATCCTACCTCTATAAAAGATGCAGACTAACAGTTTTCTTTCTTTCATAAATCTATTATGCCAAATGGTTTTAAGATTGGTAGGAATGGTGACGTCACATTGTTGCTATCGACGCGAAAGTCATTTTGTTTTGATTATCTACAGCTGTTGTTACGCTCTCTGCGACGGCTATAAAAAGTATTCATGTATTTCATTATAGTGTAGATATTAAACTTTTGAATCATTTAACCCATTGTCGTATTTTTGAAAAATGTAAGCCTCCTTCTCCGGCGCTACGGGACGTATGCAGCCCTGCAAACTACATTGCTGTCATGCGGAAAGACTCGTAGCTGTCTGTATTCATTGCTTTCAACGGCAAGCTTTATAGATTTTGTTTGTAGTAAAACTCGCTTTGATATTAATTATCTAAAAAAGATTACGACACTCTTCAGCTTTTTCTATCGTGAATTTTGAAACAGTATTCCTATATGCTTGCTTGTCCCTTTTGTTTATTTGAAATTGAAATGTTTGTTTAAGATTGAAAAAGTCTTATTGCTTATATAAGAAAGATGTTGCTAATGAAAGATAGAAGTTTCTTATATGAACTGAGGGCCTATCTTAAATATGCAAATGTGGGAGAAAAAGCCGTCTGAAGTTTTAGCTGGAATATGCTGGTGCTTATGGATAACTGATTTCGTCAAATGTTATCAACCCTCCCGTAATGGGCTGTACCGATGGGCTGTGCAGCAAAGAAAAAAGCTTAGGATGGACAAAGATAGTATTGTAAGGAATGAAATTCCTTTTATTGAGATTTTTTTCGTGTAAACGCTGGCAAACCCCTCACAAACCTAACATAAAAGTAAAAAGTATGCAAAGACCAGGACTGAAACAATCAAAATCCAAATCCAGCCCTTAAAATAAAGCCTTTCGGTGCTATTCAATTTGTTCGTGATTTTGCTGGCATTTACACATCGATAATATATATACATGTGTATATATTCCAACATCGTGAAACATTTTGCAGTAATTCATAAGCAGGAGACACACCCGTAAGCTCTTGTAGCCGTCCTTACATGACTCGTACCAAATATTTCACATATAAATTTAATATCCTATAAGTATAGTTTCTTAACCACCAGGACCCGGTCGTTCAAAACTAACAGAATCGTTAGTTAACATTTCGTTGAACTTTCAAACGTAACATCTCAAATACGCAAGATTTTTTGTTTGTCTGAAAATCCTTATCTAAGCTTTATGGTTTTCTTACTTGGGTTTTATATCTCTATCATAGGTTTCATGATTTGACGGTTTAAGACTCGTGATTTAACTTTAAACATGTGTGTGTATAAAATTATATATGCCATATGCATAATAAGTCTACAAACATAGGTTTATAAATCTCAATCATGGGTTTTGAGTTCAAACATTGGTTTTAAATTTACAATCTCGGGGTTTTAAAACTCATGTTAGGAAACCATAACCAATGACAATGGTTTCCAAAAAAGGTTGAATAAAAACTCGTAATTGTAATTTACAAACATATGGTCATAACTTTCAATCCTGAGTTTCGAGTTCAAACATAGATTTGAAATTTACAATCACAGGTTTTTAAAACCCATGTTAGAAACCATAAACCTATAATAGTGGTTTTCCAACATGGGTTTGAATAAAAACTTGCCATTGTAATTTAAAAACTATGTTTGTAGACCTATTATGCACATGACGTGGCAATTCAATACAAATATAGATTTGAAAATTAAATTATGGGTTTCAAAATATCAAATTATGAAACCTATGATAGAGTTTTTAAAACCCATGTTCGAAAATCATAAACCAGTCAAAGTGGTTTTCAAACATAAGTTAGAAGTTCAAACATAGGTTTGTTATTTCTTAACGTTTCTTTGTAGACTTATTGCGAATTTGGCCTGACATACCAGAGGGACGATGGTATTTTTTTTTCAATAGTAAGCTTTTTTGCAATTGCGTACGGAGTCTATGGCTTTAAGTCCGTTGAGCAAGAATCTGTTTCAAATATCAAAACATTGTTGATAGGAGGAAATTAGTTGACACATGATTATCACAGAGCGAAATTTGTGTCAAAACATATAACCATCTATGGAATACATCATGACGTCTTTGATCCATTCAACATGGCTTGTTCTAAACTTATTTTCGATGTCATGGCCATTGCCCGGTCTCGGACATTAAAATTCACTGAATATTCCTTTAGATAAGTAGACGTGATTCACTGAATATTCCTTCAGATACATAGAAGTGACGGATGTTCTAAAATAGGCAGGTTGTCCTTACTCTTGTGAGCTCTGATATTCAGGCACTTTTCGCATTAAAAATAAATGTAATGCCTTGTGTAAGGGCCCTCTTGGATCAAAGGTCAAATTCATGCGCCTTCTTGTCATTTTCATATTTCTGTTACCCGTGAATCGTGAATCTTAACAGCCGAGTTAGAGAAAAGAACGCAGACCTCTGAGATGAGATGCTATCTAAGGTTACTGAACATTTCGAACAAGGAACTTATAACCAATAAGATGGTTCACAGAAAGATTCAAGCAGCCATTGGAGAATATGATGAACTCCTGACAAGAAATGGAAACTAAAGTGGTTTGGATGCGTCTCAAGGTCTTCTTGTTTGACAAAGATGATTCTACAGGGCTCAGTGAAAGGAGAGAGAAGAAGAGGTAGACAGAAGAAGAGGTATATACATCAAAGAGTGCACAACTTTTCCAGCTCAACTAGGGCAGTCGAAAACAGGACAATGTAGAAAGGGATCGTTTCGAAGTTATCTGTGGTGCCCCAAAGACCTTGTAAGATTATGGAATAGAATAGATAAGAATAGAATAGAATAAAATAGATAATAAGAGCTGTTTGCCTGGTTAGATTCGATTTACAACAAGTGGGCTCTTTTCACATTTCAAGTAAGTTTGCTGTTTTCATTTAAGTTTTTAAGGGGAGCATATTGCATAGTTTGCCTTTGAAAGGATTTGACTAGATCGGCCATTCTGTTCATTTTAAAATCTGCGTTGAGGCCGAGGAGAGGTAACGAGAGATAAGAGATAGCTATCACGTGCCTGATAGCGTAGAGCCAGTATGGCCGAAAAACCCTTATGCAGAGAAGCAGCTGAGGAGCATAAAATGACAGTGATCGGAAATTGATACAATCGAATTCCACGACACCAAACGGGAAACAGACATCTGGGTTAGAGGTTATAAAACTTGAGAATAATCTCATTTAAAATAAAGCACACTGATTGGCTGCTTCCGTGCATGTGCTCGGAAGCAGCCAATCAGTGTGCTTTATTTTGAGTTAGAGAATGTACTCAAGTTTTATAACCTCTAGGCATGAAGTTACACAAGAAGTAAGGCAATACGAGTGGATAGCCAAATTGTAAGGCTCTTTCACAGGTAGCTGGTCATAAAGCTGGTTCTCACGAAAACTAAATAAATAAAGCACACAATACCTCCACTTCCCCCAGTTATTTACATGTGCGTAGAACATAAAACAGTAAAAGAGAACAAATAGACAAAACAGACAGATTATTTGCAGACTGTAAATAAGCAGACATGACAAACAATACCAGTGATAAACCACAACGATAGCACTGGCTTGTATGGATGGGTGGATCACTTGCGATCTTACGTACTTTTCAACAGTATTTCAGTCATATCAGGACGATGGGAATGTGATAATGAAAGGCTGTGCTTACGGTAGGAAGCGGGATTCGGACCCGGTCCGCTAGATCAGTAGGCCAGCGCTTAACCCACTGAGCTACCGGGCCTCCTCACAGGCTTGGCACGGTCAGTCATAAATTACTAGGCTAAACCGATTTATCGGACTCAAACGCTCACTTTAGCCTCCATCACGGTTCGTGTGACAATACAACAAACACCAAAATCCAAAGAGAACACAAGAAAGCTTCTGTTTATACCCATCTTGTATTTAAAACCATAAAACAAAGCACAAAACAAAATGACAGCTTTACAGGTGACCAAATTACTAGAAAATCATAGTAAAGCGGACACTACAACCAAAAACACTGACAAACCACAGAAGAGGCACCGCATTGGAACGGCTTATTATAAACTGTGAAACTTGAAGCCGAAACAATACGGAGATCATTGTTTCTCATTTATTTGAGCCGCGACACGAGAAAACTAACAATGTGGTTGTGCGTCCAGCTTAGACTCTGATCAGTTTGGGCATCCCCCTGGTCCGCTCAGACTTTACGCCAAGGGCTTAAAGGGTAGCTATGGGTCTAAGCTACCTCCATGCGGTCAGCGAAGACTCTGATCAGACTGGGCGGATGAGTCTGCGCTGGGCGCACAACCACTTTGTTGGTTTTGTCGGGTCGCGGCTTATTTTCTAAAATGAACAAAGTTAAGTTTATATGTTGACTTCTCATAAAATATTATAATTGCACACATTGATGCTTTGCAAATGGAGATGACTAGACGTTAAAAAAATCTTAAGGCTTCTTTTTAGACCAGTTCAGGTTTGTCTATGGGTAGGCGTTCGAAAAATAATACAAGCGGCATTTTTCTTCTTCAGATGAATGTCCTAAAGGTTGGTTTGGAACACACTGTGAAGAGCGATGCTCAAGCCAATGTTCTAAGATACATTGTATGAAAGATACTGGAAATTGTATCGGACCATGTGAATCCGGTTACTATGGACCTCACTGCAATAGTGTCTGTGGTATAAACTGTCGTGGCGGGTGTGACAAGCTGACCGGCAGATGTACTCATTGTGGGATTCACAGCTTTGGAACCTTTTGCGAGGAGAAATGCAGTTCAGCTTGCAATCCTCATATCTCGAACTGCTCTAGTTCTAATAATATCTGTGATAGGGATAAGGGACATTGTTTGTGTGGATGTGGGGAAAGACGTTTTGGGTCAAAATGTGAATTCAGATGTCCTCCTCATTGCTTAAAGTGCGAAAATTATAACGAATGTAGTTACTGTGATCAGCAATATTGGGGCACTAGATGTGAAAGGACTTGTACCGGTGATTGTGTTAATCAGGAGTGTAACAAAGATACTGGCAAGTGTATGGACTGTGACGGAACAAAAGCTGGTGACTATTGTAATGAATCGTGTCCTCTTAACTGCCTGAATGACCTTTGTCATCAAGGTGGTACCTGCGTAAGGGGCTGTAAGAACTCTGAGTTCTACGGCGACCGTTGTTACATGCCTTGCAATGGCTTGATAAATATTCATCAGTGTAAAGAGTGTCAACAGGCAAATACTGGTGCTGCTAAATGCACACTGTGTGCAAATGGTAAATATGGAAACGCTTGTGACTTAAAATGTCCTGAAAATTGCCTTGAATGTAAAGATGATAGGAATTGTACGCACTGCAGAAAAGGATTTACCGGTCAAACCTGTTCCAATGAGTGTTCAGTGCCTGACTGCTCTGAATGTGCCAATGATGGGACATGTCTTGTGTGCAACCCTGGCAAATATGGGCATAACTGTGAGTTCTTTTGTCCAAATTGTAAAACGTGTAAATTAGATGATACAAATGCAAATAAATATAAATGTTTAACTTGTAACGCAGGTCAATACTTGTTTTCTGGTAGGAATGTGTGCTTAGCATGTGATGAGAACTGTAAAACATGTGTTGATGGAAAGTACTGTACATCTTGCAAAGATGGCTATTTTGGAAGTACATGCAGTCTTCAATGCCATTCATCATGCCTAACGTGTTATTCAGAAACAAACTGTTCTTCCTGTAAAGATGGATGGATTGGTAGTGGTTGTCAGTGCAACAAGAAGCATTGCTTAACTGATAGAGACCAATCAAAGTGGTGCACGGTCGATGGAGTTTGCCCCAAAGGCTGCAGAAGTGGATACTTTGGAGACAGGTGTACGTACCGCTGTATTGGCAACTGCGCAAGGTGTGACCAGTCCTCTGGAAAATGTTCAGAGTGCGTCCCCGGGCGTTTCGGTATGACTTGTGAGGTGAACTGTAGTGCCAGTTGTGAACAAAAGGATGCAAATGGTGTGTCAGTATGCAGTATTCAAGACGGCTCGTGTTTTTCTTGTGAACGCGGGTGGTATGGATCGACATGTGAATCAAAATGCAATCAGAACTGCTTGTCATACGATGGTTTATATGGTTGCACCGCAAATGGTACATGCAAAAACTGCAGGGGCAATAACTATGGACCTTTTTGTGAACTAGAATGTTCTCAAAACTGTCATTCTTCTACAAATGAAAGTAGTTGCAATAAGATATCTGGAAAATGTGTTGGCTGCAGAGATGGTTTTTCTGGAGAATTTTGCTGTCCTAAAAACTGTATTGAATGTACTGACGAAACAAAATGTACAAAATGCTCTTCAGGACTCACCGGGAAATCATGTGACAAAACTTGTTCTGTTACTGACTGCACAGAGTGTGATATGAATGATCATTGTCAGGTTTGTAAGCCAGGTAAATATGGCATGAACTGTGAATATACCTGCCCTGAATGTACAACATGTATATCAGACACTACAACTTCTAATGATGCGATTTGTTTGACGTGTCAAAAAGGAATGTATGTTACGCTTGATACGAAAAAGTGTGCAAATTGTAGTGAAAACTGCGATTCTTGTCTTGAAGAAACTAATTGCACTTCGTGCAAGGATGGTTTCTTCGGACTGACTTGCAGTATGCCATGTCCAGCATCATGCCAAACATGCTTATCTGATTCAGACTGTAGGTCTTGTAAAGGGGGAAGGACCGGTTCTAGCTGTCAGTGTAGCAGTTTGAGCTGTACGGGCCAATCGATGGTGTGCACACCAGAGGGCAAGTGTGTAAGTGGCTGTGGAGATCACCATTCGGCTATGCAATGTCAATTTAAGTGTGCAGACGGATGTTTGCTGTGTGAACAAGTATCAGCTAAATGTCTAGAATGTACTGCCGGGTTGTATGGGTCCGAGTGCAAGCAACAGTGCAATGAGAACTGTGCACTGAATAGTAGTACTGCTGACGGCGCTCCAGTGTGTCATATTGAAACGGGATCCTGTTTTGCGTGTAGAAATGGCTGGTATGGGTCCACATGTGACTTTGCATGCAACCGTTATTGTCTGAACCTAGAAGGTGTTTATAGCTGCAATAAAAATGGCTCGTGTGACAACTGTATAGATAACACATATGGTCTCACTTGTGAGTTTAACTGTTCTGAGCATTGCTACCTTAGAACCCAAGAAAATAGTTGCGAGAAGAACACGGGACGATGCGTGAACTGTAAAGATGGTTTCTATGGAGTGTTTTGCAACGTTTCTTGTAGTGAAGAATGTCACACTTTTTGCGATAGAGCATCAGGCCACTGTGGTAAGTATTTCTGTACTGTATTTCAAACGTTTTTTTTTTTTTTTTTTTTTTTTTTTGGGGGGGGGGGGTAACTGAATTTTGGCGATATTGTAGGTTAAGGCAATGAGCGCTAAAATATAAGTCCGCCAATATTACATACATTTAATGCACACACATACGCGAAGTTTTACAAATGGTAAAAATATATATTTAAGAGCCTAAATGATAAAAGTTGCAGAGGTTATAACTTCAACAAGCAAAAATTGGCCATAAGAGATATTTGGTAAAATCAGATTGTTAAAGCTGAACAGTGGGAAACCTTCTTTCAAATGTCCAGTAATGTAAAACTATAAAACGATCACCTTGGAGATAAAGTAAAAGGTTATTATCAGCTCATTTATAATATTTCAAATCTTGCTTTCAGAAATAAAATTATACTTGATATGCTTTGATTCGCCGTTGCATACCTCATTTAATTTATTACATTGAACTCTCGATCTCTCGAACGCTGATTTCTTAACGAACCTCCTACTATCAAAGAATATAGTTTAGACACATTTCCTATATATAATCAAACTTCAACTCCGGACATCTCACTGATATTTCAAAGTAATTTTTCTGGGTCTAGGTAATTTACTTTGAGATATCAGTAGTTTGGGATGAATTTTGACTTTGAGATATCGAAGGTTGACCTTTTTTATTTGGTTTTATTAACAGAATCTACAGCTGACTCAACGACGTTTGGAACTGTTGCCGGTATAATTGTCGCAGTAATAATTGTGCTGAGCCTTATACTGCTTTTTATCATCATAAAGTTAGTATCATTTATTTCAGTGAGATAAGTTATTTGAGAAGTCAGAAAATCACACTTTTTAATAGTATGAATTTCAGGTGGCATCTCACTTAGACTTTGTAGGAGCATGTCATACATTGTGTTCCATGCTTCTGTCAATAAGTGAGATTACGCCATAGATCTGTTACCAGAGCAACTTAAAATTACCAACTGTTTTGCTTAGTACCATTGCAGAATGACGTCTTGGTGACGTTCTTCTGACACCAATATAAACTCTTAGTTGATTTGGTAACAGATCTATGACGTCGTTTGTATCGGAGCAATGGCTAACAATCTGCAATAGATTAATAGGATTTGCATATTAAAAGATTTACGGAAGACTTGCTAAAGCTTTAAATGACTTTTCAAAATAAGGTATATAGATGAACACCAAACAACACAGCTCAAATATCATAATTTGTGGAAAACATGCAAATGTTCAATGATCATGAAAAATCCAAATTTCGTTTACATCCTCGTGATTGCTCTGTATGAAGATAAGCGGATAAAAGAAATATAGGCATAATATTTCTGGGCCCAGTTGTTCAAAACTAACGATATCGTTATTTAACGTTTCGTTAAAACTTCAAATAAGAGAATCTAAAATACGCCAATATTTTTTGTTGAAAAAATGGGAGAAGCTTGCAAAAGCTTCTCACATTTATTCAACAAAAATATCAGTGTATTTAGTTATAATACCATAAAACACTTAACGAGTTGACTGCTTAACGAACTCGTTAGCCTAACGATGCTTTGAACAACTGGGCCCTGGGGCCGTATTCATAAAACGACTTAAGTGGTTACTATCCTGTTGCTAAGGCTAAATTTCTTTGAAGGAGATTCCCTACAACTATGAAATTTGCTCTGGAGGAACAGTCTTACAAAAACTGTTCCTCCAGACCAAATTTCATAGTTGTAGGGAATCTCCTTTATAGATATTAAGCCGTAGCAACCGCATAGCAACGACTTAAGTGGCTTTATGAATACTGCCCCTGGTTGTTTTCTTTTTTTTTTCTGTTTAGAAGACGAGGCTACCTTCAGCATAAACTTAGAGGGTTGCCGAAGATAAAGTTCAGAAGGACACACGAAAACGTGGATAACACATTCCTTGTGGCACTTAGTTCTTTAGCCAATGACGACGGTATGTTTTATTTTATAATTATTGCAAAATAAGTATTCATCCATGCATGATATTTTATCACACTAGTAGGGTAAGCATAAGCAGGTGGTAGTGTACCTGTACAAATAACTAAAATGTATCGAGAAAATTACCGTAATAATTTTAACTTATTTTCTCATAATTACACCCTATCGATAATTAGCGATAACTGCATGACTACTATTTCTTGGTTTTTACTTGCACTGAATTCTTGGATCAAGTTATCAAGGGAACGAGAGATGTTACTAACCCCAAAATGCTCATAAAATTAAGCATGTAAAATAGACATATCTGAAATATACAAGTTCTAAGATACGTACTGACATGCCTGAAATTTTTCTTCACCCTTTGCAAGACAAGCTTTTTTTTCTTCTTCTTTCATTTTTAAACAGAAGACAAAAGGCGGCACACTTATCAGTCTTTAGAAACAATCTACGACACGGTGAAAGATACAAATATTGATGATCCTGAGACCAGTAAAGCCATTGCATCTAGTTATGATATGATCTCTCTGGTTCCTGTGTCAAAGTTTGTTCATTATGTCCGTGGAAAACAGGCTACTAACTCCGATTGGTGTAAAGAAGAGTTCAACGTAAGTAGTAAGACCTCGAATTTGTATTTTCATTTATATCTTTTCGAACGACGAATAACTATTTTCTCGCTAAAAGAAATGGTAATTTCACGCCATTGAATTATTATCCATCGATTTCATACTGGCGTTTGCGCTACAAGTCGGCTCTGAGAGGTATTCTGTTTACCTACCGAGACCTTCGCATCACAACGGTTTCAAACGTATGGGTTAGCGATACTGAAAAACTTAAATACTGCAATGCGCATATGTCGCAATTAAGGACCTGGCATGATAAAAGGTCGTTTTGGTCGCACCTGCGTTAGCTGGGGCGATATAGGCGTGCAAGTTTCCGTCGGTCCGTCCGTCCGTCCATCCGTCCGTTTATCCGTCCGTCAACAATCCACAGTGGGTGTCTTGTGAGCGCAACTCCTCCTACACTTTTTGGTAAATCATTTTGAAACTTCACAGATGTTTTAGCCGTGGTCTGTAGATGAGCATATTGTTTGCACATAATTCCCAGATGATTTTTTGCCACTTTTTCACATGTTTAACTTAGTCATTTTCCGTCCGTCCGTCCGTCAACAATTCACAGTGGGTGTCTTGTGAGCGCAACTCCTCCTACACCTTTTTGTAAATCATTTTGAAACTGTACAGATGTTTTATACGTGCATATTGTTTGCACATAATTCCCAGATGAATTTTTGCCACTTTTTTCACATGTTTAACTTAGTCATTTTTTCCCGTCCGTCCGTTCGTCAACAATTCACAGTGGGTGTCTTTTGAGCGCAACTCCTCCTATACGTTTTGGTCAATCATTTTGAAACTGTACAGGTGTTTTAGCCATGGCCTGTAGATGTGCATATTGTTTGCACATAATTCCCAGATGAATTTTTGCTACTTTTTTTCACATGTACAACTTTGTCATTTTTAGACAATATACCTGTCATAGTGGGTGTCTTGTGAGCGCAACTCCACCTGCACTTTTTGGCCAATCATTTTGAAACTTTACAGACGTTTTAAGCATGGTCTGTAGATGTGCATATTGTTTGCACATACTTTCCAGATTACTTTTTGCCATTTTGTTTTTCACATGTTTAACTTAGTCAATTTTTTGCACAATACCTTCCATAGTAGGTGTCTTGTGAGCACAACTTCTCCTACATTTGTTGAACAAACCCTTTGAAACTTTGCAGATGCTTTGGCCATGGTCTGTAGATGTGCATATTATTTGCATATCATTTCCAAATTAATTTTTGCCACTTTTTTCATGTGTTTACTTGGTCAATTTTTCACATACCTTTCATAGTGGGTGTCTTTTGAGCACAACTCCTCCTACATTTGTTGGACAATCCCTTTGAGACTTCACAGATGTTTTGGTCATGGTCTGAAGATGTGCATATTATTTGCACACAATTCCCAGATGAATTTTTACTGCCTTTTTCATGTTTAACTATCATTTTTGTCACACCTGCGTTAGCATGGGCGATATAGTTGTCAATACCAATTGGAACTCATGTGACTTAATCCCCGCAGGTGCAACATCGCTTTCCGCGGATTTCTTGTTTGTTCCCATTCACATTCTCTTAAACCTGCATGGTTGTATTGTTGTATTGTTTATTAGAAAATAATCTCGAAAGAAATTTCAGGATTTTCACTGTTTGCCCAGTTATTTTTGTTTTAAATCCAAATAACCGACGAATAAAGGAAACAATTTCACTGTCCAAATTTACGTGCTGTCCGAATTTATCCGACTTTCATTTCCATTTTCAGGGGCTTCCTCTGGGCTTGTTGAAGCCGTGTACAGTTGCCAAAGCGCCAGTCAATAGTAGAAAATGCCGATATAGGGATATCTACCCATGTGAGTTTCTTTATTTCAGATACAATGGGCATTTGAAAAGTATTTAGCATGATCAAATTTTTCAGAAACCGATTAATTAAACTATTTATGTTTGGTACCATTTTAAACAGCAATTGTTGCTCTAAATATAATAAATTTGAGATGGAAGGTATGTGACAGGCACAAGTTATTTTATTTTGAATACATATACTGTTTAGACACCGGCAAACGCAAATTTTTAATTATCTACATATATTTTTTCTTTTTCAAAAATGGTGCATAACAAATCACTAATTGAGAGAATTATATTTTTTTCATAAAGATGATAGGTTGTCATATGACAACTTAATTTATTTTCAATTATTTGGTGTATTCCTTGCTTCCAAAGGCTCTAACTATCTGAACTTAATCTACATACGAAAACTAGCTGAATTGGGCAGTTCTAATTGATTAAATATTAATAAACTAATATCAACATCTGTAAAAAGACATGGAAATGCATTTATAATACGACGGAAACCCGAATGGCACAATATATACATGTTAAAGATATAGACCTGGGGCCGTATTCATAAAGCCACTTAAGTCGTTGCTATGTGGTTGCTAAGGCTAAATATCTATAAAGGAGATTCCCTACAACTATGAAATTTGGTCTGGAGGAACAGTCTTTGTAAGACTGTTCCTCCAAAGCAAATTTCATAGTTGTAGGGAATCTCTTTCAAAGAAATTTATCCCTAGCAACAGCATAGCAATCACTTAGGTCGTTTTATGAATACGGCCCCAGGCAGTTGTTTAGCCTTGTTCCGTGTATGGTTTCTCACCAAGCACAACTCGTGTGCTTGTAACAAAATCAAAAGGAGTAAAGTTAGTCATATCGAGGGACAGAACACTCTTCAAATCTTCCCATGTGGTAGGATGATAATAGCAATACTTAAATGCATATGTTCGTTTTAAATGAAATAGGTTGCAAACAAAACAAAGAAAAAAATCATGAGAAAAGAATATTTATTTTATAATGGAAAAACTTGATATCTTCAAAAACTCTTCTGCCTAGATTGAAACATCACACGTTTAGTTGCCCCACCCACTTCTTGAAATAAGGGGATTGTCTGATTTGGATTATTTTTTCTTTCGAACGGAACACGGCAATCCAAAACATAAGCACGACGGAATGCTCTTTATTTATTTTTTTCTATAAACAAAGCAAAGTTTCTGCATTTTATTGAATTTTGTTGTTGTCGTAGCGGCAGAATTATTGGAAAAGTATAAAAAAAGTTTCCTGAAAATCACCATATTTTGAACGACAGTCAGAATTCTAATATTTTGTTTTTCTTCCAATGTGAATGTATAAATTCGGTACTTAGTGATGACCCAATAAATCTACGGATGGAAATGTTACAAGCAGATGAATAACTCCTACAATTATTATCTCACATGACGCCACCAATTCTCTGTCGATCTGACTTTTCCATTGTAAGGATTTTCAGATAGCATCTTTCTCTTCTAATTCGAGAGGAGCATGGCATACAGCGTATGCCATGCTCTTCTTGATTTACAAGTAAGATGATGCCATAAATATGTATTGCAGCTGTGGAATTATCATTTGTTGGGCTTAGTACCTTAGCAGAATGACGTCTCGATGACGTCTCTGGCATATCAATATAAACTCTTAGTTGTTATGCCCCCAACTTCGAAGAAGTTGAGGGGGCATATTGCTTTGGGCTTGTCCGTCCTCCGTCCGTCCGTCCGTCCGTTCGTTACGTCAGTCCGTAACACTTTGGGTATGCTCTGTAACTTAGGAACTGTAAAGGCTGGGGTCTTGATATTTCATAGATGGATAGATAATAAAAAATAAGTGAACCCGTATTTTTTTCCGTCAGACATGTACTTTCAGAGTTATGGCCCTTTTTCGAAAAATTAAAAGTAAGTTTGTTAGCAAAATTTTGGAAGAAGTATTTGAGCTAGGTTGTTCATATTTGGCATACTAGTAGGGCTTATGGTGTAGATCACCTGATTAACTTTTGGGCTAATTTCATGAAAAATTTACCGAATAATGCCCCTTTGTTAACTTTGGCATTTTTCCACCTTTTGAACCGTTTAACCTAGAGACTTGATTTTTGGTATACTTACAGTATTTGATGTGTTGATCATTTTGATGATACTTACATTGTGTTGAATTCATTATTGACAGAGTTATGCCCCATTTTCATATTTGTACAAAACAGCGTAGGTATGATCCATTCCTCAAGAACTGTAACTGCTGGAGCTTTGATGATTCATAGGTGGATAGACCATGGAAAATAAGCAGACCCGTATTTTATTTCTTTTCCGTTGACTGTGTAGTTTGAGAGTTATTACCCTTTTTCAAAAACTTAAATGTAAGTTTGTTAGCAAAATTTTGGAAAAAGTATTTGAGCTAAGTTGTTCCTATTTGGCATACTGGTAGGACCTAAGGTGTAGATCACCTGATTAACTGTTGGGCTAATTTCGTAAAAAAATGACTGAATTATGCCCCTTTGTTAATGTTGGCATTTTTTCAACTTTTGAACCATTTGACCTAGAGACCTGATTTTTGATGTAGTAACAGAATTTGATGTGTCGGTCATTTTGATGATAATCAAGCTATGTTGAGTTCATAATTGACAGAGTTCTGCCCCTTTTTGAAAAAATAAGTGTTAGTTTGTCAGCAAAATTTGGAAGAAGTTTTTGAGCTAGGTTGTTCATATTTGGCATTCTGGTAGGGCCTAAGGCATAGATCACCTAATTAACTTTTGAGCTAATTTCGTAAATATCTGACTGAATGATGCCCCTTGATTGACTTCGGCAGTTTTTCAACTTTTGAACTGTTTGACCTAGACATTTTCTTTTTTGTATATCAATAGTATTTGATATGTCGGTCAATCTAATGATGTTTACGTTATGTTGCATTCACAATTGACAGAGTTATATCCTTTTTCTTGTCTATACATAATATTTTAGGGTAGATCTATTACACAAGAATTGTAACTGCTTTTGCTTGATATTTTATAGGTAGGTAGAAAATAAAAAAAGTAGCAGACCGGTATTTTTGTTTTTTTTCATTGACCTTGTTAGGGTCAGGCATATAGTTGGGGGCATAGTGTTTTACAAACATATTTTCTAGTTATGGTAACAGTTACATGACGTCATTTGTTTACGAGCACGGCAAACAGTGTATGCCATGCTCCGCCAATTTTTCAATGACATTACAAACTGAATTTCTTTCAACAGAAACTTTACATTTTCTCAAACAAATAGTTATTCTCAAGTCATTTTCTGTCCTTGTGGAAAGAGGGCCACCAAGCTAGCCCCAACTAAGCCAGTTAATTGTCGGGAACGACCAGAAAAGCAAACGAAGCAAATAAGAGCAGTTTCAAAATGAACCGAAGCAAACACATTGCTTTGGCACGGTCAGTAATGACGTTGCTGAAAGGTAGGAGTTGGAGTCTGTTTTTTACGCGTCAACCCTCAACCTAGGTTCTTCCATATCCCATCAAAACATTAAGTACTTTTACATATATTTGCATTTTCTTTATTGTTTTCAACATTCTACACTTTAATTTTGTAACACAGATGATGATAACCGAGTTATTCTGGCAGCGGACAAAACTGGACCTGGAGACTTCATCAATGCTTCATATATCAAGGCAAGAGCATTTTTCTCTGAGTGATTGTCAAAATATTCCTCCATCTCGTTTGCTCAGCAATAGGACGACGTTCCGCATCCAGTCTTTTACTGGATGATATATTGCACGCAGGAAATATCCAGTAGGAACTGGTACAACCAAATTTAGCAACCCACCTACGACACTAAACGGGAAATAGTAACATGAAGTAACATCAAATTTGATTCAACCTTGATGCAACGTCATGACGTTGAATCAATAGGCACACAAGGATGAAACAATATTGATTCAACCTTGATTCAATATCATGAGGTGGTTGAATCAATATTGAATCAATATTGATTCAACCTTGATTCAACGTCATGCCGTTGAATCAATGCAGAGTCAATATGGATTCAACCTTGTGTGCCGAGTAATTGTTTCCTTTAGGTGTAGCCAGACTGAAGAGAGGGTTCATGTTTCCCGGAAAAAAAAATCGTAAATATATACCTTAGGGAACAAACTACACTCTTGAAAAAAGTAAGTTAGCGAGACCGTAACAAACAGTGTAAAAGTGCCCATGATGATAGATTGTATCGCCAAATAATAACTGCAGCATAAAAACTACAAAATTCACTTTGAAAGTTACAATATGGCTTCAGAGACAAGTAAGTATTGGTGTTTCTAAAAGAAGTAACATTTACTGAAGGGGATTCTGCAATGTTGTACCTAGAGGTATATAGTATTCTGTCAAAGTAAGTTTCTTCTTAATTGTCGGATAAACCATGCCGGTGTATTCGTACGCCTTAAAACAGTAATATGGGACAATTGGGACAATGCATAATCTGTACTACAAACTTACTTTATAGATGAGCAGACCTATGACTCAGTTAAGCACATTTACCGTATATTCTCTGTTCATATTTGTTAAATTCTGACAGGATAAGCGATAACACTGAGCAATTGCTTACAAATAATTAAATGCGGCCCAGTTTATTTGCCAATCATACTTTAAACAGAGTCATCACTTAACTTCCTTAAGATTTGTCTAATGACTCATTCCTTTGATGAATCATTTTTATTGCTTTAATACAAACAACACTTCCTGCCACGTTTATAAACTCTTATATGTCTGAATACGGCGACTGAATGTAAAGATATCCGGTCTTTTCCTTTAGCACCATGCATCTTGATAAATTTTACTTCTGTCATCATGGGCTTTGATTCTTGAATTCATGAAAATAAAGCTCACTCTTGTCTTTGTTGTTAAATTTTTATTAAAAATACAATGTATTATAAACGAGAATAAATAAAAAGAAATAAAAACTGATGCTTTTTTTTTCTCGAGACACGACTGTAATCACTCTAGAGAATGAAATTCATCATTAATAATAATTCCAATTGCCAGAGCAAACTAATAACTGTAATTAACTGATATAACCGTATAGTTTGCTTTTTCAATGTAATTATGGGTCCAAAAGATGCATGTGGAATGGCAAACAGCGTAGATTCTGATCAGACTGCTCATAGGAGCAGTCTGATCTGGGTCTTCACTGTTTGCTTAGGCCTATCTGTCCCCATTCTTAGGATTTATACAGTACGCCTTTAATGAACGCTTGTTCTAAAGCAACTGTTAGTCTTCGGTAGCTAATGAAGCTTATGACAATACTCATTTATTGTTTCAGGGTTACCAGAAGAACAAAGCTTTCATTGCAGCTGAAGGTAAACGTTATTTTCATTAATTTTGCATGCAAATGAGCTAATGTCAAACATTACTACAGTATTTTCTGTGCAAACTCGCTATCATTATGACTCGTTGCTTCTCAATGAATGACACCTGGTTTTACATTGCCGAAAAGGATTGTTTTGGATCCTTGCACGGTGAAATGTGCCTAAGAATAAGGATAACTGTATTGAAAAAAGTCGTTTAAGTTTGCAGTCGGAAATTGCGTAAAAAAATCATCTGAACGGACGATTTACCTCCCAAAACGACAAATATAAGTACAGCCATCCACTGATTAAAATACAGCATACAGCCTTAGTACTAAAACATAGTTAACACCTCCAACCCCACCCATCTCGTCCAAGTATAGAAAAAGTTAAAAAAAAAAATAAGAAAGAAAAATGCATTACCTTCTGATAAAGGTCCAAACAAAATATACACGTAACTATACCGAATTTAGTGCGACAAACGCGCACGTTTCTGTATTTTTACTTCTTCAGTGTCGCTAAAACGCAAAATGTTTGAAAGATTAAAGTGACGGGCAGGTCTCGGCAGGCAACCAGAAGTCCTCTCCTAACCACATTTACTGACACATTCCGCGAGACTCAGTAGCTGCAGACATCAGGGAAGGGACGCCTACGTATTAACTCGCGAACGCAGGCGTCCCCAACGGAGCCACCTCAAGCCCTGTGTCTCGAGAAACGAGACAGACAAGGGCATCAGGAAGGAGATGACCGCTGCTGCAAGAACCTACAAAAAATAAATAATCCAAAAGAATGACAGCCAAACTCAGCTAAGATTCGTGTCACTATGACAAATCAGTTCTTATATTTAGTTTTTCGTGTCACTATGACAAATCAGACTTAGCTTAAGAATACTCGTAGTTTAGAAATGTTACCTGATATAAGTCAATAATGTTACTTTAAATCGGTATTTATGATGTGACCCAAATGCTAAAAACAGAATCAACACTGAAACACTTACTAACTGGGTTGATGATGTACTCGGGGACAAATTGTATACCAGCAGCGATATCAGCCCATTGGTTTTAATATAAGCGAAATTATACCGAATTCAGTGCGACAGACGCGCGTTTCTGTATTTAACTTCTTCAGTGTCGCCGAAACCAAAAAGTGTGAAAGATTAAAGTGATGGGCAGATTTCAGCAGGCAACAAGCAGTCCTCTCCGAGCCACACTTACTGTAGCATTCCGCGAGACACAGTAATTGCAGACATCAGGCAAGGGACGCCTACGTATTAACTCGCGAGTGCAGGCGTCCCCAAACAAGCCACCTCAACCCCTGTTTCTTGTGAAACGAGACAGGCAACAGCATAGGAAGGAGATGACCGATGCAACAAGAACCTACTAAAGCCAAAATAATGCAAAAGAATGGAAGCCAAGCTCAGCTAAGATTTATGTCACTATGACAAATCAGTCTTAGTATTAGAACACTTTAGAAATTTTACCTGATATAATTTAATAAGGTTACTTTAAATCGGTATTTAAGTATGGATCCCCAGTGCTCAAGAACCAGACTCAACACTGAAACACTGACTAACTGGGTTAATGATATACTCTGGGACAAATTGTATACGATCAGTGATATCAGCCCAGTGGTTTCAATATAAGAAAACTATACCGAATTTAGTGCGACAGACGTGCGTTTCTGTTTCTTACTTCTTCAGTGTCGCTAAAACCCCAAAGCGTGAAAGAAAAACGTGATGGGCAGGTCTCAACAGGCACCTAGCAGTCTTCTCCGAGCCACACTTACTTACGCATTCCGCGAGCCACAGTAGCTGCAGACATCAGGTATGGGACCCTACGTAATTACTCGCAAGCGTAGGCGTCCCCCCGCCGAGCCACCGCAACCCTTGTGTCTCAAGAAACAAGACAGACAAGGGCATCAGGAAGAAAAAAGACCGATGCAGCAAGAAGCAAAATAATTTCGGAATTGGGAATTCAGAATTCATAATACGGAATTCAGAATTGTGAGTTACTATGGAATTATGAAGAGAGCGAAATTACCCATCAGATGCTCCGGCCCCTTTTTCTAAAAAAGTAAAATGTTAAATCAAAAGTTGAAAGTGTGAGGCTGTCGAATTTTTGTATGTCTCTTAGGTCCATCAGAGAAGACAGTCAGTGACTTCTGGGCGATGATTTGGCAGGAAAGCTGTGAGAACGTTGTAATGCTTACAAATTTATATGAAGATGGTCATGTAAGTTATGATATTTCTTTCCAAGCAGATTTCATTACTCTTTCCTGGTTTTTACCTTGCAATTTTAACTCTAACAGCACCAAAAAGCAGACGATAAAATTATCGTCTGTAAAATCAGACAACAAAGTTTTATCCAAGCTATATCATATTTAGAATTCAAAAGCTAGCCCAGCAGGCACAGCTAGCCCAGCAGGCACACAATGTTCAGTCATGGTTGGTTCAACATTGTGTGTCCAGTGGGAGGGGCAAAAATGTAGAGCCAAATGAGCCGCCACATCTAGATTTACGCCGCTTGCAAATTCAACTATTTTCATTTTTGGCGACTTTTAAAAGTGTCGTTGTGGTTCTTCTGCTGCAGTTTTTGTTTATTAGACAGAGTGTGTCTGCTGTAGCAAATTGTGCAGTTCCATAAGTGTTTTCATTTTGTCTTCTTTTGATGTCTCTGTTGGGTTGTGCTACCTAAACATAAATGATGACATGTTTCGCAATTATTATTTAAGAAAGACACTGTATTACCAATAAACTTAAAAGATAGCATTTATTGCATTAATTATTTAAGACAAGAGTCTATATTAACGTTAATCAGGTATGCCTTTTTTGTTCAGCTTTAATGCTTTTCGTATTTTTTTCTAACCTGTTTTTTTTCTGTTTGAACCAGTCTTAATCTGGTGCAGTGTCACTCAGTCTGGTCCATATTATATTTCATTATTCATAAAACTATCCGACCAAAATATTATCGACAAAGTATATGTGAAGAAGGAGGAGAAAATTACGTTGAGCGCCCCGACTGGGGATCGATCTCACGACCCCAAGATTATAAAGCGAGCACACAACAACTAGGCTAAAATGTCTGGACCAGTTAGACTGATCATTTATACACTCTATATACATATATGAGCCACGACGCGAGAAAACTAACAAAGTGGTTGTGTGCCCAGCGCAGACTCAGATCAGCCTGGGTATCCAGCCCTTGGGCTGCAACGGTAATCATCTTGGTCACGGCACCACAGTAGTAGGAGGAGAAAAAAGTGTAAAAAAACTTCGTCGAGCGCCCCGACTGGGAATTGACCTCACGACCCCAGGATTATAAAGCGCACAACCAATAGGCTAAAAGGTTTAGTCAGTTATACACTCTATATACATATTTACACAATACATATTGGCCGTGTTACTACATATGTAACTAGCAGTTGGTCCAAATTATAATACGTCCTAATATGACTGAAATTCTATTGAATAGAATGTAAACTCGCAACTCACCCATTTAGCCATCTACTACTAAAGCAGAATAGTTCTTTAGATAGTTTTATGAGCTGAATTCAAAGAGCAGTGCATCAATACTTGACCCAGCTTCTTTTCAACAGAGGCAACAATGAAATAGTTATTTCCTTATTCCTTGCTCGTGGTCATTGTTCTTTTTAGAACAATAAAACTTCAAAATAAACAAAGGCGACAGGACAGAATTATCATCAAGTTTTATTTTTATATTTTAAGATGAACTGATACATTTCCAGGGGAAGCAACTCTGCCATTTTGAATTTTGCCTCCGGCGTTCTACGGTTTATTCGTTGTTTCGTTTTCTCACAATGGGCGAGATATCCTAGATTTTCGAACTGCTCATTCTAATGTTTTTCTCATATATACAACTAAATCACAATTTTATGATGCTCTGCATGAAAAAAAAACTAATAGTGTCATTTTAACCGCTCAATTGTCATGCAGTAAAACATGGCATTTGTGGTGCCTATTATTTTAAGCATAGTGGTATTTGATCAATATGTAGTATCTTAAGAATTAGAATTTAGGTTTTCAATTTTTATTTCAAACCACGTGTCTTCTCCCGTTTTCACCATTTACATCGCCGAATATCAACATTACCTGTATCGCACGACAAAAAAAACTATCCAGAAAAGATGTTTATTCACAACATTTGATCACCTGAAAAGCTACTGTTTCGCTTAACGCTCGTATACGAACGAACACAGATGGAGTTTACAACACCTAAAAATTATGTTTTGAGAGGGACATTTGACAAGAATTGACAGCGGTCTTATAACATGCGAATACTTCTAAGTACATGCAGGTTTTTATATCATGATACATGTAAGTATTTAAAAAGTGTACTTGGAGCATGAGTATGAATCCGTTTCCTTATCAAGACAGTCAGTCATAGTGACCAAAGTGGCGACAACTTGTGATGCAAAAAGATCTGTCTTTACTGAATGGATTTTTTGGAACTAAGGCGTTTTATCGAAGTAACGGAATAGGCCAATATAATCTGATCCCACATCCCGCACTCAAATACAACTTGGGAAAAGTGTAAACATACATTTACAACAGTTCACAAATGTCATAAAAGGTAAACCGAATGAGAAGCTATTTCCCAGACCAGGTGGTCATTCAGCTACCCCGTTTGAAAACAACAGTAACATTTATTTTTTCCCTATATTGTAAAACAAAAAAAAAGAAAGCAAGGCGAGGAGCTAAACAGGTTACCATATTGCTAGAAGACCACAGTGAAGCGGACATCAGGGGCCGTATTCATGAAAAGACTTAAGTCGTTGCTATGCTGTTGCTAAGGCTCAATTTCTATGAAGGAGATTCCCTACAACTTTGAAATTTGCTCTGAAGGAACAGTCTTACAAATTTTAAGAGTAACTACACTTCAGGAACAGACCGAATCAGATTCCAAACCCTATCCCCAACACCAAAGGGAAAGACCGACAAAGACATCCCAACAAACAATTAATTGCAAGTGATAAGCCGAGTCAGCAGCTCTTTCCCAAATAGGTGGCAACTCAGCTATCTTTATTGAACTAAATAATTTAGACCAACAGAAGGGTTACAACAGACTAAGCAAATTATACGAAAAACATTTAACAATTATTTTTACCTATTTTCTATTTTTATTATAGAAGGGTTAAAATGAGAACACAATAAATTAAACAGCATCGAACATAAAACAAATGCAACCGCAACGACAGTACCGCCTTGGGACGGTCAGAAGCCGAATTCCTCCAAAGACTGTTCCTCCAGACCAAATTTCATAGTTGTAGGGAATCTCCTTCAAAGAAATTTAGCCTTAGCAACAGCATAGCAACCACTTAAGTTGTTTTATGAATACGGCCCCAGAACTCAAACCATTGATGAGCCACAATAGAAATGTTTCTATCAAGGTCAAGTCAGGTAAATTCGGACAGCAGGTAAATTCGGACAGTGACGTTGTTTCCTTTATATATCACTTGTTTGATATTAAAACAAAAATAACTGAGGAAACTGTGAAAATCCTGAGAAGACGGCTCATCATGAGCCGTCTCATCTGGATTTTTACTGTTTGCAGTGTTATGTCCGAATTTACCCGCTGTCCGAAGTTACCCGACTTGACCGTACAAGCCTTCAAAATAATTCCCCCTTACCGAAACACATTTATTTT
Organism: Ctena decussata; assembly: GCA_963989385.1. Classification (NCBI taxonomy): domain Eukaryota; kingdom Metazoa; phylum Mollusca; class Bivalvia; order Lucinida; family Lucinidae; genus Ctena; species Ctena decussata. The sequence goes on along the minus strand of OZ022499.1, from coordinate 62,691,173 downwards.
GTAACCATTTTACCCAGTCGTGGAATGCATTTAACGTAGTTTTCTAGTATCTTTTGAAGACCCTGGAATATAGCCCTTTCAATAGAACTTTTAGACCCGGAAAGAATTTTCTTAAGCCTAGGATATAAATAAGAAGTCACATTGACTCAGGTCTGGTGAGTAAGGTGGATGGTTTACTAAAGAAACGTCTATTTATGCTAAGAAATCCTTAACATCCTTAAAATTGTGAGAGGAGGCGTAGTCATGAGTCAGATGGACCCTTGGCTATTATTTGCTTGGACAATTATGTCATTAAACCTTTTCACCTTTTTCAACACAGAGTTCCTACAGCTTTCAGTGACTAATTGGTCAAATGGACATGACATTGGAACGACTGTTATGCAGTGTGCAGTGCAATATACCAATGTCTTTATACAGCTAAAAAACATCCAAAAATGCATTTTTGGACTGTCTTCTTCGCTTGAAAAATATGTAAATGTGAATGGGGAAGACTTTGAAGGCTTGGAACAGGCACTTTGATGAACTAAGTCTAAGATTTCTTGCCAAAGTTGCCACCAGAGTCAAGTCGGGTAACTTCGGACAGCGGGTAAATTCGGACATACCATTAAAAACAGTGAAAATCCAGCCGGTTCATCAGGATTTTCACTGTTTGTTTAGTTATTTTTGTTTTAATTCCAAACAACTGACATATAAAGGTAACAATGTCACTGTCCAAATTTACTTTCTGTCCGAATTTACCTGACTTGACCCTACGTCTCAACAAATGCCCCAGGAAGATCCCCTGGGGTAAAGGAACACATAAAATGGCAGACTTGGTTTAATTGAGTCTGTTCATGTACAGTAATGTAATATTGCAACACTACCTACGCCCCTTGGCACTGGATTCAGCCGAACTCTATTTTCATACTGACTCAGAATGCTCCCAAGGATCTGCACTTTGATCGCGTATTGGGAAACATTTTGCTATTGTTGATTTCTCAATAAGCCTCAAACTTCTAAGGCATTGTTTATGTTCGTGTTCTTTCATATAATTATAGATGATTATTATGTTTGTCTTTACAGGGAAAGTGCATAAAGTACTGGCCTGACGAGAAGATTCCGAAGCAATGTGGAAACTTGGACATCGTATTGATAGGAGAGGAGTTGTTCGCTGATTACATTCTTAGAACTCTCAAAGTAGTTCACGTAAGTCTGCAGAAATGGTTTAAGAAAACCTACTCCATTCCGTCGGTGAGAATATATATTTTCTTTCAAAAGTTAATATAGCATTCTCTGTGTTTATTGTACCTGCAACAGATGTTTCCTTTTTATGGTTCTTTTATCTAGTTTGAACACGAGCATGATAATATACTACGTAATTGTGATACTGTGATTCCGAAATCTGCGTCTAACAGGTCGAGCTTAAACATATGCAGTATATTGATGTCTTATTCAGTAGTGTTAACACTAAATCAGATGTCTGCCAATAATAAAAGTAAATAAGTAAATAGAAATATTGATTATAATAATGATAACTAATAAAAATAACGCTACTTCTTATAGTACTAAACACGCCTGTAGCAGTCGTATCTTCTCGTTAACCACCCTTACAGCAAAACGACATAATTCGTGGTATGCAAGATTTGCACGACTGAGGATGGTATGAAATAGTTATACCATGGTATACCACGGGCGGACAAACCACATATTAACTGTTGCTTATTTAATTTATATCATTCAAGTAAAGTTCTGTATTGTAGAGGGCTAGTGGAGAGGTGAAAGACGTTAAACATTTTCATTTTACTACCTGGCCAGACAAAGGAGTACCTAACAGTGTTGGTAGTTTGTTACTTTTTCGTGACGCAGTGAATAAATCAGCGGGAACGCAAGACAGCCCAGTGCTTGTTCACTGCAGGTACACCTATCTCTGACAATTAATGCGCTTTTTGTCTACATCAATGATTTATTAGCCAGGTGGATAGGACGAGCGTCACCGCCTTGCTCTGTGCTCCATAATGGCCTTCGGCCTTCGGCTTTGCAAGAACAGTATCTACTGCTACTGTTGTCACATATAAGGCGTAAAAAAATAGCTGTGTTTCCACTAACATGCTGAAAAAAAATCTGGTCGGTAGGAAGGAAAAACTTTTTTTTATTATTCTATTTTTTCTCCCCCCAAAATAGGGTCGGGACCGTATTTTTTATGTCTTTTTTTGGTTTTTGTACATGTATTTTGTTGATTAAATTGTAATTTTGAGACTTGCACTGTATATGATAATTCATCTTAGACGCTCGAAAAAGTCAAATCTGTATTTTGGAAGGTACCAAATGCCAAAAACTACAAAAAGGTTGTGAAAAAACGAAATTACTATGGGAAAATGCAAAGACGAAACTGAGTAGGGTCGGAAATTGAAAATGGAAGGGTCGGTGTTTTAATTTTTATTTTGTTCTTTTATTGATAAAAATAGCAGAGTCGGGGGTCTGAAGTTGGGTCGGTCGGGTTACTGGAAACACGGTTATTTTTTAGGCCTAAGTAGACCCATATTTAAAGCATTGTATTTACTGTTTGCGAGGTTTACTTCTTCCATTCTCATTTATTTTATATGTTTAGGTCTTCCATAAAAAATATTAGTTTGCTGTGTCCCTACCTATCCACCGACTCTGGCTCCACTCAAACTTTCTACGCCATTGAGAGGCTTGTTTTTTTTTTTAATTCATACCCAGTCAAATTTGGGGATCAAATTTTGGAAACAAATTTCCCGCTGTCACATTTGCCATAGCTGATGGAAATGATGCATTCTGAGGAACTAATTTTAACAGCTGATCAAACAGCAAAATGAGAGAGAAAAATACCAACCTCATTTGACAAAAGTGTGAGTAGAAGCACAGCAAACTTAAAAAAAGTCTGGCCTTGGATGGACAAAAGTTAACAAATAAACAATTTTAGAAATTAAATTCGCTTTTATTGGTTTCTTTATTATAAAACATCAATTTGTTACATGTTTTTTTCTTAAACGTTTGCTATCAAAAATCCTAAATGACCGTAGTCATTGTTTAACACCGTAAACTTGATAGTTTCCTCTATGTCTTTCATATCAGTTCGGGTGTGGGAAGGACTGGCATCTTTATTGTTCTGGATTATTTACTTCGACAAGTACAGACAGAACCTACTCTCTCCGTGTTCAGAACAGCGGCCGACTTTATGTATCAGCGGACCAGCTTCATTCAAACAGATGTAAGTTTAATGATCCTCAGGTTTGAAATATGCATTTGAGCCACGACACGAGAAAACCAACAAAGTGGGCGTGCGTCCAGCGCAGACTCAGGTCAGCCTGGGCATCCACCCAATCTGATCAGAGTCTTCGCTGTCCGCATGAAGATAGCTAAGACCCGTAGCTATCCTAAAAGCGCTTATGGAAGAGTCCGATCAGGCTAGGCGGGTGCCCAGACTGATCTGAGTCTGCACTGAGCGCACAACCACATTGTTAGTTTTCTCGTGTCGCGGCTAATTTATTGCCTGTCACTATTAGCAGCCTTTGCTCATTGCCTGTAATGACAAGCGGTCACTGATAACCGTAATAGTGTTTGACACCGCTGGCGCTGAGCTTTGGCTGTTTCCAATGATTTTCAGTATGAACTATGTAACAAAACGATAAGGGATGTTATTTTATATTTAACAGTGAAATCACTGCATATCTCTGGAAAATTAAAGTGAATTCAGATTTAGTGAAATGGCATCGCATCATTTCACTAGTGGTTGATATGATAAATACTTTCGCTATAGCAAACCTCGGCTGCTTTTGACAATTTTGGACTTAATATCTGAAATGTGGCGTTTGTCTGACATTATGCTGCGGACATTAGCACGTTAAGGTAAAATATTGACGTCACTTTGACGTGATGTTTTGAGCTGGCATAACGTCATTTTGCATGCAGCATTTCGGCGACCTGAAATCGCTGATATTTAAAACACATGCGATGAAAGATATTTGGTATTTACCTCAGAAATGTTAATATCTTCTCTATATATTTGCGGTGATTGTCACATCAAGTGGTGAGTGGCGACTGGTAGTTTGTAGTGCCTGTCAACGATTGCACACTCCTAAATGGCACTTGCTTTCTGTCGTGCAACATGTTAATTGTACTTGCTGAGCAGTTGCTGGTGAAACCTTCCAGGGAGGGGGAACTATATCCAGCTTGTAAGTAAAAATGAAAATTCATGCTCCATTATTGTTGCTTGTTTTATATTATGACTTTAACAGCAAGTGGCGAGCGGTGATAGGTAATTAGCAGTATCTGCAACGGCTGCCAATCAATTTGTTTGAGTGAGTAGTGCAAGCTCTGAGATTACACTTTTATGTGATGTCTGCTTTTGTCCTTCCTTCCAAGCAAGGATGTATTATCTCTATGTATTGTTTTCTTCTGATTTAAGGTTCAGTATGAATTCATTCATGAAGCTCTTCTCGAATGGCTTACATCCAGCAAGACTGGAAATGTTTATGCAGTCACTGGTAACTACTACTGTGGCCTATTGAAAGATAAGGGTCAGACCGAACCCGGAATGCGTTTCGAGGTAACGTATTTAGCCAAGACCTAGGCCAAGTTATAGTAGAAAACGTTATCATTGGTCTGGAGCAATTTATGTTATTTAAGAAATGAATCAGCCCAGTAGGACATTGTTCAGTTATACTTCATTGCTTGAAAGTCAATTATAAAATGGCTTATATCACAAGTTAAAGCTGAAAATTATCGATTCTAACACCCAAAACTGCAAATATATTTTCTTTATAATTCTGCAAACATTTTTGTCTGCGAGTTTATGATCCCGCAAGTATTCTTCATGACGATTTTATAGTGAAACAGAGACGCAACCGCCTAACGTTATCAAAACGTCACAAAAATCAGTTATTGCCAGTGACGTCAGCAAGTAGTCTCACGTGCTTCGAAAACATTGATTTGTTGCAGAATTAAACATGCAAACTTTCCAATGCTTCTATAGGCGCAGTGTGTTAAGATACTGTTCCAGATTTTTTTCTAAATGTTCCGAAATGCGGTCCTCTCTTAAAGGTTGGAATTTGCTGGAAGTTTGATGGAACTTTGAAAGTGTACCCATTCTACTTAAGAGTAAATTCTTTTCGATTGAGACTTTTCACACTGCGAATCCAATACTAAAATGCGAAAGTTGCATATTGCATCGAAAAAAAAATGGCTAAAATGGAGGTGTATCAGTTTAAGGTTTTACTGCCGTTCTATAGAGAAGCCACTTCAGGTGCACGGGTACGCCTGTATGCTTTTCCACCATTTTACCAAGGAAAAAACATTTGTTACTTCTTGTTTGCCTCCCGCACCCTCCAGCAGACACATGACGTCGTAATGACGTGGTATCAACGTGGATGCGGTCCTGGAGTTTAAGAACTTTCTAAAACGGGGTCTACTCTAAATGGAGAGAATTTGTTTCTAGAGGAGCAAACGAGGGAGACAAAATGAAAATGGCAGAGTTGTTTTTCTGAGGTGAACGTTTCCTTTTCCGGTGTTCGAATACCTACTCTTACGATGATCAATCATTCTCTCTGTAGGAGCATTGAGTAGTGACCTATAAAGAGGGGGCAATTGCTTCTCAGTTCGAGTGATTCGTTCATTTCTTTAATTTCAGAAGCATTATGAATTCATTGATGAAGCCATCACAAAAGGACCTCAAGCCGCTGTCGGCGAGGCAGGATGTGAGAACGATAATCATTATTACAGAGGTCTGTTAAAAGAAAAACCTGAATCTGAATATCCAGGCAAACCGAAAGCAGAATATGGGAAAGTAAGTAGGAAAATTCTCAATAATATGGCGTTTGGTAACTTCGGACAGCGGGTAAATTCGGACATGCATTGCAAACAGTGAAAATCCAGATGAGACAATCCATTATGGGCCGTCTCATCAGGGTTTCATTGTTTGCCTAGTTATTTTTGTTTTAATTGCAAACAACTGACATATAATGGAAACAATGTCACTGTCTGAATTTACCAGCTGTCCAAAACCCTTAAAGCGCAAAAAGCGCCGTCGACAAAATGCTTTTTGTCTGCAAAATTTAAAAAAAAAAAGAATAAATAAAAAATTAATGTATAGTCTGAGCTATATCATATTGACAATTCAAAGGAAAGGCTAGAGGGCAAACAGTGTACATTCAGATGAGGTAGCTCATTATTTACCACCAGATCAAGACAAACGATGATTGCAAATTCTACTCATTTCGTTTTTAGCCCTTAGATGGTTATTCCTGTTATACTATATAATAAGACAACAATTATAGGTGGTGATTTGTGGAAAATACAAAGATCTGAACAAAACCATAAAAATTAACATATCTTCCTGAAAATTTAGCAGACTTCTTATTTTTGTTGTTGAATTAAAGTGTGTAATTAACTGGGCTGTACAATATAGCAATGATTGGCATTTTAAGACAGCTTTCTGAACCTTGGCCGAGATAGCAGGCCGAGATAGAAAAATCTCAGACACCTGTAGAAAGGGATATCCTTGTGCAAGGGGTGAGAAAAGGGGTGTAAGTAAAATTGCTCAACCTTGAAAATAGACTCTGCTAAGTTTTTGGGCAAATATTTGGACACAGGCTACATCTTTTTTTTTTTTTTTACCGGCGCAGCCTGATAATTTGTGAATAATTGCTAGGACGCTGTTCCTTATGCATTGAATTATGTTCAGACCTAACATTTAAACGCTGTTTATTATTTTAGATTTTTGCGCACGAAATTACTCTTTGAACTTTTCTTATATATACCCTTTTTAACATTAACACGTCCTGCATTTTGGGATTCAGAATTGTGAGAAACAACGTAAAAAAGGCATCTGCTAAGTTTTGGGAAGATCTGTTGTATTTGCAGCCTCCTTTTATGCAGATCGAATCAGTGAATATCACCACCTTAAAGGCATGTTATAATTAAACCTGAGTCTTGCAGCTTTAAGTATATAAACGTAACAAGTCGATCTATGTTTTGTACTGTAATTAACACTGTATTCAGCTTAAAGGGCTGACAGAAAGTATTCAGCACGTGCTACATATTAATTTATATGAAGCAAACAATTGTTATCTCATGGTCGGCTCATATCATGGAAAAGCACGTGATACGAACATCCATCGCTGTCAGGTGCTTATAAAATTGACTTAAATGCCACTTTTTGTACAAGCCAGATGTCGGGCTGAATCAGAGCTTTTTGTACAGACTAACAAGTTTACAGATCCAGATTAACACCAAAAACGCCAAAAAAGAAAATAATTGAATTTGCAACCAGTGAAGACCCAGAAGAAGCGGCTCATAATAAGCTGCGATTATACTATTTGCCCGCTAGTATTTCAATTCTCAATATAATTTTGGTTTGATGATTTTTTTCTGAAAGTTTTCCAACGCAAATTGTGTAGTTTGCTTTTTTGCGCTTAAGTGTTATGTCAGTTTTAATATGCTAATCGGAAAAATCGTGAGACTTACTCACTGTTGTAAAACACACAAAATTTTATCGAAAAGCAGAGGCAGGCAAAAAAGAACAACACATAGGCGAAAAAGCTGTAGCTGCTTTTAAACCATTTTCGAATAGTATTGATTTCAAGGAATTTAAGTCTGAGACTGGCCTCCACAAATGTGGTTTAGATTAGATGCTCAAATAACTAGTCAGTTTTTACATCCAGTGATGCATATACTAGAACCAACTTCTAACCGACCTTTTTTTTATATCCATCCGTTTTTCCGCAAAAAAGTACTATCGAACATATGTTTCCATGTTTAATTAAATTGCTGTAGTGGTAAAATGAATTAGGTAACACTTCAATAAAATTGTTATCAGTATTCCATTAAATAAGTGAATAATAATGGTACCCTTGTTTCCGAAAATCGCAACATTTCAGCAGTTTGTCATGATTCGGTCAGAACCGCATTTCGAAGTCTTATCAGAATATGTTAATCACTTGTGCGAATATTTAGAAAATGATTAACTGAACTGGAGAATGCACCATAAAGCATCCTTCTAATACAGAATTAAAAACATCATTCACAATGTCAAAACCTTCCCCTCAAGAATCCCAGTCCTTGCGAAGTTCAAAAATGGAGGTACATGTGCATCCTTTGCTGCCAGGAAGCAAGATAATAATGGTATTGAGCTCAAGTCTTTAAAAATGGTTGCATAACTGTTTGGGTGTACTAAATATCAGAAAATTATGTCCGGATACCACCTTCTAATGACAGTATTCAAGACAAAGCAAGTGGTCGGTAAGAATTTGCCCTATGTATGTATGTTTAATGTGCAACAAAGTTTGAATAAATAGCTTTAAAGAACCAAGTGATCCACAATGGGCGTACGTTCAGCGATGAAAACATACGTTTGATATCATTAAAATAAATGTACATACTTCCAGCAAGAGCACGCTGCCACCTTAATTTTGCCTCCCCTGTCAATGGGGTCAAACCTTAAAGGAAATCATTTGCTCTCCTATGTACGAAAGACTGTGCTCGAGGTTATAAAACTTGAGAATGATCTCAAACTCAAAATAAAGCACAAAGATTGGCTGCTTCCGAGTACATGCTCGGAAGCAGCCAATCAGTGTGCTTTATTTGAGTTTGAGAATGCACTCAAGTTTTGTAACCACCGGGCCAGGTTGTGACTTCGCAATTCAAGTTTCACAATTCATACTTCACACTTCGTACTTCACTTTTTCAATTCAAATTTCACCCGTGTTGAGGGGCTTCATCATCAAGGGAAGCAAACAGAAAAACACAAAATGCGCCCCCATCCCTTCTTCTAAAATAGGCGGGAAAACAGGGGTTGGGTTAGTGTAGCCACACAGTTTAAGTCCACTTGCATCTGAAGGCTGTTAAAAGTTGCAAGTCGTATGTTATAGTCTTACTTTACTTTCAACAGACAGTAACCGCACCGTCTAATACACGTGGCAGGCCTTGTTTGGTGCCAGAACATGAGCCAGAAAACGACCTATCTCACCTGGACAGTCAAAATGCTTATGGGTCATCCAGCTATACTCAACTGAAGGAGACAGCAAATAACATGTATCTAACCTGCTGTCAAGAGCCAAAGAACTTAACCCATTAATGCCTAGTGAACTCCTCTATCTGTATATCTTTGACGAGTCCATTAGTCATTTAAGGGGTTTCAGGTTTAGTTTATTTTTCGATTTTTTTTTTTGGTTTTATTTTGAGGAAAAATACCCATTTGTCGTACGCAAAAAGTGTAGACACTGATCAGTGCGGCGTCTGATCTGGGTCTGCACTGTTTGCCTATATCCCATTTTTGGGGCGCTAGGCATTAACGGGTTAATGACCAGTGGAGATGAAGAGATGTGTTAAACCTTACAGCGCCATGAAAACAGACAACATAATTTAGGTCTGCCATATTTCAAAAGCAGGCTATCATAGTGAAAATTCACAGACCAGAGGAGAGCCAGTGTAGATCCAGATGAGACGGCTCATAATGAGCCGTCTCATCTGGATATACTCGGTATGCAAGATCAGCTTTTGTCGTGTGTTTTTTTTTTTCTTTTTTTTTTGTTTTGGCGCTTTATGAGTTAAACTTCACTGTATGGATGCCTGTGAGAAGCTGAATATCCATCATATATATTGTATATATTTGTAAATTTCGTACATATTTGTATATGTTTTGCGCAAAGTAGAAATCGGTACAATTCCGGAGTTGTACAGCGCAAAGTAGATATTGCCACTTTGTTGCACAAAGTGCGAATTCTTACCTTGTGCATGACAATTACGGAATTGTCTCTGTGGAAATCGGATGTCATTCAGTATCAAATGTGTAATTGATATATATTTTTTCGTATTATGCATCTGGAATCAGTTAAATAATAACTTAGTTGTTTGGACTGAGTTGTCCCAATATGAAAATTTAAAGAGTAAATACACTTCAGGAACTGACTGAATCGTATGAAGTATGCCAGAAACATGAGGACTGCTCAGTTTTTAATGACATAAAGTATAGTTTTGAGAGGGCCAGGGTGGTTCGGAGGGAGACGCCTGTGTTGATGGACTAGGCAGACGTGTCTTGCCTGATGTCTGTGGCTGCTCAGAGCCACACTTACTGACAGCCGCTGACATCAGGCAAGACACGCCTGCCTAGTCCTTCCATCACATTTTTGCCTCAAACTTTTACGGTTTGAGAGTTTAGCGACACTGAATAAGTTAAATACAGAAATGCGCTTGTGTCGTACTATATTTGGTAAAGGTATATTTATAATTAAATTAATCATGGATGTTGATTAACGACGGAATGAATAACCATAATTTAAAAAACAAATAGGTGAAGAAGATAATAGAGTTTAAGTTGATTTCTTGACGACTAACGAATGCAATAAAAGAAAGAGAAAAAAAGTCATAACGAGTGATCGTTACATCAGAATTTTATCATCTCAATATTTCTCTTTTAATTATAGATTCGATTTTCAGTTTGTCCTTTTGAGATTCCCATTTTGCGTAGAGACATATTTACCTGTTCGACAAATCAACGGAATCCCTTGCGCAGTTCTTGAATTGTATTGGTACTACTCCAAGTGAGAATTCGTACTTTGCGCAATAAAGTTCGGGAATTGTACGCGCAGAACATTACACTATTTGTTGTACATTTTACTAGCAATTTCTTTCTGACAGCTCTGGTTTTGTACATATTTATGTCTAATGCAATAAAAACTAAGTCTTTTTTACTTCCACCTTTTGTTTGCTTGATCAATGCATCTGCTATTCAGATGGATGGATGGATGGATGGATGTATGACTTGCGTTTTAAGCCATTTTTATCATTATTTCAGTCATATCAGGTCGACGGGAGGGTGATGACGAAACAATATTCACAATGGAACCCAGTTTATTGTGGACAAGATGATTGCCTCGAGTAGGAATCGAATCAATAGGAATCGGTGTTGGCCCTGAAAGGGGCAACGCTCTGAACTCTCTCTAGACCGTCGTTTCGTGTGTGTTATTCTCCCTCTCCTTTGTTAGTATCATTTAACCCATTTATGCCCAGTGTCCCATAAATGGGACTTTGGCAAACAGTGCAGCGCCTGGGCAGATACGGCTAAACACTTATTTGCATGAGACAAATAGGTATGTTTTTCCTGAAATAAAATAAAACATGATAAAAATAAATTAAACGAGACCTCTCCTAATTGACAAATGGAGTCACCCAATTTATAAGGACTGGAGAGTCCACCAGGGATAAATGGGTAAATTTTCCTCATTCCTACTGCAGAGGGAAGTAACTGGGAATCTTTTCATACTGCACCCCTGGAGGAGAAGCTTGTTGGTGTAGCCCATATGAAATTACACATTTTCATGTCAGAATACAGAAAGTATTACGTTCTTGTTTTCATTTTCAATTTTCTACAGGCTCCAATGCTTTTCCAGTGGAAAATCATAATATTTTATCAAGAGAGATTTAAGTTCGTCATTGTGAATGACAGAAACCAGGTTTTGAACAAGTACAAAATCGTCGAGTTTCCCATAAAATATCTTGATAAATATCTGAGACAGTTTAGTTGGCAACCAAAATGATCTACTTTTAAATATCATAAACTTTACAGTATGGTAAATATACAAGGTACATGTAAAGATCTGTCCCCACTACTTTTTGCCAGTTATATGACACCAGTATACAAATTAACCGAAATATTGTCAGCATACATAAAGGTTTTATCGCTTTTTAGACGTTTTTACCACTGGGCGGACTATTGAGACTTAAATGTCGACATAAACAGGTGCGTTTCGCATGGTCAGAAACTATTTGAGTACCTTGCTAAAATACTGTTAACACTTAAAGCACCAAAAATTGAAATACTTGAATTAATTTGCAAGCAGGGTTAGTCCAGATGAAGCGGCTCATGATAAGTCGCCTCATCTGGATCTTCTCTGATTGTTTTCTAGTCTATAATTCTCAATAGATAAGTCATTTTTGGAGTTTTGAATACACAAATGTTGTCTGCGTTTTGGCGCCTTAAGGGTTAAAAGCACAACCTCCCTTAGGCAATATATCGGTAAGGGAAGTACGTATATTGAAAAATAAGAAAACCAGGTCCCAATAAGGTAAATATTTTGCAAAGGGAAAAAACCAGTAACCAGTAAGGGAAGTAAATATTTTTCAAAGGGAGAAAACCAGTACCCAGTAAGGGAAGTAAATATTTTGCAAAGGGAGGAAAACAGCTCCCAGTAAGGGAAGTAAATATTTTGCAAAGGGAGAAAAACAGTTTCCAGTACGGGAAGTAAATATTTTTCAAAGAGAGAAAACCAGTTACCAGTAAGGGAAGTAAAACTTTTTCAAAGGGAGAAAACCAGTACCCAGTAAGGGAAGTAAATATTTTGCAAAGGGAGAAAAATCAGTTCCAAGTAAGGGAAGTAAATATTTTTCAAAGGGAGAAAACCAGTTGCCAGTAAGGGAAATTAATATTTTGCAAAGGGAAAAAGTTCCCAGTAAGGGAAGTTAATATTTTGCAAAGGGAGAAAGCCAGTTCCCAGTAAGGGAAGTAAATATTTTGCAAAGGGACAAAACCAGTTCCCAGTAAGGGAGGTTAATATTTTTCAAAGGGAGAAAACAAGTTCCCAGTGAGGAAAGTAAATATTTTGCAAAGGGAAATAAACAGTTCCCAGTAAGGGAAGTAAATATTTTGCAAAGGAAGAAAACCAATTCCCAGTAATAAAAGTTAATATTTTGCAAAGGGAGAAAATCAGTTCCAAGTAAGGGAAGTAAATATTTTTCAAAGGGAGAAAACCAGTTCCCAGTAAGGGAAGTTAATATTTTGCAAAGGGTTAAAACAGTTCCCAGTAAGGGAAGTAAGTATTTTGCAAAGGGAGAAAAACAGTTCCCAGTAAGGGAAGTAAATATTTTGCAAAGGGAGAAAACCAGTTCACAGTAAGGGAGGTTAATATTTTGCAAAGGGAGAAAACCAGTTGCCAGTAAGGAAAGTAAATATTTTGCAAAGGGAGATAAACAGTTCCCAGTAAGGGAAGTAAATATTTTGCAAAGGAAGAAAACCATTCCCAGTAATAAAAGTTAATATTTTGCAAAGGGAGAAAATCAGTTCCAAGTAAGGGAAGTAAATATTTTTCAAAGGGAGAAAACCAGTTCCCAGTAAGGGAAGTAAATATTTTGCAAAGGGAAAAAACCAGTTCCCAGTAAGGTAAATATTTTGCAAAGGAAAAAACCAGTACCCAGTAAGGGGAGTTAATATTTTGCAAAGGGAGAAAACTAATTCCCAGTAAGGTAAACATTTTGCAAAGGGAAAAAACTGTACCCAGTAAGGGAAGTAGATATTTTGCAAAGGGAGAAAACTAGTTCCCAGTAAGAGAAGTTATTTTTTGCAATGGGAGAAAACCAGTTCCCAGTAAGGGAAGTAAGTATTTTGCAAAGGGAGAAAACCAGTTTCCAGTAAGGGAAGTAAATATTTTGCAAAGGGAGAAAACCTGGGAGTTAACATTTTAAAACAGTAAGGTAAATATTTTGCAAAAGGAAAAAAACAGTACCCAGTAAGGGGAGTTAATATTTTGCAAAGGGAGAAAACCAGTTCCCAGTAAGGTAAACATTTGCAGAGGGAAAAATCAGTACCCAGTACGGGAAGTTAATATTTTGCAAAGGGAGAAAACTAGTTCCCAGTAAGGGAAGTTATTTTTTTGCAATGGGAGAAAACTAGTTCCCAGTAAGGGAAGTAAGTATTTTGCAAAGGGAGAAAACCAGTACCCAGTAAGGTAGGTAAATATTTTGCAAAGGGAGAAAACCAGTTCCAAGTAAGGGAAGTGAATATTTTGCAAAGAGAGAAAACCAGTTCCCAGTAAGGGAAGTGAATAGTTTGCAAAGGGAGAAAACCAGTACCTAGTAAGGGAAGTAAATATTTTGCAAAGGGAGAAAAACAGTTCCCAGTAAAGGAAGTAATTATCTTTGTAAGGGAGAAAAACAGTTCCCAGTAAAGGAAATAAATATTTTGCAAAGGGAGAAAACCCGTTCCCAGTAAGGAAGTAAATATTTTTGTTAGGGAGAAAACCAGTTCCCAGTAAGGGCAGTAAATATTTTTGTAAGGGAGAAAACCAGTACCCAGTAAAGGGAGTAAATATTTTTCAAAGATAGAAAACCAATTCCCCCAGTAAGGGGAGTAAATATATTTTTCAAAGGGAAAAAAGTAGTACCCAGTAAGTGATGGAAATATTTAATAAAGGGTGAAAAGCAGTCCCCATTCAGGGAGGTAAATATTTTGCAAAGGGAGAAAATGATTATTCAGGAGGCTAAGTAATTATTTTTGCAAAGGAAGCATCACTATGCAAATAATTACTTCATATTTATGCACTTAATGATTGTTTCAAAACGTAGAGGTATATTTAAGATTAAAAGGTACACTTTCAGGGGAAACAACTCTGCTATTTTTATCTTTGCATCCATTTTCTAAGGAGTCAATTCTGTCAACCATCTGAGGAAACAGTTTGCTACTTTGGGAGAAAATTATTTTCCCCTAAAGGTAGACCCCTTTTGGGAAGGATTTCGCAATCCAGGGAAGCAACAAGATATCAATTGTAAAAATTGCGGTAAAACATGGAGGTTTACATCTACCCATACACCTTAAATTCCTCTACATCATTTTGCTCTTTCCAGACAAAAGGGAGACAAATGACTTTGCTTCTCTAATAATTGAACTTCCCTTACATACATTAGTTAAGGAGCAAACGCATTAAGAAAAATGATACACATTCAGGGGAAACAATTGTCCATTTCATTTTGCCTCCCTTTCCAATAGGGTCAACTGTTTAAGAAAAACAATGCTCCCAGAGGAGCGAATTCTTTCTTTTAAGAGTTGGTCCTTTCTTTGAAAGACTTGCTTGCCCAAGGAAGCAAAACAGGAAGTTACAAAAGTTGTCTTTCTTTGAAAACATGGTAAAAAGCCCGCGCATTGGTAAATATTGAGTGGCAAGGCAGATGTGAATGTTATACTTCTACAATCTTGATTTATAATATAAACATTTCCTGGCAGTGTTAGCAAGGAAATGATAAATTCCAAATTATTGAGGCTCTCAGTTACCAACATTTTTGTGAAGAATTAGTGCAAGCAACTTGGCAACGTACCAGAGCGTTTCTGGTGATAGAATATGGTATAACGCTGGATAGAACGTTCTGCTGTATAAGCCTAGAAATACAAAACGAAAGGTTCAGTCACTAAGGCAGTTAATTATATGTGTGGCGTTACCTTAAAATAACCCTTAGGGCTTCTGCGAACAACGAAAACATGTCATTCTTGGCATCCTGTTTTGAAACCCTAGGACATATGAAACATGAAGTAAAGACCCAGTTTGCTAGATGCACTGGCTAATGAGCATCTCCGAAAATAATAAGCACAAAGACCCATATACTTTGAATGCTCATATATCCTTTATAGAGCAACGGCATATCAGGTCAGTTTGATATAGTTTCACAGCTTTTGCTCAAATATTTTACAGTGATACTTTGCTTTAAATGAAATAGCGGAAAGTGCGAAACCTATCAAAGTATTTTTTTTTTCAAATCAATGATAATAATTCCTTGAAAATTGTAAAGCTAATAAGAAAGACCCTGACCAGACCCAGCGAACGCTTACTCTGGTCTGATACTTTAATGGTATGGCCTATTTACCCATATTGATTAAGAAATAGATCAGCTCTAGCAGTGAATTGTTGAGTAATAATTCACTGTTTGGAGGTCAGTTGTAAAGTAGATCATATCACGAGCGCGGAGCCCGAGTGATAAATCTACTTACAACTGACCGACGAACAGTGAAGTATTACTCAACAATTCAATGCTAGAGCTGAACTATTTCGATTCTAACACTAAAAAACGCTGCAACAGTATTCTTTTCATTAAAACTCCCCCAACCTTCCTGCCAGCGCGTTCACGATCCCGCCAATATTCTTAACTGTATCTAAGGTAAATGTACGTTTTGTGGCAATGTTAGAAACCAAAAAGAGACGCTACACAGTCTAACGTCTCAAAACTTCACAAAATTTCGTCAGTAATGCCATTGACGTCAGCAATTAGACTCGCGCGCCCCGAGACACGGAAACTTTCCATTGCTTCTATAGGCGCACTGTGTTAGAATGCCTTGTATTCCGTAAAAAGTATCTTCTATCACATGTGTACAGTGGAAACTCAGAAAAACAGTCTCATCTACCTGTATATTCTAGTCACATATAGCAAACTGTAAGACTCTTATGCTCATTGAACGTATTGTTTTTAAAATGCTAAATTCTAAATTTAGCACTGCACATAACAACGTCCGACAGTTTCTCCTCCTTGAATTCGAGTGGGGAACGAACAGACCGACTCGGTACCAGGAGTGTGCAACACAGACTCGTTCCGTTGTGCTTCCTGGGAAACATCGTTCTGAGAATTGGGGGAAAAGAGTCGTAATATAAAGATACATGTTAAACAGAAGAACGAAAGCCGATGGCTAAAGAGCTCTCTTCATAAGACGTAAACATGGATAAGTATTTTTTGGCATGCATCTGCCGTAATGGCCATGCGGTATGGATGCACCACCCACTGGGCACACAAGGTTGAATCATTCAACCTTGATTCAACGTTACGACGTTGAATCAAGTTAGAATCAAGGTTGATTCAACCTGGTGTGCCTGCTGGGCAAAGTGTTTTCTGCCGTTTTACAAAACGGAATAACTTTCGTGACCATAGAAGATGAAGCTCTTCCGAAGGGAGTGTACACTTAAATTCTTTAATTCTTTCCTTTAAGAGAAGGAGACAAAAAATAACAGAAAAGCGGAGAGAAAAAAAGAAAATACTAAAGTTACTTTCCCTTAAAGTCTACCCATTCACCTTTTAACTGTGTCAAAACCGCTAGACTGCGGTCCTTCTTAGGAGACATACCAGTGGGAACGCAGACTCATCACATTTGAGTAATTCATTTTGTGAGCGGTCGTCTACGCACAAAGAAATAATCCCTTTTTTCGCCGGAAAAAAATGGCGGGAAATTTTGAACAGAAACAGTCCCAAAATAATGCTCGTTTGATAAGATATGCAGTCATAATTTTCCAACGGACCAGGTCAGAATGAAATTTGATGTTTTGTTATTGAAATCAGACGCATATCGGTACCTCAATGCAGTTTGCACACCCAAAACAACGATCACAGTTTGACAACCAATTTTCAGAAAAGTAAAACCCTACGACAGTACCCCAAAGTTATTTTGCAAAGAAAATTGTCCCAAAAACCAAATAAGATGCCATTACAACTGAACCGTAGTTCATACATTCGACCGTCTTTTAGCGTGGTATATCTTCGGGAGAAAGTCTATTTAGTTTGAAAATCGATAATGAAGTTGGTCATTTTAACGTATACATGGCACGTGCGTTCGTCAACACACAGACATTTTTTCAGCTGGATCGACTTGAGGAGACCAACTTTTTCTTCATTTATGGTATAGTAAAGCTTGTAATCATTTAGCATACTGTGAATTTATTAAGATTTTGCGTTAGTCTGTCTGCCTGCGATTTTTTGGGCTTCTGAATTTAGGCTACACGCCGAGAACGAGAGAAAGCAAAACAAACACACTGGTCAACCATAAAGTTTGACAAACGAAAAAGCCACAAGACATGTCGCGCCATCTTCATGTGACAACTCGCCCCAGATTCTAAGAAAACTCCCCCAGACAACTTCCCCCAAGATAACGCGCCCCACATTCTGAGACCACTCGCTCTTCTAAAGAATTCTGTCCCGAACGACGCCAACACCCCCCCCCCCCCCTCAACACACACGTACCATTTCAGAAGTCATCCAACAAAAAGTACAAGAGACAGCTTGTCCTTCCTCATAAATCTGCCAAAACCCTGTCCCGCTAGGCGCTAAGGGACCGACCATTTGATATTCTTGAAGGGGTGGGGGGGGGGGGGGGGGTAAGAGAGTGGGGATTTGGGGGGGGGGACTGGTATATTTTTCGAAAAAAATCTGTGTCTTTGGAAGAAAAAATATGCAAGTAAAAAATAAATCAGCTCATAAGGGGATTTCAAAAAATAATCTGGCCTCAAAAATCAGTGAAAAAAAAATAACCTGGCTCCACCCAAAATTTCCAAAAAAGAGTCTGGGCCCTGCACTTTTGGTGGGAAGATAACAACTGCCTACCTACCAACCAAAATTCACCTTACCCCTGAGTCTGGACCCTGCACTTTTGGTGGGTAGATAGCAACTGCTTACCTACACACCAAAATTCACCTTACCCCTCCCCCCCCCCCCCCCCCCCCCAAAAAAAAAAAAAAAAAAAAAAAAGATGGCCACTTGGGACACCCTAGATCTATTTTTTTTTATTTAACGGCACATTTACCGTGATCAACCTGCATAGTAAGACAAACAGGTCTGAGCAAGCAGTGTAGACCCAGGAGCAGTCTGATCTTGGTCAGCAATTTTTCCTTAATACCTGCACATTTTGGGTACACCATTTGTGGGTGACATAGATATGTTCAAAATGTAGGATGTTGTTATCTTAGTATTATGGGTAATTACTGTAACTGTGTGTGACATTTTATGTGGAACTATTATTTGTTGTTTTCATAGTTTGCAGGGATTAAAAAGAAAGCCTACCTACCTGCTCTCCAAAAAATCCTAGTTAATAGGCAAACAAAATACTTTTTATGCTTGGCCTGTGGCTGAGATGGAAGGGGCATGAAGAAATATATATTCTATAGAATTAAATGCAAAAAAGTTATGTTTTAGATTAAATCTCAGAAAGAAAATTAAAAGGCTCATATTGAAGTTATATCAATAGAAATGATACCATAAACTGAAAAATAAAAAACATTTTTATATTTCCTGATTAATTTAATCCAACTTAAATGTTTGCAGCTTCTGACCAAAGCAAAGAAACTTGTAATTACTAGTCAGTTATTAAGGTACTAGAGAGAAGAGCTTGGTGACAGACATTAAATGATGAGTCATGACTGTAAAGGGGTTCAGTTGAATGAGTGAATGAGAGGTAGCCCCTTCCTGTCTATCCCCCCCCCCCTCCCCACACACACACACAATTTCCAGTTTAAACATTAAGGATTTTTGTCCCAAAATCGTTGGTGATTTTTTATGGTTCTTGTTCTCAGCACATCATCTGATGATGCTTAATAATTGTAGTAAAGTTTGATAACTTGTCTACAACGGTATTAACATTTTTTACAAGAGAGGCGCCGTAGTCGAGTGGTTAGAGTGACTCAGTTATGGTGCAGAAAGTCGCCTGAAGGCCATGAGATCACACCCGGGTTTTGCCATCCGACGACTGGAAAACTCTTTCAACCCAACAGTAAATGGGTACTTTTTTCAAACAAGGGAAAGATAAGGCAGCAAAAAAAGAGTGATGGGCTCGTTCTTTCATCTGCTGTGCCCAAGATACAGTAGGCCTCTAACTCCACTGCCCCTACGGCTATTATGGAAAACCTTTGCCCTTTTTTTTTTATTTATATTTAAGCACAGTAGGATTTGCAAAACATGGGTCAGCAAGATACCGCAAAAAGTGTTTGAGATGGGGACATAGGACGTCAAGTTAGTAACGACGTGTTGGGACATATTGTTAAAAAGCCGTGGTCGTGAAGCGGCATCAGTTGAACGTTACATGGAACCATCAAGGAGTTTGTTTATCTTAGATGTACCTTGATGAAAGCGTCACATGATCAATTGTCGTTCATTGATGCATAAAGCCAAAATTTTGCTCTAACATGTTTACCCAAGGGAAGACAGTTTCTGTGCACAAGGCAGTAACTATCTGCCATATTTTTGAATAAGTGGGTCAAATTTTACCAAACTTCCATAGATATATTGTTGGGACAAGCCAAATAGCATCTTTGCAAGTCAAGGGTACTAAGGCCACTTTGTTTCTTATGTATGTAAGGAACAAAGTGGTTTTAGTACCCTTGGATGGCATAGTGGTCTTAGTACCCTTGATTTGTAAAGATGTCTGAAAAGTTGATTAGGTTCTGGTGACTTTGACCCCATTTTCAAGGTCACAAGAGGCCTTAGACTTGACCTTCTGTGGTCTGCGTCAGCATGACAATTTCTTGTACCCACAATATTTCTTGAACCAATTTCACCAAACTTGCATGGATATATCATTAGGACAAACATAAGAGCATAATAGATTTTGATCACGTTGACCTTATTTTCAAGGTCTTAGGAGGATTTAGTCTACATATGTGAAAAATTCACTTATACAGTATGCTGTATATCTCTTCAGCCCCCACTTTCAATCTCTTCAGTAAGGGAAAAAAGGGGACCTTGTTTGGCAACACATGGGAAGAAACTCGTGCAGAAAGAATTATAATAGTGATTTGAGAAGTAACTTCCCTTATATTGAACTGGCTGACGTACCATAAAGTCTCTAAAGATTGGAGTGAGTGAACTCGGGTTGAACGTCCCACCAACAACGAGGTCATATGGAGACGGGACCTCGGTTTAAAGTATACGAAAGACCGGAGAAGCGGGGGATCGATCTTGCGACACCTGGATGGGTAGTCCGAAGTCTAAAGATTGGAATTAAGCATAACTGTCTTAAAACTGATGTTTGGTTTTTCACTGCAGTAATGCGTCTAAAGATGCAGATGGAATGACAAACAGCGTAGATCCTGCTTTGGGATCAGTCCGGCGAAGATCTGAAGTGTTTGTCTCTATAGTATATTACTTTGTATCGAACTGCCAAAATGTACTCACGAAAACGCTAGAAATAGGCTAAAACTTTTGCGAATTTGTTAATGGAGTATTGAGGCTTCAGTTTAATTCAATGTATAATTCAACATTGATTCAACACTGACTCCCAACATTGATTCAGCATTGAATGTCTGCTGGGCCTTTAATACTTCTGTATTCCATGTCAGTCCATTGGCTATCACCCCATGAATGCTATAGGGCCTAACCTATTTTGAGTCGACATTTATTAAAGAGAAAGTCGACTGATCAAGTAAATTTTACGGGCGAGACTCCACTTGGCAGCTGCGCTACCGAGACTCTTTGGACTGTGGGAGTCGGTTTGAGCCGAACAAGAGTTGCAAACAATGTTTGGTTTGTAGATTCAGACTCTAGAATGGGTTGAGTTTTCATACGATTTCTAGAATGAGGAAATTACAAATTTGTAGACCTTTGTAATCGTGTCTGTTCCGCGTGTTGTCGCTGATGACATCACACCAAAAACACACATACACATACTTTTCGATATTTGTTTTATATTTGACCTGAAAAAAGGTGCAGACTTGTCAAAGCTGCCAGGCGACAGAGTCGATTCCCCCTACCCCCCCCCCCCCCACCCACCCACTCCGCCTCCCCGTTCCTCTCACCAACCAGCACACCGGGCCTGTGCGACGGAGAGCGGAGGGTGCACCTTCCATAATCGAGCAAATTACATAAAAAAACATGCAGTTTTCTGCCAGAAAGCGAGTTTACACCCCTAAACTAAAGCTCTAAAAGTGTCCTTAAAATCTGGATTTTCTTAACTTTCTTACCCCCTTTAACCCACCCCAACCCCCACCACCCTAGGGCACCCCTCCCCTCCCGCCACCTCCCCACTCACACTGAAATTCGTTCCAGCCACACCTTCTTACCCTCCGCCCCTAATCCCTTGGCAAAAGTATGTGTACGGGCCTGCACAACCATTCCATTTGATCCTTCAGATGTAGGACCCATTAAGTTTTCTCTCCTAAAGTGAAATTTCACGTGCTGTCTTAATTGAATAGTTGTTTAGTGGTGTAGCGATATTTGTCTTGCTTTAATTTTTCAAACAGGGTCGCGCGATATAGCATTTGAAATATTGGCACACTGGCTGTCAGCCGACTCACAAGTTAATATCAGTAATACAATCAATTTACTGTTTACGTCACAATTTCATGACGTAACCAGCACTACTGAGCTAGCTTCCTTGTTTACAAACTCTGCGGGTGGGTATGGAATTGTGGTTATTTGTGAATAAAATATAAAGATAGACTTCTGTCATGCATTGTATTTTTAATAAACATATTTAATTTAATCGCACTTGGTATTCTAGCAGTACATGGAATAATGATTCTCTCGATTTTGTCGCAAACGTTGAAATGCATAGCCGGGCCAGTGATGTAAACACTGTTGTCCGCCATTTTGTTGAAAACAACAACAACAAATTGCGTAGAGTACCCGAAGATTATTTTGCAAAGAAAATTGTCCCAAACACCGAATTACTTGATTTTTGTCACAGGGAAAGGGCGAATACCATGGTTTTTCATGGCATATGTCCGCCGGCGGGAGAGAGTCGAATTGTTTTGAAAATTGCTTTTGAAGTTGACTTAAAAAGTCGTCTTTCGACGATCGTGTCAACTGCTCGAATGCCGAGTATCTCGGTGTTCAGTTCGGATCTCAGAGAACTAGGAAATTAAACTAAGATGTAAGGAATAAAACCGTGTATCATTTTCGGCTGTGTGTAGTTTGATTCGCCGACAAAGCAGCACTGAAATTGCGACCCGTTCGTCGATTGAATCTGAATCTGAGGAATTTCGAACGTTTTTTCGTTGCTATCTGTATAAAAATATCACTCCGCCATGGATACGCGTTCCCACTGTACAGGGGGCGAAATAGATTCGTGATATCCGCAAACCCTGAGTAAGCTTACCATAAATGTATATTTGGAAATGGTCGCTATGCGCGTACAACAAGCTGAAAGTGTCCTTTTAGATGTCCGATGTTCATAAAGTTTTCACCGGCGGTCATGTTTGATCAAAAACGTTTGATTTAATGCCGTTATTGTAGTCGTGTTTGTTTCAACGACGCAATGTTGCTCGGATACGAAATCATAACTGGAACATTTCTTCAGTGTATGCTGAGTTTTTGCACATAAACAATATCAACATCAAACATACACACATAGCATTTTATCATATTTGGCTGATTAAAAGGCATAATAAGTTCAAAGTCAGGATGAAATTTCGAGGGGTGTTCGTAAACGAACTAGTACACTGGTGCAACTAACAATTACAAACGTACACAAATGAGCACCTTGACATTATTTCCGAATTTTCTGATTTACTTGCTTATGGAAATTGATCGAACATGTGCCGCCAGTAGGGAATCGAACCATGACTCCCCCCCCCCCCCCCCCCCCCGAAAAGTATATATTCAAACACCAGGCCAGACGCTCCTCTTGCAGACTTAACTGAGAATAGCTTTGCCAGAATTCTTCACAACTCATTTTTTTCCAAGTGTGCTATCCTCCGTGTGGATTACAACATAAATACGTTTCATCAAGCGTTACAGCAATATGAAGTCAATATTTTTCGGATCGTTATGGCTGGAAAAGAGATATTTATATTGTTGATAATGGCAGGTAAGAAATTTATTTTCTATTCCTCAGGCATTTTATTTCGTTAAACTGAAATGATTTAAAACGACACACGGTTCTAATACCGTACCTCACCGCTTCACACAGGCTATACATATCAGCTGTTCCATAGCATTGGTGTTGGTGGAGATATAAAGAGGATCTTACACTCGTGGCCATTTCATATGATGAAACAACCCCTTCGGCTTTTAAAATGTGATTTTTAAGCATACAATTTTTAAGATTATTATAAGAAAACATTGTTGACATGGACGGTGTCAATGACGTTACGTGTACGCGCCAAAGTGTTATTACACGTGTGGTCATACGAGTTTATGATATGGCATTATTCACTGAATTTCAGTACTGGAAAAACATGAAGATATGCTAGGAATTCTTTCAGATCTTACGCGTATGCTCCGTTTTATTATTCAAGACAATCAATAACAAATATGTAAACACCAAGCGCACCCTGCTTGACATTAGTTTTTCCTGCTCATAATGAAATTTTACCTCTATATGGAATAGAATGCTTCGTTCTGCTATTTGACCGATTAGTATTGTCGAGGCCAACCAATTATGACAACTGTTGACGGTTTCCAAATAAGGTAATTCGACGAAATGGCAAGAGCCGCCCATGACAATTTAGACCATTTTGTCAGGAACTGATTAATAAATAAATAATTTCAGAATAATAACATATATATATATATCGAAAAAATAATTCGTAAATATATGCATTATTGTCCTCAAGATTTTAGAGCAAGTTGTGCAAGCGTTAATAGGGCCTATCAAATTCCTTTCTGCACGGTGTCATACTGAAAGCTGAGCCACACCATGTGATTTCCAACAATGTAGCAACAATGTAGCATTGGTTACAAGCAAAGTCTGCGATCAGACTGCACATTAAGTGCAGTCTGATCAGAGTCTTTGCTTTCAGCCATCTGTGGAAGTGAGCCAAGCCACAGAGCCAACAGTGAGGACTCTGATTACCCTGTCCTTCTTGAATCAGCGGAAGGGTTAAGTAAGTGGCCGGACCGGGTATCGAACCCAGGATTTCTGGCTTACAAGTCAGGCGCCCTACCGACTGCGCTACACGGTCCGGCCAAGTACAGAAGTTCGCAGTTAATTATGATCCATTACAAAACCAATTTAATGGCGGTGGGTTACACTCGAAACTCCCAGAACAATGCCATTAGATGGCTAATCCCATTTATGCCAGAATGTCTGAATCAATTCTGCCGTCTTGAAAGTAGTGCAAATTGCAAGAGATTAACCGCCAATCCCTTCCAGTCATTTCTGTTACAGATTTTAACCTTTGCCACGCATCTACATACATTTCTCAGGTAGTAACAGTTTCTAGCACAGTTCATGCTTGCGTAGTGTAAGCAAGTGGGAAAGGTATCTTATCGCATGTGTCACTTGTAATGACAAAATCCATCTTTGCAATACGAAATATTCAAGTGACAACAACTGAAAAACTGTCTCAGAGAAACATCGAATATGACAGATGAATACTGGTAGGAAGACTACTCAGGGTTTTAAACTATACTCGGTCAAAAAAGTAACTATACCAACTATCGGCCATATTTTCAAGGAACCAAGTGCATATTGGAATTAATTGAGGCTCATGTATGTTTGGGGAGACGCCAAAGAACAAAATGCTTAGAAAATATTCAACCCATACTTTTCCACATTAGAGTTATCTGGCATTATTCGATAGGAGTCAATTTGAATGCATCTCATTTCTGCGCATGCGCAGGAATAAATTTTGTATTGCGCAGAAAAGTCCATAATGCAGGAAGTTCGAAAAACACTTAAAATGTTTAATGTCTTGTACTCAGGCTTTACAGGCGAGGTTTAAATTCTTCAAATTCTCAGATTATCGCCCTTTTAATTAAAACTATAGCGAATTTCAAGGCGTCATTATTACTGTACCTGTCCGTCTTTTGTCAAAGTTTCTTCATAAACATTTTTGTTATGTCATTGTTTTCATGGCATAATCACAAAATTGGATAAATTGTTACACGCCCGCTAGCCATTACGATTTCGATTTCCTATGGAAATCACACTGAAAGTGGCATTTAAACAGTCTCTAAAGGAATCACAGTACCCTGACTTGTGGTTCAAATCCTCGTATCAGAAGCGGTCAAATTTTGATTTCTTGGGCAAGTAGCCTTACCTAAGGCCTTGTTCTTGTGTATGGAGCGCAGAATCTTGGAAATCATTATTCACAAAACAATTATAAAAACTGTGAACTTGAGCAGTTTTAACGATGTTACTCTGTGAAAATGAAAATAATACTCCTTGCATATTCAAACGACCCTTGTAGCATGTGTAGTCTTAGGAAACCAAAACAAATAAGTTTGTTCAATCATAGATACTCTTTTGAAATTAGTAAACTATATGAGCCGGTCTCTGTGAAAACCGGGCTTAATGACATTAAAATAAAAAATAAACTAACGCATTACTGAAAAGTAGAAGCTTTTCTGAACATTTCCTGAAAATTTGAGATGGTTAACATTATTCATTACTGAGATATAGACTTTAGAAGCACATAGGTAGTGCATTTTCTTTATATGACGTTATCAACGTCATGCAAGAACGTTTTGACGTCAACGTCATTACGCTTGTTTGAACGCGCTTTCTGTGCTTGTTTCACAAAATAACTCGGACAAAAAGTGTGTTTGCTCATTTTCAATGTGTATTTCATAGCACACTCATGACAATTTGCATGATTTAACAGTCTTTCCCAAATGATAGGTCTTTGTGATGGTATACCTTCTGTTTTCGAGGCTTTGGGGTTACCGTGGAATAAGCGTTGTCATGACAACATATGTCATATTTATGACTGGATTTTGTCTGAATTCAGGGGCTTTCTGTTATATCTCAACGCCTTAGGTATTTTCATGGAAATAAATAGAGGTCCGAAAAATCATTAATTTTTGTGTTTTTCATCCGTTCACAACGTAATTATTACGTAATGTCATTAAGTCCGGTTTTCACAGAGAACGGCTCATATATGTTCTTAATTTCTGCAATTGCCATAGCAACAGAAGAAATTTCATGTATGGGAACTTTTTTGACCTAGTATATATAGTTTCACGCAGGCAATCTTATTCATATAAAATTACAAAAAAGAAACGAGTGCTCGAATACAAAAAAAAAATTAAATAAACAGAAAAAAATCATTGGAGGTAAGCTGGCCACAATATTAGCATTCCGAAGATATTACCAGAAAACAAAACATAACGACTAAGGTTTACGTAAATACATGTACTTAGATTAGCAATTTAGGTCAGTATGTGTTAATGAGCCGTGACACGAGAAAACTAACAAAGTGTCTGTGCGCCCAGCGCAGACTCAGATCAGCCTGGGCATCCGCCCAGTCTGATCAGAGTATTCGCTGTCCGCATGAAGCTAGCTTAAACCCTTAGCTACCCTTTAAGCGCAAAGCGAGGTTTCTGGTCAGACTGGGCAAATGCCCAGGCTGATCTGAGACTGCGCTAGGCGCACAACCACTTTGTTGGTCCTCTCATGTCGCGGCTGATTTTATGATATTTACAGGAACTGTGGTTGTGTCGGAATATTGTGAGAATTTGCCAGAGATCAGATACTCGGTCAACAACATGTCGGGGATCCATCCATACCCGGAAGATATCTCGGTTCAGTTCAGCTGTTTACCAGAGTATCGCCCAGAAGGAAATGGTATATACAAATGTTTAGATGGTGACTGGGCAGGAGGACCATTTTCTTGCATTATTAAGGAATGCCCGATGCTCGACTCGCCAAAACACGGTAAAAAGATCGGTGATAGTTACAAAATAGGCGACGTTATGAGATTTAAGTGCGATAACGGCTATGAATTGATTGGTTCAAATACTTCTCTGTGTCGAACAAATTCTAAGTGGCACCCTACATCCATTCCAAGATGCCAAATAAAGAAATGTCCAGCAGTTCCTTCTATTGAACATGGGAAAACAGCCTTAGAAAAAGCAGTAAATGGACATGGTGGTGTGTATGGTGCCAAACTTCGAGTATATTGTGATAACGGTTATATGCTCAGTGGAGCTGTCAAGATACATTGTGATGCAAACGGTCAGTGGACAGACATACCAAAATGTAAACGTGTTGCATGCCCTCCATACCCTGGTCTAGATTCTAAATGTGTCAGAAGTTCTAAACTGGAACTCAACAATACTTTGCTTACTATACGCTGCACAGAGCAATCTACCTTTTTCACTCAGGGTGACGGAATCGCCTCTTGTTATAATAACAAGTGGGATGATCTTTCTATGAGATGCTATTGTGATTGTAAGGTTAAGGCTAACCTTCATCTCGTTATCATAGAAAATGTACATTTTAATGGTTTCTTAAAACATAATGTTTCTCTAAAATGGAGCTGTAAAAATGAAAGCAAAAAATCTACAAATGAACCCCTCATATGTGATGACGGTTTGATTGGCACGCCGGATTGCGAGTTTGAAATTTTAAACGATTTAAACAATGACTTAAACATCGGTATACTTGTTTCCGTAGTTTGTATACCGGTACTGACGTTGGTAATTGCCTTTATTATATATTTTCTGTTTAAAAAGAAGAAATTACGTTGCAGTGCTAAGCAGTCGGGTGTTATTTCGTCACTGTGCTTTACGACAAGAGAAACTGGTGGTATTTTGACTCACGAACAAACTGCGCGTCCCATGCAAGGTAAATATGGATGAAATAGTCCTTTAGACCGAAATATTGTGGATAAGGCAGTGTTTTGTGTTTTCAGGTGCATTAACTACAGCATAGCTGTTGAACATAGCATACCCTGATAACATTTTAAGTTGTATTTACAGCACTTACCTAAAGCACACTTTGGATCATAGACACCATATAAATTACGTTTTCAACACAGGTTAATGTAAAATTTCCGACTAAGTTTTACTAGCAAATATGTTAAAGTTTTCATAATAACTGTAAATGAAATGCATGTAGTACAAACTGAGCTTCAGAAATAACACATCATTTAAATTGCTAAAACTTCAGATTCAGAGTCCAATACCTTCTACAGAAATGAAAAACAAGTATACAGTTTTAAGTTATATTAAATTCTTCCTTGACATCAAATTTCATTGAATTTGATTAATAAGTAGTGAAGAGGACGCAACGGCATGTACCACTGAAAAGCAGTTTATGAAAAAAACTGCTATGAACTTTAAGTTGTAGCAATACAGATTTCTGATGATTTCAGAGTCATCCAGTGGTCGCGTGTTGATAACCCTTGGCGCGTGCATATGCCCATGACGTCATACAGCGAACTAATGTAATAGAATTCTTTAATATTGGCAGACTTATGTAGACTCTATGTGTAACTTCAAAAACATAATCAACCATTTCAGACGTTTTTGGTACTTGTTTTCATATGTTGTGTAAATCTGTTGCAATGCATTTTAAATCGGCATGTATGAAGTGCAGCACGTGCCGAAAATTTGTAAAACCAGTTTGGCATGTCCATTTCACGCCTGCCTGAATTTGCATTAATTTTATTTCGTATTATGTAACTGATACCTAGCCATTACAAAATTAGATAAATGGAAGCGATTTGCTAATATTCAATAACAAAAAGAGGCCTGATGAAAGTTAAGGTTCAATATACGAACATACGAAGGCATGCATATCTAAAAGTTTTGAACCTCATTTTTTTCAATTTGGATAGTACAATGCACCACATCTGAAGTACATCAATGTATTAGCTACCGAATCCATTTACGATCATATTGTTGGCTGCAATTGTTTAGTCATAGCACTTTTTGGAACAGACATACCGCAAGTAGAATTCTGCTTCACCAGGAAAACGCACCAGTCCAAAGTCGAGTTGCGATGGAAGCTGTGCGCGAATGTGGCTACAAATTCCACCATCAGCCACCCTATTCTTCAGATCTAGCCCCCCACCCCCAGCTACTGCCATCTCTTTCCTAGGCTGAAAAAACACCTTCGGGTCGGAGATCTGAGGATGATGATGATCCGTCTGCTGCTTCGGTGGCTGGTAAGGGGACAATGATTTTGAGTTTCACAAACCGGGCATTTATGACTGATAAACTAGGTAGGGCAAGTATGTGGTGTTTTAAGGAGAATTTGTTGAAAAATAAACCAGTATATATCCAAAATTCTTACTCTTTTTATGTGAGGCTCAAAACTTTTGGATATTCTCTCGTATCTTCTAATTCCTTTTATCACTAGCAGACTGCTGATATCGTCGCTTTATTTAAATGCTTAGTCCACAAACGTAAATACGAGGGTAGGAGTCAAGGGCTATAGGTCAAAGAGAAAAAGTGATACCACAATGACAATTCATACATGGAAACTTCATTTATTATGCCCCCGTTATTAGTCAGGGTTATTATGTTATTAGTCAGGGGCATTAAGAATTGCTCCTGTCCGTCCGTCTGTCTGTCCGTTCGTCACACTTTAGGGTATAAAGTTTGTGTAATGAACTTCTCCAACAGTTTTCAGTAGACTTTTTTAAACTATGCACACATGTTGTGGACATATTGAAGATGTGCATGTGGGGTTTTGATGGAGCTACACTTAATTTTGACAGAATAACGGCCTTTTGAACTTAGTAAATATAGGCAGTTCTTTTTGCATTGTAGAGTATAAAGATTTTGTAATCAACTTCTCCCACAGTTTTCAATGGACCTTTTCAACTTCTCCCAAGTTTTCAATGGACCCTTTTCAAACTTTGCATACTTGTTTAGAATATATTGAAAATCTGCATGTGGGTTTTTGATGCGGCTAGAATTAATTTTGACAGAATAACGATCTTTTGAACTTAGTCATTTTGAACAGTTTTTTTCTTTACAGGGTATAAAGATTGTGTAATCAACTTTGCGTACTTGTTGTGGATATAGTGAAAAGGTGCATATGGATTTTTGATGCAGCAAAAATAAATTCTGACAGAATAACAACCTTTCGAACGTATCATTATAGGCACTTTTATTTGTATTATAGGGTATGACGTTTGTGTAATTAACCTCTCTTATAGTGTTCAGTGGATCTTTTTCAAACTAAATAATCATGTTGTAAATATATCTAAAATGTGCATGTGTATTTTTGATGGAGCTAGAATGAATATCTGACAGAATAACAGCCTTTTAAACTAAGTTAATTTTGGCAGTCTTTTGCATTGTAAGATAAGCAGTTTATGTAATAAGCTTCTCTCACAGTTTTCAATGGATCATTCTCTTTTTAGCTCACCTGTCAAGGTGAGCTTATTGTATAGCCTTGGTCCGTATTCCGTCGTCCACACTTTTAAACACCAATATCTCCTAAACCAGCAGGCCAATCTTGATCATATTTTATGTGTAGCATTGTTGAGGTAGGGGATTGATTGCATTACGTTTAAAGGCAGACCAACTCTGGTTGCCATGGCAACATATGGCTCCCATAGACTTACAATGGGAAAATCTTCAAAAATCTTCTTCTCTGAAACCATGAGGCCCAGAGCTTATATTTATAGCATGTATCAATGTGTAGTGGTCCCCTACTTAAATCCTGCCACCCATGCCCCTGGGGCTAAAAATTAATCACGCCCATTTGTTTATTTGTCATTTGTTTATATATAGCCATATAGCCTAAGAACCTTCCAAAATCTTCTTCTCTGGAACCATGAGGCCGAGAGCTAATATATTTGGTATGTAGCAATTTTGATGGTCCTATACATTAATCCTGCCAACCAAGCGCATGTGGTCCTAATTGGCCAAACCCCAGGGGTCATAAGCTCCCATAGACTCATAAAAAAATCTTCTTCTCTGAAACCATGAGGCCCAGAGCTTATATATGTAGCATGTAGCAATGTCTAGTGGTCCCCTAAATATATCCTGCCAACCATACCCCTGGGGTCCAAATTGGCCACACCCAAGGAGTCATAAACTCCCATAGACTTACAATGGGAAAATCTTACAAAATCTTCATCTCTGAAACCATGAGGCCCAGAGCTTATATATGTAGCGTTCGACAATGTCTAGTGGTCCCCTACATAAATCCTACCAATCATGCCCCTGGGGCGCCAATTGACTACGCCCCGGGGGTCATAAGCTCCTATAGACTTACAGTGTGAAAATTTTAAAACGTCTTGTGCTCTGTAAACATGAGGCCCAGAGCTTATATATGTAGCAAGTAGCAATGTCTAGTGGTCCCCTACATAAATCCTGCCAACCATGCCCCTGGGGTCCAAATTGGCCACGCGCCGGGAGTCATTAGCTCCCATAGACTTACAATTAGAAAATCTTTAAAAAAACTTCTCTGAAACCATGAGGCCCAGAGCTTATACATGTAGCATGTAGCAATGTCTAGTGGATCCCTACATAAATCCTGCCAACCATGCCCCTGGGATCCAAATTAGCCACACCCTTGGGGTCGTTAGCTCCCATTGACTTACAATAAGAAAATCTTAAAAAAACTTTTCTCTTAAACCATGAGGCCCAGAGCCAGCTTCTTTAGTATGTTGCAACATTAAGTGGTCTCCAACTAAAATCCTGCCGACCATGACCCCTTGGGTCCAAATTGGCCATGCTGCTGCTATAGACATGTAATGGGAAAGACTTCAAAAATCTTCTTTTCTGAAACCATGAGAGCTTACATATCTGGCATGCAGCAATATCTGGTGATCCACTGCATAAATTCTGCCAGTCAAGCACCTGAGGTCCAAACTGGCGACCACCTTCGTTTGCTTATATAGAGATATATAGCTAAAGAACCTTCAAAAATCTTCTTCCATGAAACCATAAGGCCAAGAGCTTATGTATTTAGTATGAAGCAATGTATATCGGTCCTCTACATAAATCCTGCCAATCAAGCCCCTGGGGGTCCAAACTTGCCACACCCCATGGAGTCATCAAATCCTATAGAATTGCAGCCTGTTTATTAGCTTACCTGAGCTGGAAGCTTACATTTTAGAACTCATGTGAGCGGTCGTTGACTTTGGGCTACTTGTTTTATTTATTGTGGACATATTGAAAATGTGCAAGGGGATTTTGATCAAACTGGATTACTTTTTACAGAAGGAGCTTAAAGGACTCTAGCATTTCAATGTTGATATTTTAGATGTGCAATGATATAATGGGTGTAGGCTATATGCATCCGCGCAGTCTGGTCAGTCTCTTTCTTATCTGCATGAAAATGCAATTGCTCCCTTTGAAAATAAGCCCATAGAGTTTAGCAATTGCAGAGCATTGTTTGTTGCAGATGAGTCAAGCACTGTAGCTGAAGTAATCCAGGAATATATAATTCATCAGCGAGAGAATCCGAACACCTTAGCTGTAAATATAGACAGTCCACTTGAAACAAACGCCGCAAAAGCAGACAACATTACTGGCTATAATGATAAAAACGATTCGAAACTTTATACTCCCCTATGGAAACGCAAAGTCAGCGACACACCAAATGACACGACCATCACTACAGAACCGAGGACGGGATCAGAAGCAGAAGTGGATGAGGTAGACGAGAAGTCATCTTCAGCTACCTCAATTGAAGTCCAAGTTTTGCCTCATGCGAGCAACGCGACTCAGGAAATGGATGCTATGAAAAGTGAAAAGAATGCAACAAAAACATTTTCCTCTGATACTAATTCGATAGAAAATAGAATTAACACGACTGGCGTGTTCCAGTATAATCCAGAAGCAGAAAATATGGATTTAAATGTAGAAAATCAAAGTTTGCAAAGAAATGATGCTCAAAATTTAAAGTCGGAAATTCTAAATCCAAACGCCAACCAATTACCAAATCAAATATCAAATAAAACGGGTGTCATATACCCTTCGCACATGCCAATGCCGTCAAAAGATTCACCTGAAACTGAAGATAAGAAATCCTTTGCAAACTTTGTTTACGGCAAAGAATCATATTTGGCAAGACAGCATAGCGATATGAAAGAAGCAGGTCCGCTTCTTGATCTCACAGAGAAGACATCAGAAAGGTAGATAAAAACGCTCTTTTCGTTGGTTCAGAAACCATACAAGAATCTCGTGAACGCTGAGTCGCAACTGCAATACTAGCTGCCACAGCAGCACAGGTCATCGTTAGAAGAGCAATCAAGGTTTCTTGTTTTGCCATTATAAATAACAGCAGCCAATTTGGACTGGGTGGGAAGTTTACATAAATCTGGTCAGAAAAAGTTTAAGCATTCCTGGGATATTTTCATTTCCATACTTGCAGCTGCTTTTTGTAGCATCAGTGAATGGCAGCTATTTTGGATATCAGTTTGCAAAAAGGGAAAAAATGAAAATGCTTCTTGCTAAAATCACTCTGACACACAGTTGGTGAAAATCAATTTAGGGTTTATTAAGAAATCGTCATTTTCATGTTTTTGTATTTTATTAGAATTGGCAGCTGACGGCCATCTTGGATGATCTTTTGCATAAATCTAAAAGAACTCCATTCAAGTATCATTTTGATTTAATTTGACCAAAACCTATTCAGTATTTCTTGAGATATTGGCATTTGAGCAAAACAGATAATAGGCCACCATGACCTAATTCTGCTTCAGATTATCTTTATTTTGACATGTTTGAAGATCAATGTCCCACTTATGTTCCATGCAAAATTTACGTCAAATAAACCAAGCAGTTCTGGAGAAAATGTCTGTTTTTTTTTAGCTTTTATCTTTAATAACAGCCACATCTTGATTTCTCGGCATGGCTGAATTTTACCATTCTGAAGTCTTGTAGACTGGTCGTGCTTCATGTAAAATTTGAAAACGAAGGACCAGTGGTTTCAGAGAAGTGACTTGAATAAACTGTAACGCTAGGTCGATGAAATTGTAAACATACTAATGGACGGATATACGGACAAACGGACGCATATATCGCCTTGTTAAAGCAGGTGCGACAGAAATGATTCGCCAGAAGAGCTTACTCAGTTATATCTGCTATAGATATTCTCTAGCACGGAGTTGCCTTTCAATGTGTTCACCATTCAGCGGCGGAACAAACAGCATTTGCTCTATATTCTTTGGAGTCTCATGAGTTGTTTCTTGTCAACAGATTATGATATGTATTATTGTCTGAAGTTTAAGTGCTTGAGTACATAGCAAGCATTAAGAATTAATTTTACCCTTTTGTATGTCTATGAAACTGAATATGGGTAGTAGCATTTTGTTCTGTATATGGGTGTATTTTTACCTGCCAAGATTGAGACAGCAGTGATGCTTAAGTTCTTATCAGGCCTTCGTATACATAGTCTGTTATTTCATAAAAAATACTATTTGAATACTTAGGCGCCAAAAATAATGCAGTCAGTGTTTTTACCAAGCAATTGATGTATTCAGTTCCTTTTTACCACACAACTAAAAGAATGAACAATATTCATAATAGAAAAAATAATTTATGATCAACATTTGTCTGGGGCCACTTTTCCAAACTACATCCGAGCCAGGTAAATAGTATCCCAACTGGCACAGACTTTGATGCCTGTAAATTATCATTGAAAAGCTGATGGTTGCCGCCAATGTAAACACAACATTTACTTATACTTTGCATGCAGTCTACAAAGGTTGTTCATAGTAAATATAACATGGACTCTTTATGCGAAAAATAATCCTAGCATGATATTTATGGTAGGATGTAAAAAGATATTTTGTTCAATATTTATTCTCATGTATACGGGTTTGAAACAGTCGGTAATTGAATAACATTAATATTTAAAGTGTTCATTTTGCAATACAAGATTAAAGGTTCGCAGTACTTGTTTGTTACACACTTCTGTTTTAGCTGAATGAATTTAGTCTCTGCCTAAGTATGCGCACAACTTGCTTCCTGTAATGAAAGGTGATTAACTTGGTATCTCTAGGCAAGTTCGACATAATTACTCGAATTAACCCGAGCAGTAACCATGTATTCAGATATACTGGGTAAAAAGTTTGGGATCAGAATTCTAAGATGATATTTTGGGGATTTTTTGCATGTAAAGCATTTAAATTGGCATGGTCAAAAGGTATTTTTGTTGTGCTTTTAATTATTACCAAATTCAAAATTGTAAACTCGAACCCGATGATTGAGTCAGATGTATCTTTCGAATGACACTACCTCTAAACCTAAGGCGGTAAAACTTCCACAGTGATTCGCCTCGGCAATTTTTTTGATTTCTTCAGATATTAAAATTATTCATAATTTTCATTGTAGACTTAAAATTTAACCAGTTTGACAATCACTTGGCAGAAAAAAAATTCTAACATCTCTTTTCTGGCAAAGGTCACATCCGTTTATATGAAAACACCATCATTTTCATAGGGAGATTTAACACCACTTTTATTTTTAGAGTAGTCTGACTTCAAACCTTGACTGAGAGCGCTGTACGCAACATTTAAACACAAAAATCAAGGAAACTGAATATCTCTGAAAATAAAAAAGGTTTTAAAGCTTTAGCTTTCTAGGGGGCGAGGCTGGTGTCACACATTTCATTACTGGTCATGAACTGACTGAATAAAACCGAGTCTGCTATTTTCTGTTCTTTGATGTGTTCCTTGC
Source organism: Ctena decussata (assembly GCA_963989385.1). NCBI lineage: Eukaryota > Metazoa > Mollusca > Bivalvia > Lucinida > Lucinidae > Ctena > Ctena decussata. Next base: position 62,655,350 of record OZ022499.1, on the reverse strand, counting down.
TTCCAAAGGATCTTACTATTCAGAACGTATTTATCTTCACTGCAACTGGTGTTTGTGTCGTGTGGCGGCCGTAAAACGTATCCGAGTACATCATCAGAGTGGAGATTATATTTTCTGATCCTTTTGGATCATTGAGTTCATTTGAGTTATTTTGTAATTAGAGATTCGCTTAAGCCGGTGCTAGGGGGGGGGGGGGGGGGGGGGGTGGTGTATTGCTATGGTTTACCCAAGTAATTAAGTCAAATGTGCCATTTACTGCGATTACCCTGTGTTAAAAAGATAATTAATTCTAGACTTTTTATCGCCATTAGTATGCAGTAATTGTATAATTGTATGCACCATGTCAGCTTTCTTCACTAGTACAAATTCCAGGTAAAACAGAATTTTTTGAAAATTCCCACCAGGTAAAGGTAAAGGTACTGAACAAAAAAGAAACTTGACGGTTTTTATTTTGCTGTCATTTTTTAGGTTGGAGAAAACACATATATGGTATATGCTAGAATATTGTTGTCGAATATGTTCGTCATGTGTACTAATTTCCCTCTCGACTGAGTCAGATATTAATTAATTTACATGTTATTGCATTTTTTGCATGTGCGCAGTTTTGCATTTAGTAAGTTTGTTAGCAGGTTCCTACATAGACACTATACTAAATTCCTGCATAAACTTTCATTTTTGCATTACTATTTTTATGTTATACTTTTCCGAAAGTTAGACGAATACTAAAAATGCGATTTGTAATACGTAGGACAGTCGATTGCAGTCGCTAGTTAACCTTCAATCCTTACAGCTAGAGGCAGTGACTCGTTGCATGGAAACCAGTTTCTTACAGCTAGAGGCAATGACTCGTTGCATGATAACAACCAAACACAGCCTATAGAACCTTGACTTGCAGTACGTTTATTTAACGCTACCTCAGAATCAGACGTCACAGTACAGATAAAAAATAATCGTCTGTTAATATTTTCATTTGTTTTACTATCTTTAAGATCAAAATGGTCCTTCTTCTGCCCAGTCAAAATTTGTTTTAAATTTTGCCTTTTTCTGAAAATTGACCCCTGTCCTTCCTAGAACAATTTCCACTCAAATGCCCTTTTTCTTTACCAGAAATGAAAGCAAAGAATAATTGATCAATTTCGAATCAAAAACTATTGGTGTGAGTCTGAAATTTCCCAAAAATGTCGAAGTTCTAAAAACAATGACAGGCTTTCAACCGTCAAGTTTCTTTTTTGCGGAGTATATCTAGAATGAAATACATTATATGTTCTATCTCTTTTTCTGAACTATGCCTGGTGGATTATGCTGTTCGTAACCATTAAATGAGTCCATATGTAAAGGTGTCTGGTCTAAATTATTTTTATTTTATTTAACAAAGGAATGCCTATACGTTTTGTGCAATAGTGTAGATCCTGATTAGAGCCGCGATATGCGGCGTCTTATCTGGGTCTGCACTGTTTGCTAATGTCCCTTTTATGGAACACAAGGCATAAGTGGATGTATCTGTAATACAAACTATGTATTTAGTTCAATTGCTTTCAGGTACCACTCACTAAAATTGAAGGCAAAAGCAAAGAAAGGTTCGAAGAAGGATATAGATAGCTCTGATGATAAATATCTATGCGCCAATGAAGTGTGTAGGAAACGTGTATATTTATCTGAAGCAAAGTATTATGGTGATAAGGTATGAACACTCTCTGTCTTTTCTTTCACTCTAGTACAGCACTGTATCTGTAACAACGTAATCTTATACCTGAAACCAGTTGCCTAATTTTTGTCTTCCCGAATAATATATATATATATATATATATATATATATATATATATACGTTTGCTCATGGTATGACATATTGCAGAGAATGAAATAATATTATCTTGTATATGCATGTGTCACATAGTCAGAAATAAAAGTTACATGTTCGTATCTTCACTTCAGGAGCCATAATTATATATTGGCATGAACTTGCATCTGTAAAATGATCCTGGGTCGGAATATCTGTTGAAGTTTGTAAAATCTTAAATTTAAACATATAATATTTCCAAGCTTCGTTACCGTTTGATCCAGATATTTCATGGATATAGCTGAGTGTGTTCGCACGGGTCATTCTGAGAAACAAGCATAACATTGTTCCATGAAAGTCATTTTTAAGGAGTGTAGTGGCGCAAATGGTTAAGCTGGTGTCTCTGAATAGCTAAGCGGAGTTGCCATAGTAGGCGTGGATTCGAACCCCGTCCGCCCAGAGAGTATTTCTTTATTTCTCATCTATATGGTCAAATTTAGGGAAAGACATCTAACAAACACAATATTTCGATAGCACTGGATCCACTTGGGATGCTTCGATGAGTTAAAACTGGCTATCAATCGAGAGATAATCGTTAAAAGTTCATGTCTCAGTAAATATGTTACTTAAGTGCTTTCACCTTTTCAGCTTCATCAGAGGTTTCAAACTTTAAAAAAGAAACAATACCGCAAAATTATTTACATGTCAAGAAAAAATGTCTTAACATAAAAGAGATAAGCTTCTAAAAACGGAACTGAACAAAATAATGCCCTTAACGGGGATCATGCAGTTCAAATTATGGAACTAAAATGGCTGACAACGCCAAAAAATTATGCAATTATCTTTCACATACAAGAGTGTACAAAACGCTACAACAATCGAAGTATAAAACGCGGATATGTACAAGAGTCCAGTCTCGCTGTGTTGCAGCTTGTGAAAGCGTGAAACTGCATTACAACTGAAGTAATGTTTGGTGGGTTGTTGGTTGTGTTGGAATCTATGGTTCTCAGAGACGGCGCATTCGTCCCTACCAGGGAGAAGGGCAATGAACTTTAACATTGTATATGAATAGAAACAAAAAAAAAAATGGAATGCTGCACCTGCTGCAAGCGCAGAAGGCGTTTGACTATCTTATCGGTACGAAAATCTACACGGTACCTACGTCCAAAACAAGGGGGACAAAGGAGACGTCCAGTACCTACTGCAAGCACAGCAGGCACTTGCTACTCTTTAGTCAATATTGGAATGGCACCGAATATGAATCCACTTAACTATCCTCTGGAAGGTATATAGTAGTTGAACGGTCCTGTGAGGCAGTGTTTTAGCCGATTTGAGACCATTTCACAGAGAGGGGCATGAAACGTGTAACATGATAGATAAGAAGAGTTAGTCCAAACAAGCACATGTCGCACCTACAAATACAGCAGACCTATATGCGGCATTACCAACTGTTGTGAGACAGTTTCACGGTATCATCGCTGCTCCCTACCATCACTTCAGGGACGATATGACGACGAATAAAGCTCAATCGCCCCCATTCACTGATACAACCAGTTTTACAGTCTTAATCACCCTAACAGTGGGAACGCAGACTCATCACATTTGAGTAAATCATTTTCTGAACGGTCGTCTACGCACAAAGAAATAATCCCCTTTTTTCGCCGGAAAAAATGGCGGGAAATTTTGAACAGAAACAGTCCCAAAATAATGCTCGTTTGATAAGATATGCAGTCATACTTTTCCAACGGACCAGATCAGAATGAAATTTGATGTTTTGTTATTGAAATCAGACGCATATCGGTACCTCAATGCAGTTTGCACACCCGAAACAACGATCACAGTTTGACAACCGTTTTTCAGAAAAGTAAAACCCTACGACAGTACCCCAAAGTTATTTTGCAAAGAAAATTGTCCCAAAAACCAAATTAGATGCCATTATAACTGAACCGTAGTTCATACATTCGACCGTCTTTTAGCGTGGTATATCTTCGGGAGAAAGTCTATTTAGTTTGAAAATCGATAATGAAGTTGGTCATTTTTACGTATACATGGCACGTGCGTTCGTCAACACACAGACATTTTTTCAGCTGGATCGACTTGAGGAGACCAACTGTTTCTTCATTTATGGTATAGTAAAGCTTGTAATCATTTAGCATACTGTGAATTTATTAAGATTTTGCGTTAGTCTGTCTGCCTGCGATGTTTTGGGCTTCTGAATTTAGGCTACACGCCGAGAACGAGAGAAAGCAAAACAAACACACTGGTCAACCACAAAGTTTGACAAACGAAAAAGCCACAAGACATGTCGCCCCATCTTCAGGTGACAACTCGCCCCAGATTCTAAGAAAACTCCCCCAGACAACTTCCCCCAAGATAACGCGCCCCACATTCTGAGACCACTCGCTCTTCTAAAGAATTCTGTCCCGGACGACGCCCCCCTCCCCCCCCCAGCCCCTCAACACACACGTACCATTCCAGAAGTCATCCAACAAAAAGTACAAGAGACAGCTTGTCCTTCCTCATAAATCTGCCAAAACCCTGCCCGCTAGGCGCTAAGGGACCGACCATTTAATATTCTTGGAGGGGGGGGGGGGGGGGGAGTGGGGGATTGGGGGAGGGGGGGGGGCTGGTATATTTTTCGAAAAAAAATCCCTGTCTTTGGAAGAAAATATATGCAAGTAAAAAATAAATCAGCTCATAAGGGGATTTCAAAAAATAATCTGGCCTCAAAAATCAGTGAAAAAAAAATAACCTGGCTCCACCCAAAATTTCCAAAAAAAAGAGTCTGGGCCCTGCACTTTTGGTGGGAAGATAGCAACTGCCTACCTACCCACCAAAATTCACCTTACCCCTGAGTCTAGACCCTGCACTTTTGGTGGGTAGATAGCAACTGCTTACCTACACACCAAAATTCACCTTACCCCTCCCTCCCCCCGCCCCCCCCCAAAAAAAAAAGATGGTCACTTGGGACACCCTAGATCTGTTTTTTTTTAACGGCACATTTACCGTGATCAACCTGCATAGTAAGACAAACAGGTCTGAGCAAGCAGTGTAGACCCAGGAGCAGTCTGATCTGGGTCAGCAATTTTTCCTTTATACCTGCATATTTTGGGTACTCCATTTGTGGGTGATATAGATATGTTCAAAATGTAGGATGCTGTTATCTTAGTATTATGGGTAATTACTGTAACTGTGTGTGACATTTTTTTGTAGAACTATTATTTGTTTTTGTTGTTTTCATAGTTTGCAGGGATTAAAAAGAAAGCCTACCTACCAAAGTACTCTCCAAAAATCCTAGTAAATAGGCAACTGCAAACAAAATACTTTTTATGATTGGCCTGTGGCTGAGATGGGAGGAGGGGAAAGGGGCATGAAGAAATACATATTCTATAGAATTAAATGCCAAAAGTTATGTTTTAGCTTAAATCTCATAAAGAAAATTAAAAGGCTCATGAATATTGAAGTTATATTAATAGAAATGATACCATAAACTGAAAAAAAAAAAAAATTATATTTCCTGATTAATTTAATCCATCTTAAATGTTTGCAACTTCTGACCAAAGGAAGAAGCTTGTAATTACTAATCAGTTATTAAGTTACTAGAGAGAAAAGCTTGATGACAGACATTAAATGCTGAGTCATGACTGTTAAGGGATGCAGTTCAGTGCAGTTGAATGAGAGGTAGCCCCTTCCTGTCTATCCCCACCCCCCAAACACACACACACACACCAACCTATTAAAAAGCATTTTCACAGAGGATTTTATTGGCCAAATATTTAGGACTTTATTATGCTAGCAAGCTTTTTTTATATCATTATAAGTGCACAAAATAATGAATGGGGCATGCCCTGCTAACTGATGGACCCTGCACTTTATGTGGAATGTTGCATAATGCTGTTTGTCCTTCTACAAGTCAAGACTATGTTAGAATGAAAACAATTACACAGTTCCACCATAATTGTTGCACCAGCATCAATGGGCTTCATATTAACACCTGTTGTGCCCTCTCATTAGAAGCACTTCAGCAAGAGCATAGATGGTTCTATTAATGGATCGCAACAAATGTTTTTATGGCTGAATAAGACAGAATTCCCAGAATTGCTATCATGCTCCAGCTGAGTCTTTGTATAATCATTATCATAAAACCATCACTTGTGGAACTGTCTCCAGAATTTTTTTCTTATTATGTACATATGTTATAATTTATTTTGGCTATTTATTTATTTATACTTATAGGGAAAACACTGAAGGGCAATGTCAGACTGCATGTGAATATAATAATTTGATCAGCGCTTTATACATTTAGAATACCTATATAGTACTAATTTGTTCATTTGAAAATTGTGTTAAATTTTAATTTTTGATCAAAAGCAACTGTGATGAGACACCACAACATACTGTACATTTTACTTGAAGAGAAATGATAAAGAATAACTCCACTTTGGCTCACTAGATATTGGCCTATTATTTTTCTTGTTTAATCATGTTTATATCTTACCATTATTCAACTTAGAGAATAGATTACCAAGTCCTGAGCCTTTGCCACATATTTAATCAAGTTTTCTGGTTTGCTGGACAGCTGTGCTTTTTATTTGTTTTGTTTTTTGTGAGTGTGACTCAGAATCATATTAGAGAACACATCACATTGAACTAAAATTTTGAGAAATTCTCCATTCTCAATGAAAAGTTAAGGTACCAGTCATTATAAATTATATAATTTTTGCATGAGATTTGCCCCTACTGATAGATTTCCATAAGATTTTTTGCAACAGTTAGAGCAAATCCCTCAAAAGATCACTGAGTATATAAACACACTGTGGCATTTTAATTTATGAACCAAGGGCATTGCAGAGCTGACAACCCCCACCCCCACCTGATGAGCTAGTATTTGACACACCTGGCATTTCATAATAAATATGTATTTTATTAAATCCCTGGTTTCTGCTTAGGAAGAATCAATAAATTCTTGTTAGTTGTTTACACTCTTAAAAAGGGGATAAACAACTAACAAGTCAATATATATGTTGTAACCCCTCATTAGAACTCCTCATTAAGGTAGTTCCACAGAGGGCCAAAACATATGTATAAAAATGCATACTGCAATTTTAATGCTCAAAAGCTCATTTAACAGTACATATGCTGGTTCTCAATGTTGGCTGAAATTATATGGAGTGTAAAGGAGTGTATAAGTATGTATGGCCAAGTTATTTTCTAAGCTTAAAGTTGAAACAAAATCTTCATTACTGCAATTGTCCTACCACTTTCAACATCTGACAGTGTGTCGAAATTGCTGGGAAAATCAAATAGTACTGACCCTGATTAGACTGCTGTTTTGATAGTACAGTCTAACCCAGGTCTACACTGCACTTTTTAATCAAGGATTTTAGTCAATGAAGTTTTGCAAGTATTTGTTATGGCTAAACATGGCTAAACATCTATTATATTTTGCTTAGTTTTTCATGTAAAAGAAACGTTAAAAGTTGTGTGCGTGTGTGTGTGTGTGTGTAGGGGTGGGGGTTGGGGATGGAGGAAGGCAGGGGCGGATCCAGGAATTTTGGATAGGGGGTTCAAACTAGCTGAAAGGGGGGCTCGATTTAATATGCAGTTTGACCAATTTTTCCTGAAATTCCACATGAAAATAAAATAATTTGGGCTGAGAAGGGGGTTCGTTTGAACCCCCGAACCCCCTGTGGATCCGCCACTGTTCAAGGGTGGAGAAAGAAGGCGGGGGGGGGGGGGGGTAGAGGGGCCTTAAGTTGGGTAGGGTGATCGTGTGAGTTGCATGAGAGGCTTTGAAATATTGGCACGTGCACATGCGACAGTCTGCATGCTTAGTGATTAACCCAATCACGGTTGATAACTTTGCTGCACTCTTTAATTGCACACCGGGGGATCGGTCGTCAGACTCTATGATGGCCCCGACCTAAAGCTATATATTTTAGTTGGTTGGGACCGGAGCCTTTTTGTCTGTTGCTTGGTCCACCGGGGCTCAACTGGTGACCTTCTTTTGCTTCAGATTTCCAGTGGGGTCGTTTGGCAGGACAGGGATCTCCACCTGTCAGACGGCCCGTTGTATCTGTTGAGTCCTCGTCTTTGCTTCTTCATGGTGTTGAAATTTGATTTATGTGTTTACCGTGATGATTCATTGACGAGTTAGAGGGTTATCATGCGAACCGAACTACCAACTAAATGTTTTGTACATCTTCAGAAACTGAGGGTGAGGTTGGGCCTGTAAAATCGATTTAAGCTCCCAGTAATTCATTACTGACCGTTCCAAGGCGGTAGTTCTGTTGTGGTTCTCTGTTGCCTGTTTTTGGTGTCAGAGTTTCTGTGATGTTTTACCTTATGTATGTTCTTATTATTTTTGGTTCGGTTTGGGTTGCTGAGTGGCCACCTTTTGGGAACAAGCTGCTCACTCGGTTTGCCATATGTTCTGTGTATCTTGTTTATATGTAATCTTAGTTGTTTCCAACTATGGTTTGAGGGCTGGATTTGGATTTTGATTGTTTCAGTTCCTGGTCTTTGCATACTTTTTACTTTAATTGGATGGCAAAATTATTTTTTTCTAGCAGTCCCTCTGATTGTGACCACAATGTACCGGTCTTAATAACTTATAAGCAAGTAAATGCGAAGTTTGAAACAGTTGACGCAGTTCTGTAATTGCGTCACAACTGTCATAAATCGATCGATTTGTTTACAGTATAGTGTAGGCTACTGATCAGAATTCTCTGAAGAAAGTACAGAAAAAATATTGTTGTATGTTGAATTACTAGATGCGTTCCTCTTCGTGTGTCGGATTTCAGGATTCAAGAACATTTCGGTAATGTTTAAATTTATTACAGATTATTTTGCTGTCTATCGATCAGGTAAAAAATCCGCCATTAATTTGAGAAAATGAAATAGGGTACCTAAACATTATTTTGCAAAGGAAATTGTCCCAAACACCGAATTACTTAATTTTTATAATGGAGAAAGGGCAGACACCATGGTTTTTCATGGCATATGTCCGCCGACGGGAGAAAGTCGATTTATTTTGAAAATTGCTGTTGAAGTTGGCGGATAAGAGTCGTCTTTACATGATCACGTAAAACGTTCGATTGCAGAATATCTCGGTGTTTAGCTCTGCTCTTAAAGGCATAGAGAATTAAATTAAGATGTAAGGAATAAAACCATATCTTATTTTCGGCTTTGTGTAGCTTGATTCGCCGACAAAGCATCACTGAAATTGCGACACGTTCGTCGATTGAATCTGAGTCTGAGAAATTTCGAACGTTATTTCGTTGCTATCTGTATAGAAATATCACTCCGCCATGGATACGCGTTCCCACTGTAAGTTTGTTAATACCATGAGGTTGAAAGGTATCCAGTCCTCGGATCCTGTAGCTCTCATGGGCTTTTCTGGTGTCATCCGACCACTATGCATCATGTTCGATGCAGCAAAGGGAGACATGACTGTTAAAGTCGTGGTCATGTGAGTGGAAGCGCTCGGCGACAGGTGACCTCTGAGATCTTCTCTTCGTCCTGTCAGAGTGGTGGCCATTCATGCGCTCATTAAGTGCACGTTTTAATTCGCCTGTTTAATTCGTACTGTTTGCCACACCGAGTACACTTGATTCGGTAGATGACATTTGCAGCTTTGCAGCTTGTCTGTTTTCTGAGTTTTATTGCCGCTCCTGGTGTTGATTGGCTATTTGGGTCGAAGTCATCAGTTTTCAAGTAAAGCATCTCTTCTGTTACCACAAGGCCGTGAGTTTTACTGACATATCATCCAGAGATACCAAAAGTCAAAGAGACTGTCGACAAACACTGGCCAATCATGGAGTCTTCAAAACGCTTGAATAAGGTTTAACTAGAAATGTTTTTCAGAGAAAAACTGATGTCCCCCACCAGCCCATTCCCCCCCTTCTCTAATGAATAAAAAGCCTGTACAAATAAAATATCTATGTAAGTTTGTAGAAAATCCATCCACTGGTCCTAAAGATATCTTATATATAAGACTATGTCCTTGAAAAATGGGTCATGGTCACCAACTGCTAAACATGTTTTAAACCTGTCAAATGATATATTCATGCAAGCCTGATGAATATCCGTCAGTTGGTTCAACGTATAAGTCATTTAAGAGAAAAAAATAAACAAATTTGTAAGTTTAGCTTTAGACCTTGAAAATGGGGTCAAGGTAATTAAAACATAGCAGACTCTTGAGATTGTCCCAAAGGTATATCTATGAAAGTAAAGTGCAAATCAAGCCAAAGGCTAATGAGACATATCAATTTTAAGGAAATTTATCATATCTAACTCCTCTTGTTATCTTGAAAATAAGGTCAAGTTCACCAAAATCTGATCAGCTCTTAAGCTAGTCCTGGTAATGTATCCATGCATGTTTGGTAAAATTCCATCTACTGTTTCAAGAGATATCATGGGTACAAAAAACTGTCATTTAAGTCCTCCAGTGACCTTTAAATAAGGTAAAGGTCACCAAAATCTAAATAGCGTGTAAACTTGTCCCAATGATGTATCCATGAAAGTTTGTTGAAATTCCATCCACTGGTTTAGGGGACAGCATGGGTATAAGAAATTATCATTTAAGTCCTCAAGTGACCGTGAAAATGAGGTCAAGGTCACCAAAATCTAATTAGCTATTAAATGTGTCCAAATGCTGTATCCATGCAAGTTTTGTGAAATTCCATCAATTAGTTTACGATATATCATGGGTTCAAGATACTGTCATCTTAGTCCTCCAGTGACCTTGGAAATAAGGTCAAGGTCACCAAAATGTCATCAGCTCTTAAACTGGTCTAAACGAATTATCCATGAAAGTTTGGCAAAATTCCATTCATTGGTTTAGGAGATATTGTGGATACAAGAAATTGTCATCTTAGTATGAAAATTACAAACCTATGTTTGAACTTCTAACCCAGGTTTGAAATTCTCAAACATAGGTTTTTAAAGTTCTAAAATAGGGTTTCCAAGTTCTATTTATGAATTTCTATCATGGGTTTTAAAATCTCTATCATAGGTTTCAGAAAACCTGTGACTGTAAATTTAGAACCTATGTTTGAACTCTTAACCTATGACTGGGATTTATTAACCTGTGTTTGTAGACTTATTGTGCACCTGATATTTATAAGTTTGTCCAAACTTATATTTGAAAGTTAACTCACAAGTTTCAAAATGTCAGATTCTGAAACCTATGATAGAAATTCTAAAACCCATGATAGAAATCATAAACCTATGATAGTGATTTTCAAACATAGGTTTGAGTAAAAACCCGTGTTCGTAATTTACAAACCTATGTTTGAAGACTTATTGTGCACTTAACAAGCATAATTTGTTTCGAGCATAGGTTAGAGATTATATATCATAGGTTTTAGAATGTCTTTTTTTAAAACCTACGATAGAACTTTAAAAACCTATGTTAGAGAATTTCAAACCTGGGTTAGAAGTTCAAACATAGGTTTGTAATTTTCAAACCTATGTTTGTAGACTTACTGTGCACTTGGCTTGCCATAATCTTTGTCCTCCCGTGACCTTTAAAATAAGGTCAAGGTCATTAAAATCTAAACAGCTCATAAACTTGTCCTAATTATGTATCAAAATAAGGTTGGTGAAATTCCATCCATTGGTTCAGGAGTTATTGTGGGTACAAGAAATTGTCATCTAAGTCCTCTAGTGACCTTGAAAATAAGGTCAAGGTCACCAAAATCTAATCAGCTCATAAACTTGTCCCATTGATGTATCCATGCAAGTTTGGTGAAATTCCATCCATTGGTTCAGGAGATATTGTGGATACAAGAAGTTGTCATCTAAGTCCTCCAGTGACCTTGAAAATGAGGTCAAGGTCACCAATTCTAAGCAGCTTTTAAGTTTGTGTAAATGTTATATCCATGCAAGTTTGGTGAAATTCCATCCATTGGTTCATGAGATATCGCGCATACAAGAAATTTCATCTAAGTCCTCCGGTGACCTTAAAAATGAAGTCAAGGTCACCAAAATCTAATCAGCTCTTAAGTTTGTCCAAATGATGTATCCATGCAAGTTTTGTGAAATTCCATCCATTGTTTCAAGATATATCGCGCATACAAGAAATTTGATCTAAGTCCTCCAGTGGCCTTGAAACTGAGGTCAACGTCACCAAAATCTAATCAGCTCTTAAGTTTGTCACAATAATATATTCATGCAAGTTTGGTGAAATTCCATCCATTGGTTCAAGAGATATTGCGCATACAAGAAATTGTCACGCCGACGCCGACGGGATCCGCACTGAAAACAATATGTCCCCCCTCGCCTTTGGTGGGGGGACATAATTTCTCAAGAAACCAATAATGGCATACAGAAAACCAAAATAATCTAAGGGAAATTCTTGTTCGCGCAAAGCTCAACCCGGACCCTAGTGATGATGGGCCCATAGGGGATTCGAAGCCTTGTGGTAACAAAAGATGCTTTACTTGTAAACCGATGACATCAACCCAAATAGCCAAATCATCATCAGGAGCGTCAGTAAAACTGGCTATTTGGATTAACTCTTACGGTCTAAAATCGGCTGAAACACTGCCTCATAGGGCCGTTCAACTTCAGTATACCTTCCAGAAGATTGTTAACTGGACACAGATGCGGTGTCCTTCCGTTATTGACTATAGACCGACAAGTTTCTTTTGTGCTTGCAGCTGTTACATAGGTATTGTTAACACTGCCGTACCGATAAGATAGTCAAGAGCCTGCTGCGCCTGCAGCAGGTGCGGTATTTCTTATTTTTGCAATGTTAAAGTTCATTTCCCTTCCCTCTGGTAGGGACGTCTGCTTTGTCCCTTTTTTGTCTTTCTTCTTTGGACATAGGTATTGTTAACACTGCCGTACCGATAAGATAGTCAAGAGCCTGCTGCGCCTGCAGCAGGTGCGGTATTTCTTATTTTTGCAATGTTAAAGTTCATTTCCCTTCCCTCTGGTAGGGACGAATGCGCCGTCTCTGGGGACCATTGATTCCAGTGCAACCAAGAAACCAACAAACATTACTTCTGTTGTAATGCAGTTTCACGGTTTCACAAGCTGCAACACAGCCAGACTAGACTCTTGTACATATTCATTTTTTATACTTTGATTGCTGTTGGGTTGTGTTTACTCTTGTATGTGAAAGACAATTGCATAACATTAAGGTGTTGTTAGCCATTTTAGTTCCACAATTTGAACTTCATGCCTGCTAAGGGGATTATTTTTTTCATTTTTTAAAATCTTTTTTATGTTAAGATATAGTTCTCGAAATGTAAACATTTTTGCTTATTGTCTCTATTTTTATTGTTTGAAACCTCTGACGAAGCCGAAAGGCGACATAGGTTTTCTTGTAACATATTGAGAATTGCAATATTAATGATTGTCTCTCCATTTATAACCGGTTTCGAATCATTTTACATCCCTTGTTGATCCAGTGCTACCGATATATGTTGTTTGTTTGATGTCTTACCAAAATACCTGTTCCGAAACTTCGGATAATACCTGTTAGTGTTCATATTGCTGACTGCTATGATGAGCACCGAAATATCTTATATTTCTTTTTTTATCAAACGAAAACCGAGAGCAAAATCAAAAGGAAAGAGAATTATTTTATTCGAACGTTTTTACCTAAACTCAATTCTATACTTTAAATGCATTACACACCATGTATTAACCGGAAGGAAGTTGATAACGTTACGTTACGTTAACTTCCTTAGCAACATAACGTTATTATTGTTACAACTCAACGCTGTAGTTCTTAACCCTCTAGTGCCCAAACATAGAATGCAGTGTGAGAAAACATTTATATTCCATCCAGCTACTAGCTTTGGGAAGTCAAATTGAAAACAGGGTCTGAATTTGTGTTGAGGTCCAAGGTTGCTGAGATATACATGTAGCATATATGCTACATTGGGCATTAATTTTTTAAAAGTAGCTTTTTTCAGGGTGAATAACTAAAATGTTAACAATAATTACGGGGCACCTTTTTGGATGAAAAAAGGGTGTATGAAAAAGAATCTATTGGCATATATGTATCAGGGATATCTGAAAAAGTAAAGTCAATATCTCAATTTTTGATTTTAATGCCCAATGTATCATATATATGATACATTTTGTGTTTTCGAACTTTGGCGACTTTTGGCGGCTGACAAACGTACTTTAGACATATCATTACAACTGGAATGATTTAATCTTATTTCCTGATATCTTAACTGATTTTCTAGCAGTATAACATAGCATACAAGTCAATATCCTGGTCACGGCACCAAAACAGAGTCATGTAGCAGATATGATACACCGGGCACTAGAGGGTTAAGACACTTTGAAAATTGATTAAATTCATGAAACCGGTTAGTCATAATAAGGAATAAAATATATTAAATACATTTGTGCATCCAAAGAGTGTTTTCGTATTATATATATAACAAACAAAATATATATATATAATATTTGTTTGTTTGTTATATATATAACAAACAAACAAAAATATATATCGTTTACACTGACGAAAGGGTAAAAAAAGCTTATGCAGTGATATCTTTCGAGTAAATGATACACGAAATTACACAACTTTAAGAGCCATCGGACCTTTCAGTGTATCTTTCACGCGTGCTGACACAGGTCCACTATTTTGGATCTTTAGTGCGGTTACTCTCATGTTTTAATTTTGTTTGTTTATTCCTTTTTGATTGGGTAATCATATTTGTCTGAGGAAAAAAAGGAAAAGCGATTGCAAGAATATCTGTTTACAGAAAAAAATCGAGATAATGACATTGCAAAATTTATGCATACCACTGGTTAATATCATAAATTTAAATCGATTTTCCCTGTATCAAGGCTTTAAAATATCGGAGGACAGAACAACTAATTACGTGTTTTGAGGATTAGCAAGTTCGTCCAATGATAAAGAAAACCGTCCGACATTCATGTTCGAATTCCGTGACTGTCTTTCTTTTTTTCATATTTTTTTTCCTTTTTTTTTTATTAGATTTACCACGAAGGATGTGACTTTAAATCGACACAAGGTAAAAAAGACAGAACAAGTGATGAAAACGATCCACGTATTTAGTCAGCAATTCAAAGAACATTGAAGATTAAGTTAGGCCATCCAAGGAAATAATATTTTGTTGTGCTGCTGCTAACTGTTTTATTTTTTATTTATTTTTTCTGGTGCATAGGGAAGGGCATTGGGTGTTACCTTGCCCGTCCATGTGTTTGTCCGTCGGTTTTTTTTAGCCATAACTCTCAAACCGTATGGAATTTAGCCATGGAAGTTTACAGATATATTTATCTCAACAAAGACAATGTGTCACGAACATAGATTACATTGTTAGCTAAATTAACGTTTTAGTTAAGTTCACTAGCCAAAATCACTGTCATGACAATAACTCTTTAATCGTAAAAAAATTAGCAATGAAACTTCATAACTTCATTGATGGCTATATCTTATCAAGACAATATGTTGCGAACAAAGAAGACAATTCCTGCTTCTTTAGTTCTTAAATAATTGGCCCTTGTCAAAACTCGTGTCAGGGCAGTAACTCCTAGGCCGTTTGGGATTTAGCAATGAAACTTCATAGATACGCTTATGACATTGAGATAATATGTCGAGAGCAAGAAGTAACTTTCACTAATGTTCTTTTTCAGTTATCTGCCCATGCCAAAAACGTGTCATGGTCTTAACTCTTGAATCGTATTCAATTTAGCATCGAAACTTCACAGATGGGCTTATCACATCAATCTGATGTGTTTGTTCCGTCAGTCGGTCTGGTTCGGTCCATAAATGAAATTGAGCACCAAAACTTTACAGATGGGTTTATCACATCAAGAAAATACGAGGCGCATTCGAAAGGTTTTGCAGATGACTTCATAACATTGTTTAGGGGCATGCTGGGTGCAAATGCTATGCATATACTGAAAACACTACATTTGGTCTTTACAATGATACCAAACACTATACAAAGACATTTTTCCGTATTGACTTACAACGCATTTTATTAGGCCCCAGTCATACCACTGGGCTAATTTCATATGTAAAATCTTTTCCATATTAGGCATGCAAGTCAAATATCGCTGTTAATACAGAATTAATCTTTGTCAGTTGCTTGTCCATCGTTGCCTAATAAGTTAGAAGGGTGGCAAATGTTATCGATTTATTCCTTGCAAAGCAATGCGCAACTCTTATGGCATTATTGAAATAAACGTTAACGTCAGTTTTGAAATCTTGTAGAGGCTTTATTTTTGGCATAATTTGAATTTATTGAAAGGTTTTCGTTGATCCATGTAAATGCTCTTGCTGACAAGATTTTGAATGCTAATACACTCGTTTTCATTATAAAAAAGAAGAACAATTTTTGCTTTTTGCGTTTTGACTGACCCACCCTTCCCAAAAATCTGTGTCCGGGCTAAAGCGCCTGAATAGTATTGAATTAAGCCATGAAGCTTAATACATGGGTTAATCTTGCTGAGCCAACTTGCCGCGAACAAGGACGTCACCTCTAGTTCTCTTAATTTTTGAAATACCTGTTATTTAGCCCTGGAAAACAAAAAGATGCATAAGTGTAGCTAACACTGCAAACAACCCTTTGCTGAAATGGCCATATTCCAAAACAGATAAGGTGATTAGTGATGACACCATTTCTGTTGTGATGTCACAATGGGTGGTTCCCAGCTTTATTAAAATTAAAATGAACCTCATCAAAGGCTGGAAACCAGAGGGAATATTTTTACTATTGGTAAACCCACCTCCAAGCAAAAAATGATAAACAAGAGGGCCATGGTGGCCCTGAATCGCTCACCTGAGCATTAATCAGTTCACTGGCTCTGGTGAAGATTTATAAGAGTTTTTACCATACCTGGGAATGGCGGCCATCTTGGTCATGTGACCAAGATCATTTGAAGAACTTTCAATCCTTTGACCCATGTGCAGGCTCCATATGAAATTTGATCTGCCCAGTGGTTTCAGAGATGTTTGAAAATGTTTATGGATGGATGAAAGAGGCAGCTAACACCAATACTGTAAGGCTCGATCAGGTGAGCTGAAAATGGCAGAGTCGCTTCTCCGAAAAGTTCCCGTTCATGTTGAGTTCCTTTGATGGATTTCAACTAGCCTTAACTAGGCAAACACAGATGATAGAATGGTAGCATCATTATCTCACTGTGGTGAAACTAATGTATTCCAAGGAGTTTGTGGCTGGCATCATTGCAATGTTAGTTCTGATTCTTGCAACATAACTTAATTTAAATTTGACCTAGTGACCTAGCTTTTGACCCGACATGACCCAGTTTCAAACCGGATATTGTAAGAATAAACATTCTGACAAAGTTTCATTGAGATTGGATCAATACTGTGCCCTCTGGAGCGTATACAAGGTCGTTCTTATATTTGACCTAGTGACCTAGTTTTTGATCCGACACAAACCAGTTTCAAACTTACCTAGATTTCATAAAGGTAAACATTCTGACAGAGTTTCATGAAGATTGGATCAAAACTGTGCCCTCTAGGGTGTACACAAAGATTTTCTTAGATTTGACCTAGTGACCTAGTTTCTGATCTGACGTGACTCAGTTTCATAAGGGGCATAAATATATGAACAATAAACATTTTGACGTGAAGATTGGATCAAAACTGTGTCCTCTAGAGCATACAAACAGTTTTTCTATGATTTGACCAAGTGACCTAGTTTTTGACCCTTCATGACCCAGTTTCAAATTTGTCCTTCATATTATGAGGATAAACATTCTGATAAAGTTTCATGAACTTTGGACCGAAACTGTGCCTTCTACAGCGTACACAAGGTTTTTCTAAGATTTGACCTAGTGACCTAGTTTATGACCCGACATGAACCAATTTCGAACTTGGCCTAGAGTTTATGGAGATTAACATTCTGACAATGTTTTATAAAGATTGGATCAAAACTGTGTCCTCTAGAGCGTACACAATGTTTTTCTATGATTTGACCTAGTGACGTAGTTTTTGACCCAACATGAACCAGTTTTGTACTTGTCCTAGATATTATAAAGATAAACATTCTGACAAAGTTTCATGAACTTTGGATGAAAACTGTGCCTTCTAGAGTGTACACAAGGTTTTTCTAAGATTTGACCTAGTGACCTATTTTTGACCCTACATGACCCACTTTCAAACTTGGCCTAGAGTTTATGGAGATATATATTCTGACAATGTTTCATATAGATTGGATCAAAACTGTGTCCTCTAGAGCGTACACAAGGTTTTTCTATGATTTGACCTAGTGACCTAGTTTTTGATCCGACACAAACCAGTTTCAAACTTGCCTAGATTTCATAAAGGTCAACATTCTGACAGAGTTTCATGAAGATTGGATCAAAACTGTGCCTTCTAGAGCGTACACAAGGTTTTTCTAAGATTTGACCTAGTGACCTAGTTTTTGACCCGACGTGACCCAGTTTCAAACTTATCCTAGATATTATAAAGATAAACATTCTGACAAAGTTTCATGAACTTTGGATGAAAACTGTGCCTTCTAGAGTGTACACAAGGTTTTTCTAAGATTTGATCTAGTGACCTAGTTTTTGACCCGACATGACCCAATTTCGAACATGGCCTAGAGTTTATGGAGATAAACATTCTGACAATGTTTTATAAAGATTGGATCAAAACTGTGTCCTCTAGAGCGTACACAATGTTTTTCTATGATTTGACCTAGTGACCTAGTTTTTGACCCAACATGACCCAGTTTCGTACTTGTTCTACATATTATAAAGATAAACATTCTGACAAAGTTTCATGAACTTTGGATGAAAAGTGTGCCTTCTAGAGTGTACACAAGGTTTTTCTAAGATTTGACCTAGTGACCTAGTTTTTGACCCGACATGACCCAGTTTCGAACTTGGCCTAGAGTTTATAGAGATATATATTCTGACAACGTTTCATATAGATTGGATCAAAACTGTGTCCTCTAGAGCGTACACAAGGTTTTTCTATGATTTGACCTAGTGACCTAGTTTTTGACCCGACGTGACCCAGTTTCAAACTTATTCTAGATATTATGAGGATAAACATTCTGACTAAGTTTCATGAACTTTGGATGAAAACTGTACCTTCTAGAGCGTACACAAGGTTTTTCTAAGATTTGACCTAGTGACCTAGTTTTTGACCCGACGTGACCCAGTTTCAAACTTATCTTAGATATTATAAAGATAAACATTCTGACAAAGTTTCATGAACTTTGGATGAAAACTGTGCCTTCTAGAGTGTACACAAGGTTTTTCTAAGATTTGACCAAGTGACCTAGTTTTTGACCCGACATGACCCAGTTTCGAACTTGGCCTAGATTTTATAGAGATAAACATTCTGACAAAGTTTCAGAAAGATTGGATCAAAACTGTGCCCGCTAGAGTGTACACAAGCAAAAGTTGACGGACGTCCGTCCGGACGTCCGGACGGACGTCCGGACGTACGACGGACGACGGACATCAGGGTATCCCAAAAGCTCACCCTGAGCACTTCGTGCTCAGGCGAGCTAAAAATAGACAAAAGAGGTCATGCAATATGCTGCAAGTCAGTATTTAGCTATGAGAAATGGTTTTGGGTATGTTAAACCTAAAACCTAAAATTTTGATATTGAAGCATCTTTAAAGAATAAAGTTCCACTAAAAACCACTTGCTGGAGTGCCTCAACAAGGGAGTAGGTTCCCACACACAATGTCAAGTTTGGTTAGTGGTTGAAAGACGAATCCTCTTAAACTTTCAAAGTGCATTAAACGTCACAGAAAAAGAAAAAACAAATGAGAATGTATGTCATGTGAGAGACTTGGGTTCCATGCCCAGGGCTTAAAGATCAGTTTAAGGTGCCTGTGGGGGCATTTGTTACACACTGTAACATTTCTTGTTTCAGTCGTATCTCTTGGTAACCTGACCTTATTGAAAGACTGCCATATTAAGCCACGTGACCTTTTTTCTTGTGAAATTTAAAGAGTAACTACCCTTCAGGAACTGACTGAATCAGATCCCAAACCCTATCACCAACATCAAAGGAAAAGATTGACAAAGACATCCCAACAAATAATAAATTACAAGTGATAAGCCGAGTCAGCAGCTCTTTCCCAAATAGGTGGCAACTCAGCTATCTTTATTGAACTAAATAATTTAGACCAACAGAAGGGTTACAACAGACTAAGCAAATTATACGAAAAACATTTAACGACTACTTTTACCTATTTTCTATTATTATTTAGGAAGGGTTAAAATGAAAACACAATAAATTAAACAGCACCGAACATAAAACAAATGCAACCGCAACGAAAGTACCGCCTTGGGACGGTCAGTAGTAACTACTGGGGGGTGGGGGGGGGGGGTAAAGCGGTTTTACTAATGTACAGTACCAAGGGGGCCATATGACCCTGATTACCCCTGAATCGCTCATCTGAACTGAAATGTCCAATTTCAACCTAGGGTCATCATTTGATAGTATATGATTCCCAGATGCTTTACACTGTTTATCCGTTCTGTTGTTGTGGACCGTTTGGCTCTGGAGAAAAAGCTTTTTTAAAATTTTTAACATTTATGGGTATGGTAGCCATACTGGTCATGTGACCAGAACTGTTCTGACATATTTTCATCCCGTCAACTCGTGACTGATCCACATGAAATTTGATTCCAATAGATCTTTTTCACATTGTTATCTCCCTTGCAGACTACTCTTCAAAGGAGGTACGAATAGTTACCTGTAAAGATCCAAGGGGCAATCTTGTTTTGGCCTTTCAGGCGGAGACGTGTTGTTGTCGGAATTTTAAATATTTTTCCTGCAAAATAACTATTTAAATATAATAGTTATTGTGATACCTTAAGTTTTTGTTAGTTTGTTCAATTATCAATATTTGTTAATGGCTAAAAAAACTGTTTTTGCTAAAAAAATGTCAATAGCAGCTGCATATATCGGCTTCGCGGTGCTGCACAAACACAAAACTTTGGTATAAAACACTTTTTAGGCGACGGCTAGAGACAACCGGTTGTCAGCAGCCTCACAGGCTAGAGACAACCGGTTGTCACCAGCCTGTGAGGCTGCTGACAACCGGCTAATAAATTAATACGCATTTAAAAGGATAGGAAACATTGGTTCATTTCGAAAACATCATAAGTAATTCTCAGTAGGTTTATGCATTAAATCAAGCTACATATAAATCACAACAACAATCTGCAAAGAAAAAAGCAAAAATATGGAGAAGAGATATCTTCTAAAATAGATTTTCTAAGGGAAGTAACTCAAATCATACTTTGTAAGGGAATAAAATCCAAATACCACTTAATTTTCTCTGAAATTTTGTGTGCTAATTCTGTTGCACAATTGCCTCCATGATTGTAATAGCTATACTTGTATTCATATTATGAATTTGTAGTTTATTTTTTCCTAGTGGTTAGAATCAGTAAATAAACAAATTTGCTTGACTGAAAAGCAAGAATATAACTATAGGGAAGAGCATGTAATGATAACTGCAAAATTTATGTAAAACCTTTTTTTCCATCAATGTAAATGTATAATTCGTGTTCATGTTATGCATAAATTCTGTTACCTAATTTTATGAATAACACATTGACTGCCAGACAATGATAATGTAGATAATAGAAACAAACACACAGAAATTTACACCTGATTTATTTTATAATTTCTTGCTTTGTACAATCAACTTAAAACTTGATCAGAGTGAAAACAAATATCAGCAAATATCATGATATAATAGTAATACCATGAAACTAATATTCTTAAAAGATCATGAGTTTTATTATTTAAAAATAATAGGATTTATAGTAACTGGTTGTCAGCAGCCTGTGAGGCTAGTGACAACCGGTTGTCAGCAGCCTGTGAGGCTAGTGACAACCGGTTGTCAGCAGCCACTTCCTACTTTTTAATCATTTAAACACTTTGGTATATTACTCAGTAAATCATTATAACGTCGTCATTTCGGAATATCAAAATTATTTTTCAGGATAATCTTTTAACAAAACTGTTTGTTTCAAGAATATTAATGGTATTAAAACAGGGACAGAAAAATTGCTAGCCATACGACAGTTTCTTTCGAGATTATATATGCCTCGCTGATGACTGAATTAATTCAATCGTCGTTTTGATTTAAGTTTTTGTTTTATCTCTTTGGTAACATATACTGACCTTTAAACCGAAAACAGTTGGATCTAAAGTAAACGGCCGTATACTGTCCAAACTGGTTACAAAACAATTACCGAATCAGGCCGCACCTTCATTATATTTAAATTAACCCGACATGCGTGAGGATGTGTCGGAAATGTGTTAGATTTATATCACAAAACCAAAAACTATTGTGTATCGTTCTATAATTTTAGAATTGCATGTAGATCTATATGTTTGGTTTAAATTACGGAAGAAAGAATAAAAGTAGATAATTGTAGCTAATCATTAGCGTCACACATGGACACAGGGGCCTATATTTGTTTGTTCACTAACCTGAATTGATTGGGTGTATATTTTACCGTCATTATAAAATTTCTAACGTTAGTGTTTAATTAATTGCAGAAAACAATTTGTTTGTTCGTGTTTAATGACAGTCGGCACCAAGCGATGGCAAGTACATGCTAATGAAACGAACCAATATCACCCACAAAAGTGTGAAAAGCTGTCGGAGGTATCAACGTATAATACGTGCTCCACTGATAGCGTTTATTATCAATAGATAAGTGACAGTATATGTCAAAGCTTGAGATAATTTGCATAAAAATAAAAAAAAATAAAAGGCCATTGACCAAGTGTCACCCGACGTTTGTAATGTGATACAAACTGCCGCCCTTTATTCAGTTTCAGAGTAGCTGTGTGACATATACTGCAGGCTCATTACGATGATTCAATGTTGTGTGTCCGATGTATAGGCTCCCAAAATGGAAGTGAATACAAAGCGGCACATACTCTGCATGCACACAACGTTGTTTCATCGTTGAGTGCCCTACGTGTAGATACCCAAGTGTGATGTCGTGCATACAAAGGGGGTATGAACCCTTCAGGCACATATCGATTTTTCAGCTTTGTGTGTCCGATGTGTCGGCTTCCAGAATGGGAATGTCGTGCATATCTAGGGGTGCATATCCTGCAGGCGCATAACGTTGATTCACTGTACCAAATTGTGTAGACTCCCAGAATAGGGATCAGTGTTTAATCAACGTTCATTCAACGTCGATAGCCCGATGTGTAGGCTCCCGGAAATCCAAGAATGTTTCGTCCAACAGATTGTCAAATCGGGCCACAAGTTCAATGAAAAGTCCTTAGATATTGATGGTGCGCTGCCTGTGTTTTTTTATGACGTCATCATGTCGTGACCAGCTGGTCGTGAAACACTTCAAAACAATGGTCAATGCTGTTTGTAAACATACTTTGACGATGCCAACGGGAAAGTGAAGCAAGTTTTTAAAGGAAAATGTATGGATACCAAGCTTTGGATAATTTACAGTTACTGGATGACATTTGAATGGCTTAAGGTTCTTGCTCTGCATGGAAGTCATTGCACATCAAGGTATTTGGGTTCTGTTCAGGAATGTCCATCTCCTTCGCATTCTACATCGACCATGTTGTCTTTAAAATAGTCGCTTTTCCGAAATATCGAGGTCGAATCTTACCTTGGCGGCCATCTTATCAAATCGAAGTGACGCTTTTATGACGGGATTTATGACGTATTGTTTGTTGATTTTTTCTTTTTGCTCATACACAGCTAAATCAGTTGCCGTTTACTTACTGTGACATCTAAGTTGGATTGACAGCCTTTAAAAATAGAACAAAAAGAAATAAATGTTGAAGAAAACTTTTTTGGTCACTCTCTCAGAAACGGGACTTCATCAAGGAAGGGCATGTGATCGAGAATGTATCTCTGCTCAATATTATTTTGCATTACAGAAACGGGACAAATCCAATGTAAACAGCCTGACTGCGCAGCCATATTTGTCCAAAAGTTTCAAGGTGGAAGATTTTGGATTTGCCATTTGTGAAAGTAGCTTCTTTTAATAATGCATGTTATCTATAGGCGTGCAACAGCACGGACGCGCTTCGGACGTATAATTTCCATATAAGCTTATGTTTTAGCATATCAAAATAAAACATTAGAAAGCAAATTTAACCTTGTCGTAAGAAGGTCTAGTCAACCAATCAGAGGTCATCATTTTAGCAAACTTAGTTGTACTCTCGAGTGCCCAATGCTACATACGAAGTTTCAAGGCCACCTGTCTATTGGTTCTGGAGAAGAAATTTTTGAAAGGTTTTGCCATATATGAGCATAACAGTCATATTGCTCATGTGAACAGAACTGTTTTGACATATTTTCATTTCCCTCAAGCCCTGGATATTCCATTATGAAATTTGATTCCAATTGACACGGTTGCTTTTGAGGAGGTGTTTGTAAACGCAAAAATATAAGAGACGTTGGTCAAAAGTCAAAGAATGATCTTGACCTCTATTACTCGCAAGTATCTACGTACTCTTTTAACTCACTGGATATACCAACTTTTACCTAAACCATTCATTATTTCCATGAAATCTAATGGTATAGCATTTTCCCAAATCAAAATATTAGAAGGCTAATTTGACCTCGCCGTAAAAGAGGTCTGGATCATCCAAAGGTCATCATTTGAATAATCTTCATAGAACTGGAGAACTCAATGCTACGTATTAAGTTTCAAGGCCATAGGTCTAGTAGTTCTAGAAAAAAAAATTTCATATACGGGCATTGCGTTCATGTTGGCCATGTAACCCAGACCGTTTGTACAAAACTTTCGTTCACGTAATCCCTGGATGCTCTATATGAATTTGGTTACAATCGGTCCAGTGGTTTCTCAGGAGAGGTCGTTTGGATATGTTGACAGAAAACAACGGTGACGGACGACAACAATGACGACGATGGAGTCTCCTATCCTATAGTTTTCCTCGGAGCCTTCGCTCAGGTGAGCTATAAGTTGCAATTCAGGATTGAACTGTTTTTACACGATATAAGAATTTAATATGTATCTAAGTTTTGGTGGGTAATATACCCCGATTTGTATGGTAAAACTCCTTTCAAATGGATTCGTTCTCTTTTAATAGATAGACGCGCTTTGCTGTCGTGTGGTCGGCCCAGGTAATATCTTTCATTAATTTGCAATTTAAGATAAATACGAAAAGGCATTATAAAGCTTGGAGGTTGCACTGCCAAACATTGAGTATCACATTTGTTAACGTGCTACCATCTATGAATTTCCTTGGTTTTGATAAGCTGTTTGATGGGGAAAAATGATAAAAAATATGATTAGTTTCTTTTTTCTTCATTTTTCTTGTATAGTATTTAAATGTTATTTGAGCTGTATATAGTCAACCTTTGTCATTGAAACAATTGCACAAAGAAAACTTGTACAAGAAAGTAGATCGAGTAAAAAGTCATAATTATGTACCTGTATTATTAACGATTAAGATTTTTCTTGTATGTTTTTGACGAGAGAGTGTATTTCTGCAGCACCAGCTGCTGTTTCATCTTGTCCGGTACATGTAAAGTTCCAGGCTTGTTCAAATTATGACTGGGTTGACCTTGACCTATTTTACTGTAAGTTCAAATTTCGTCTTTGGTGGTTTTATAGGGGAAAATGCTAGACCATAAGATTTCTTGGAAACTGTTGAAGATTTTGGCTTAAAAATTGGTGTATTAATACAGTCATCTTAATAACTTCTTGAAAATTTGTGAGTACACGAGCTCATGTCATTCTTTGACCGCTGACCCAGGTCTCTGATATTTCGACAATTTCAGACAATTTCCTCAAAAGCCACTGTGTCAGTTGTAACCAAATTTCATACAGGCCTTTCAAGGGTAGAGGGAATGAAAATTTGTGAAAATGGTCTGGGTCACCTGACCAAAATGGCCGCTACGCCCATATATGGTAACAAGTCGCCCAAGGGCAACAAACGCTCATCTGCCAGTATATGCTCAAGTCAACTGGCCGAAATGTAAGCTTTCGGCTCAGGCACGCTAATTGACAGGCTGCAATTCTATAAGATTGGATGGTGAGTGTGTAACTGTTCCACTAAAGCCACTTCTATAAAATGACAAGTTACGGATGACCTTTGGCCAAGGTCACTAAATGACCTTGACCTTAAGAGCTCCTATGGGTTCAAGTTTTCTGCATTTTCATATCAAAAAGCAATTAAGCAACAAAAATGCACTTTTTAGCTTTTCCCCCTCAAAAGCATTAGAGACCGAATTTGACCTCGTGGCAAAACAGGTAAAGGTCAACCCAGGGATATGGTTAATAGAAAATTCGTAGTACTAGAGTCTCAGATATTATATGCCAAGTTTCAAGGCAATCAGCTAAGTAGATCTGGAGAAGAAGATTTTAAAGGTTTTTGCCATAAATTGGCATGGTGGCCATCTTAGTCATGGGACCTGGACCAAATATTAAAATTCCTTTCCCATTTTGCCTGAGGGCTGCATATGAAGTTAAATTAAAATTGACCCCGTAGTTTCAGAGGAGAAGTCCTTTAAAAATGTTGACACACAACAGACAAATGACCTTTGGCCAAGGTGACTAAATGACCTTGAACTCTAGTATTCATAGTGGTTGATGATGACTGCATGTCCATATCTCAGAGCACAACAACAACAGAAAAAATGCATTTTTTTCAGCTTTTCCCATTCAAAAGCCTAAGGGACCAAATTTAAATTTGACCTTGCCATGAAATAGGTCAAGGTCAACCCAAGGTCAATATTTATATAAATTTTGAAGTATTATAATCAAAATGCTACATATTAAGGTTAAAGGTAGTCGGCCCAGTGGTTCTGGAGAAGAAGATTTTTTAAGGTTTTGACATAAATGGCCATGGCGGCCATTTTGGTAATGGGACCTGAGCCAAATATTAAAATTTCTTTCCCACTTTGCCTGAAGGCTGCATATGAAATTTAATTAAAATTGGCGCAGAAGTTGCAGAGGAGAAGCCCTTTAAAAATGTTGACACACAACAGACAAATGACCTTTGGCCGAAGTCACCAAATAACCTTGACCTCTAGTTTTTATAGGGTTGACGATGACTGCATTTTCCATATCACAGAGCACAACAGCAACATAACAATGCACTTTTTTAGCTTTTCCCATTCAAAAGCCTAAGGGACCAAATTTGTCCTTACCATAAATTAGGTCAAAGTCAATCTAGGGCCACCATTTATATATAATTTATAGTGCAAGAGTCTAACATGCCACGTGGTAAGTTTCAAGGCAATCGGCTTAGTGGTTCTGGAGAAAGATATTTTACGGTTGGTCATGTGACTTAGGCCAAATATATAAACTTTCGTTCCCCCATCCTATTTAGGCTCCATATGAAATTTGGCTTCAGTCGCCTAGTGATTTCTGAGAAGAAGATGTTTGAAAGTGTGGACGACGACGGACGACGAACCAAGGCTATACTATAAACTCACCCTGACAGGTGAGCTAAAAACCTAAAAAAATCTTGTTCTCAATAACCAATTGCCTGATGGCTTTGAAACTTGGTATGTAGCATCGGGTTCTCGGTTACTATTAAGATTGTTCAAATTATGACCTTGGATTGACTTTGACCTTTTTTACTGCCAGTTCAAATATGGAAAAATCCTAGAACATAAGATTTCATGGAAAATTTTCACGATTTCGGCTCCTTAGTTGGTAAATACTGTCATCTTAATGAGTACATGAAGATTTGTGAGTACAAGAGATCAATGTCATTCTTTGGACCTTTGACGCTGAACTCTCATATTCAGACAATTTCAAACTTGTCCTCAAAAGTCACCTTGCCAAGTGAAACCAAATATCATGCAAACGCTCCAGCGGTTGAGGTAATGGAAATTTGTTCAAATGGTCTGGGTCACATGACCAACATGGCCATCCCGCCCGTATAACGTAAAAAACTTCATATAGAGCTCCTCAGAAGCCACTGGGTCAATTGTAACTAAATTTCATACATACCCTCCAGCGGTTGAAGGAATGGAAATTTGTTCAAATGGTCTGGGTCACATGACCAACATGGCCATCCCGCCCGTATAAGGTAAAAAACTATAAAAACTTATTCTCCAAATCCCACTGACTGATGACCTGGAAACATCGTATGTAGCATTGGGTACTGGAGTACCATCAAGGTTGTTCAAATGATGATGTTGGGTTTATCTTGACCCTTTTTTACGGCGAGGTCAAATATGGAAAACTGCTAGAACATATGATTTTATGGAAAATTTGAAAATTTAGGACTAGAAATTGGTATATACAGTCATCTTATGAGTACATGAAGATTTATGAGTACAAGAGGTCAAGGTCATTCTTTGACCTTTGTTCCTGAATTCCCGTATTTTCACAATTTCAAACTTGTATTCAAAAGTCACCTGGCCAAGTGTAACCAAATATAATATAGAGCCTCCAGGGGTTCATGGGACAAATATTTCTTCAATGGTCTGGGTCACATGATCAACATGGCCGCCAGGCCGATATTTGGTAAAATCCTTTAAAAACCTTCTTCTCCAGAACCAATCGGCAGATGGCCTTGAAACTTGGTATGTAGCATCGGGTACTCAAGTACCATCAAAATTTTTTAAATCATGACCTTGGGTTGACCTTGACCATTTCAACGGCATAGTCAAATATGGCAAAATGCTAGAACATAAGATTTCTTGGAAAATTTCAAAGAATTTCAGTCATCTTAATGCATACCTGAGGATCAGTGAATACAATAGGTCAAGGTCATTCTTTGACCTTTGACCCAGGACTCTAGATTATTTTGACAATTTCAAACAGTTCCTCAAACGCCACTAGGCAAATTGTAACCAAAGTTTATGGAGATCCTGCAGGGGCTGAAGGACTTTGATAATTTTTGGCAAGGTCAAATTTGCTTTCTGGTGCTTTTATAAGGAAAAATGGTTAAAGATAAGAGTTTTTGGAACTTGTAGAAAATTTTGGTGCAGACGTTAATAAATACAGTCAAATAAATGAGTGCTTGACCATTTTAGCAATAGAAGTTAAGGTCATTTTTTTTAGCTTTAACCAATGTCTCTCATATTTCGACAGTTTAACTACCAAGTTTGCTCAGATGATGCTCCTAGTTTGACAATTGATCTTTTTACTCAGGTGAGCGATTCAGGGTCTCATGGCCCTCTTGTTTTTTTATTTCACAATATTTTTGGAAAAATTTGTAATTATGTCTTTGTCATATCCCTCTAATGAGGAATCGAAGACGAGAGACAGGGTGTCGAATAGTACGCAATGAGGAGGCAAAGAAAAGAAACGAGGGGCAAGAATATATATTAGGAGTCAAAGAGGAGGTTATGAGATGTCAAATAAGAGGTGATGAGACGTCAAAGGTCGCAACAATGTGGTTACTAGGGCGTTTCCATAGAATATACACTGTGGCTAGCTCACATAAGAAATAATGAGGATGGGACTCCAAATTCTCTCCGCATTTGTTTAAGATATTTTAAATCCTCACGCACTTGCTACACAAGTATTCTAAACCTGATATTATTTAATAATCACACAACCCGGTTAGCACAGTGACTGTAGATTAGAAACTCGATGGTTCGATGGCCGACGGGCTATGACGTCAAAGGAATGAAAACATCTTCAGGACTGGATGCATTATGCCAGTTTCACTCCACTGTAGTTCTTGGATTAAGCTTCTTATGCAGAAAAAAATGCATTTCTGTATGAAAAATATGTTGTCAATGAAGTTACAAAGTCAGAAGTAAATGCTGCTATCATGGATATGAAATTATAGGAATACAATTACATATCTTCTTTTAATTTCAATATACTATAGAAACAAGCCAAAACAGCTCAAAAACAAAACAAAACAGCTAGGAATCTAACAAGTTTCTACTGTAAAACATTTCATACACGCGGTATCAACTTTAGCAGTTTTATGAGCATGGCATGCAAATGGTTTTATAAATATATTGAAAACTTAATACTGATGGCATTTATTTTGGCACTTTGTCTTTACCGCCAAATTTAATTCAGCCCGAAATAAAAGTATTTTACAGCAGTATACAGGTGTTTTGCATTAATTTTATACCTATGCAATTTTTTCTTCGCATACCCCAAGGTGCATTCTAGATTCGGCTGAAAGTCTTTGTTGTCAAAAAATCTTACACTTACCGTGGGAATAAATAAAGGGACACTGCTTAGGATTCCAGACTAGTTCGTTGTATAGATATATTGCGGAGAAGCGATTTTGCAACCTATCAAAGTTATCTTAACCATATTGACAAGTGCTGTAATGCTTCCACGTAGTTAAAGTCAATTTTGCGGTGTACATGAATATGATAATGAAAAAGCTGAGATCACCATTTCAATAATAAATATTTAAACATGTTATATTTAATAAGACCCCGGAAAAAATCCTTCCTGCATGAAAATATTTACTCTTAAAAAGAGCCAGGGGAGACCTTCTTCGGAGCCAAATAGTAAAGATCCTGATGTTAAAAACGGTAGGTTTGCTTTTGACATTTAATAAATAGAATGCCTGTTTTTATCCAATTTGTGAGCTATTGAAAGAATGCTTTTTACGGTATTTTTACTCTGACAACTAGAAGGCAGGATAGAAGAGAGGGATGGACACAGTATACCTATGCCAGTGTTTCATACGTCTCACTATCTCCCTATTTGTTGTATTACAGGCTTTAAAACTGAGATGCTGGCTTTAATTCTTTCTTAAATTTATCATTTTTGTTCCTGTTAATATTTTAGCAAAGCACAAAAATGAGTTTTTAGACATGTAGAAGTAAAAAGTATGCAAAGACCAGGAACTGAAACAATCAAAATCCAAATCCAGCCCTCAAACCATAGTTGGAAACAACTAAGATTACAAATAATCAAGATACATAGAACATATGGCAAACCGAGTGAGCAGCTTGTTCCCAAAAGGTGGCCACTCAGCAACCCAAACCGAACCAAAAATAATAAGAACATACTTAAGGTAAAACATCACAGAAACTCTGACACCAAAAACAGGCAACAGAGAACCACAACAGAACTACCGCCTTGGAACGGTCAGTAATGAATTACTGGGGGGCTTAAATCGATTTTACAGGCCCAACCTCACCCTCAGTATCTGAAGTGGTACAAAACATTTAGTTGGTTGTTCGGTTCGTATGATAACCCTCTAACTCGTCAATGAATCATCACGGTAAACACATAAATCAAATTTCAACACCATGAAGAAGCAAAGACGAGGACTCAACAGATACAACGGGCCGTCTGACAGGTGGAGATCCCTGTCCTGCCAAACAACCCCACTGGAAATCTGAAGCAAAAGAAGGTCACCAGTTGAGCCCCGGTGGACCAAGCAACAGACAAAAAGGCTCCGGTCCCAACCAACTAAAATATATAGCTTTAGGTCGGGGCCATCATAGAGTCTGACGCCCGATCCCCCGGTGTGCAATTAAAGAGTGCAGCAAAGTTATCAACCGTGACTGGGTTAATCACTAAGCATGCAGACTGTCGCATAACATTTAAATTATAGTCAATACGTTTGTGACGTATTATTATTTTTCGGAATTGATCAGAAAAATCAGTCCTACCCTTAATCTTTTTGAATTTGTATACTAAGTCACCATAAACCTTGCATGGAAATATATAAAATGTCTAGTTTTTCCTATGTTTTATCCAAACAGTGTACCTACTAGAAAGCATTTGTTCATACCTTTTCGCAGTAACAAAAAGGATGAATGAAATCACATGTTCAATCTTGTTAAATGATTTAGACGGGAGATAAAAAAAGCAAACAAATCAAAATTTAAACTTTTTTAAAGCAAAACTTGAGTAAATTACCCCACCCCTCTCTTCCGTCACGTTAAATTTCCAATTATCAGTGACTAACCGCAAGCGAAAAGCTATGAAAAGTATGTTTGTAAAATAGGTTTCAGATGGGAAAATAGAGGTATTCTGTTTATTAAATTTCTAAAGCAAACTTAGCTGTTTCTAGCACTGGACCTATTCTAATTTTCTGAAAGACGGGCCCGCCTTGCTCTTTTTAAGGTTAAATATTTGCTGCCAGAAAAGAAATGTATCCGAATATTCATTATATGTAACATGTTTAAATATCTGCTATTGAAATGTCGATCTAGGTTTTTTCATTACCATATTTCGGTACACCACGAAAGCAACAAAAACTACGTGGAAGCGTTTCAGCACTTGTCAATATAAATATGATAACTTTAATAGGTTGCAAAATAGCTTCTCCGCAATATTCAATATAGCGAACTTTTTCTGGAATCCTAAGCAGTGTCCCTTTATTTAATCCCACGGTAAGTGTAAGATTTTTTGACAACAAAGACTTTCAGCTGAATCGAGAATGCACTTTGGGGTATGCTAAGACTTATGAATAAAAAGCATAGGTATAAAATTAATGCAAAGCACCTGTAGTTTATGGTCAAATATTAACTCATTGTATAAAGATGAGATATTGAATGACATTGCAGATTCAAACACGTTTTTGAGCATTCTTGTTTAAAGTAAAACTGCATCAAACACCACACACTATTATGCAATTAAAATGCTTCATTACACAAACTTTGCAGTATTCAAAAGGATGCGTTTAACTTAAAAATGTTCGTTCAATAAATAGTCACCACCATTACATTTCAATAACAAAGAAAGACGGAAAAATATTATAAACGATCTACATAATTCCAGTGATTTACACTCTAGACTACCAATCCAGGAGTCGCAGGTCCGCACTGCTCTCTCTCTCTCCCCCCGCCTACCCGCCTCCGGCCAACTCCTTCAGTCTGCCAGACCGAGGTCCTGTTTCCATGTGATTTAAATGTCGAGGGGCGTTAAACCAGAGTTCACTCTCTCACTCGTACCACTGATTAAAAATATTCATACGATTAACAACAGAGGGTATGAGGGTATGAAGACAAGCATATTTCTTATAAAGGCCGTTTTCTTACATCAATAGGAGCGGCCGTAGTGTAGTGGATAAGAAGTAAGATTGTCAATCCAGGGGTTGTAGGCCTGATCCCCCGCTTCTCTGGTCTTTCGGATGAGGTTTTGGTAGGACGTTAAACCCGAGTTCACTCACTCATTCTAACCTAAAAGTGTTGAAACCAAAAATGTACTCGATGAAAGTTAATATAGGAGCACACAGCCTTACAGGGCCATAAGTCTTGTTATAGCATAATACTGGTAGTTGTCACTCTCCTTAGTATAACAGCACAATGGAGAGTTTCGCAAACAAATATAAGCATAAAATGTTATTTTCCCGTATCCTAGTGGCCAGAGGGACTGACATAGAGAAGACTGTGATTCTTTTGAATTGCTTTTATATCTGTCCAGTAAGTTTCGAAGCATAACGCCTTTGCCACGTAGATACAAATGGTTTAATTGTACAGACTTTTATATGATAAAAATACACATGATGTTTTGCATATTCTTAAACTTATATGTTCCAACTATATTTTGACGTAGGTAAAACAGAAAACAACTTTATCTGGCATTCTGCTGTTGTCTTCATTTTATGCAAAAAGAAAAACAAGTTTTATCTTAAACTGATGATCTCACATTTATATGCCAGTGACTAAAATAAATATACACTCAAATAAATAACATACAAGAGGTGGTTTTTCAAACGTGGAGGGCAGAAAATTGTTATTAATTTCATTACTAACGAATAATTTTTCACGAAACTTTGTATACCTTATTTGATTACTCCATGCCAGAAAATTCAGAGTTTTTCCAAGTTCGTTTTTTACTGAAAGTTACTTTATTAATTTTTGCCATTTTCCTTCATATATTTTATATCATTTTCATTCATACATAGGAAGTAACCGTAAAGGTACAACAGCCATTGTTACTACTCCAGCAACTATATTCTAACACTATAATCCATTTACAAATTACCTGATTAATTAGAGGCTTTGTTTCTCCTTAATAGGGAGTAAACGCACATGAAAGAAATGTATATTTATTGTCTTTACAACACTGGCAGTTCCAAGAAAAACAAACAAACCAATCGCAACGCTTCGAAGATTCGAGTCGGGGCTGGTCGGGTGGTGCGATGGTGCTGTGTTTGAATTCCAGTGTCGGGCGTCTTACTGATTCGGAACGTTATGGGGCAAGAGCCCGCTGTGATTGTAGTAGGTGCGGTTGGGGTTGTTTGGACATTTTTCTTTTCTCTATCATTTATCTTCTTTCTCCCTCTCTCTGGGAGACAGCCCGATATAGACTGAAATACTGTTTCAAAGGGCCGTTATACCCAAATCAATGAATGAATCAATCAAAGATTTGAGTCATTTTTAACATGAAGTTGAGCAGACATTTTTATGTAAAAGTAAATTTCTGTGCATCAGTTAGTCTGGCCCATTTTGGCCCATGTTCCTACTTCTGTATGTTTTCTCTGCTCTTGAAGGAACTTTTTAAGATTTTAATTTTACCTCACTGCAGCTGGTGTTGTGCCGTGTAAAGGCCGTAAAAAGTCTCCCCGTACATCATCCATAGTGCAGATTATATTTTATTTACATCCTTTGAGATCGGAGGATAGATTCTGAGAAATCTAAAATTTGAGGTCGATGAAGACTATTATTCTAGATCATCGTCTTTTATATTATTTGGATCCTTTTGAAACTAATCAGTCTTTGAATCGACAGCCCAATTAAAATTAAGAAATTACAGTATGCCTTTTTTCTGGTTTCGTCACCAGATATTGTCAGGGTCACTGACGAGGCTTTATTAGCCGAAACTACGTAGCCTGGCCCATGTTCCTACTTCTGTATGTATTCTCTGCTCTTGAAGGAACTTTTTAAGATTTTAATTATAGATCACGGGTTGCAATCCTTCATGAAAAATTATTCAGTTGTTATGAAATTAAAGCAATATATTGTCCGCCACTTTTTGACAAACTACCTATATCAAAAGCTATCGAAATCTATATCACACACCATTTTCACATAAACATTAACATAAACAATATATTACTTAGCAAAAATATAAAGTTTACATGTTAACTGCAGCGCCGTCAGAATCTGTATACGTGCAGTGACACTATAGTGAAATCGTGGTAACAAATTACAATACAAGAGCGTGTGATTTTTATCTATAACCATTTGCATGGAACGCAAATGTCGCTGTACATCATGTATATCAATTTGTACGTGCTTGCCACTTCACTTTCTACCCATTCTATCAAATACGAACAAAAAGTCCTTTTGAGCTTGACTTACAGAAAAATCAAGTTTTCATGTTGCCCTCGTATTGGGATGCCTCGTTTATATGTCGGAATCCTCATGGCGGGAGTCGCCGTCAATTTCTTTTCTTAATAATTTTGCTTAACAAGACAGACAATCCTTAGGTTGATGATTCGTTATGCGCACACTGGCCCAGTCCGAAACCGTTAGTTGCCAGGCAGGCTTCGTACTACACTGTGAGAACGGGCCGTTTATCACGCTAAGGTATTATCATAAACGATTTTTTCCGGTGACGGCCACTCTCTAACGTTGTGGATTATCAACCGAAACAATCCATAACCGTTTGCGAGAAAAACTACAATACCATCCGTGCGCGTCGCCTTTATGAAGGCATCATAATGCAGATTATTAATGATGACTGAGCTCTTTAGTGTCATTTTAAAATAGGATACAATTATGACGTGCTTACAGGTTACCGACAAGAATTGGTTACAAACCCACCGATAAGTAATCAGCCCTACGTGCACCACACTTTGAATCAGTTAAACATCATTTATTCTATAATATATACACCAGAATATGTTCAGATCTTTATTAGACAAATGTACGATCTTGTCTAGTGCCAGCCAGTCTAGGTTTGTCTCACGAATACGAACATATTTGTATTAAGTTGGGTCTGCGGTTAGGAAAAATAGCCATCAGAGGAGATGGCAAGTCCCCCGAACAAAGGCCCCATGTGCCTTGGTAAACAGGGTGCACTTCAAAACACATATAAGTTATATACATGTATTGTCATTCTTTTATGCTTCTGATTGACATTATCGGTTTAACACATGCGTGAGTAACTAACACGTATGCTAGACTGCTAAAAAGAGGTAAAATCTCAAACAGCCACCATGTACACATGTGTATAGCATATGACACACTCAACATTTCAAAATGTGTGAATAACTTCTAAAGTACAAGCCCTACCAACCTAATTTTGAGCTCTCTAGTAAGTGAATTTGGACAAAGAATCCAAATCTGAAAACAAAATGAAGAGGGGGGAGAAATGGAGAGAGGATGCGGAGGGGTCACAGAACGATAGGAACACTGGTAGGATATCATGGCATGATCATAAATATTCCAAATGGTAAAACGATATTTAAATTGTGGAGCAGGCCAAGGTCGTACAGATATGAAACAGAGACAGAAACATTGCAGCTCAAACTTCCAAAGGATAATAAATCGGAAAGTATGACTGCAAGAATTGTCATTGATATATGAGACATATTGTTATGACCAGTTCTGCATATCTGTGAAGTATCATAAAAATATTTCAAAGGGTATTCAAGTTATGGAGCGGAAACCTAAAACCATCAAGGGGGAATAATTCAAATAGTAAGAAAGCAAGAGTTGTCATTTTTAATCGCTACACATCGCCCTTACCTGTTCTACACATCTGTGAAGTATCATGAACTTATTTCTAAAGGTATTCAAGTTACAGAGCGGACACGAAATCACACCTAAAACCATCAAGGAAAAATGACTCAAAAGGTAAGAAAGCAAGAGTTGTCATTCTTGTTCACGATACTTCGTTGTGACCTGTTCTACATATCTATAAAGTATCATGAAAATATTCAAAAGGGTATTCAAGTTGTAGGGCGGACACAAATCTTCCAAAAAAGCAGCAAAGGGGAGATAACTCAAAACGTACAATAGCAAGCGTTGTTATTCTTGTACGTGACCCATCGTCATGACCTGTTTAACATAACTGTGAAGCATCATTTAAATATTCCAAAGGGTATTCAAGATATAGAGCGGACAAGAAAATGTTTAGGGACGGACGGACGGACGCCAGGCTCATCGCTATATCCCCCGAACCTTTCGGTGGGGATAAAAAGCACCAAATCAACACACTGCGATATTTGCAAATAGACTTTACCCAAGAATGATAAGTCTTTCATAATAAGATACTCATTCAACAGTAATCCAATTCGATGACAAATTATGGCAGTCATAGGAGCACCAAGAGGTCACGCTTGTTATTAGGCAAGCTGCTGGGATGATAGTGACGTGAATCTATGCGGAG
This sequence comes from Ctena decussata, assembly GCA_963989385.1. Lineage (NCBI taxonomy): Eukaryota > Metazoa > Mollusca > Bivalvia > Lucinida > Lucinidae > Ctena > Ctena decussata. Next base: position 62,618,360 of record OZ022499.1, on the reverse strand, counting down.
ATAGGCTTCCATTCTTTTGGATTATTTTGGCTTATTGCAGGTTCTCGTAGCATCAGGCATCTCCTTCCTCATGCCCGTCTATCTCGAGCCATGGGGGGCCGCCGTAGCTCTTTTAAGGCGCGTGCTTAAGCACATGTGTCTCTTGTCTTATATCTGTGGATGCTATGTCTAGCTGATTGCGCAAGTTAGTGTGGCTCGTAGCAGCTTACCCGTTCTTACAGAAGTCAGGAGGAAAACTCTAAGGAACTGATACAATTCAATCCCACATCCAACTTAAGACACCATGTAAAAAAGAGACAAAACAAAATTTGTCACCATCAAAGACAACACCAGCGGCAGCCATGTGAATAGCCATTTCCCATGTAGGTGGTCAACGGGCTAGAAACCTGCCCATCTTTTGTGACTTAACGAAACTGAAGAAGTTACATGAAGAAGTGATGTATATCGCATTACATTTGGTAAAGGCTCACTTATATCACCTGCTACTTTCCATGTAAAACAAGGTTAAGTTTCATGGACAACTGCTGCACAGCTACGTAATATGTTTAAATGATTCTTACTGTAGTGTACATGATATTATGCGTCAACGCCAATGTATTTTTTTGTGCAAGGTATTGATTTGAATGGGAAAAAGAGTAAATGTTTTACACATAAAATTTGAAAATGATATCGTTTTAATCCAAACTAGAAAATTGTGTATGTAAGACACTAACGATGCCTCCGTGCAGCGCCCATCACAGGGCACGAGTTCATCCCTACCAAACACTATCTATAAAGAATCTATTGAAAACATTACACAAACTTCATACCCTACAATGCAAAAATTTCCTAAAATGACTAAGTTCAAAAGGCCATAATTCTGTCAAAATATATTCCAGGTTTTCTAAATGCCATATGCATATCTTTAATATGTCCACAATAATATATATAGATAAGGTCTGAAAAGATGCATTGAAACTGTGGGACGAGTTGATAACACCAACTCCATACCATACAATGCAAAAATTTGCCTAAAATGACTAAGTTCAAAAGGCCATAATTCTGTCAAAATATATTTCAGGTCTATCAAAATGCCACATGCACACCTTCAATATGTCAACAATATGTAGACAAGGGGCCAGTTTCACAAACGATATAAGCAAGAACTTTTGACTTAAGTTATAACTTAAGTCAAAAGTTTATATACTGAGGGAAATAAATTTAGCATTTTTTTACAAATCAGAGTATAATTCTGACTTTTTTAAAAATTGGGAAATCGTATTGTTTGCCATAGTGTAAGGTATCATTTTGGATACCAGAAACCCAAACATTAAGGTCGAAAGTTTATCTATAGAGCAGAATCGCGTCGCATTTGTACCCAAGGGGTTTAACCTAAAATGCCATAATTCTTTTATGCAACTCATCTGTTTTGAGGCGGTGTTTCATCTTCAAATCTTACAACAGAGCCAATTTGAGACGGTGTAGACATTTGTGAACAAGGACACAGTGTTATGTGCTAAAAGATTGTTATCATGACAAACGTAAATGTGCTAATGACGCCGTCAAAACTGGCATTCACAAAGCAATTGAGACTGAGCAAAAGTCACCGTTAACGAATTGATTCAAAATCTTAAACCAAACTGCAATTGCGTGGTTTCTAAATGACCAGAACACTATCAAGCAATTCGTTGCTGTAAATTGGCGCTATTCCCGCAGGTTTAACCACACCAGGTTCGACAGTAACGTCATTCTGACGTCAGTTTTTAAAACCATCAAAGATCCTCTTGACATCAGCAATATTGAACTTAAAGTTTTTCTTCTCTAAGTACACATAAAGGTCATTCAATATCCACAGATTGTGTCAATTTCCGTCATAACGTAAACTTGACGCCTCCATTCAAACCTTGAAAGGTTCTGGTCGTTGCATTAAAACAAATGGGTTACATGAGGTAATCTTTTTGCATGATAGTGGTCCCCAAGTTGACAGTAATAAAGCGCAATAAGATTCGAGTCGAAACCTCAATTGATAACGTTTAAAATGGCGGTTGAATTTTTCGGCAAGTTAACGTCAAAATATCGTGCCCCATTGCCGGCTTCTTGTGCGTTTATTTGCAAACCCATTTACGGTTTTCTTGTTCAAGGTTCCAGTTTAAACCTTTCAAAAGCATTTTGACAATTTTCTTTGTTCAACTGTTTGTCAGCCCGCGCAAAGAGTGAATTCATTTAAAGTGACGTCAAACTTGCGTTAAGTCACCTTTTTCGTCCAAGTTTGATGTAATCGCAGTCTCCTATCTTAAACTATCTATATGCGATCAATAACATTGGAATACTATCCCTAAAGAAAAAAATCTTAGTTTAAATCCTTTGCTTAGATTTTGCTATAAACTTAAGTCACCCACAAAGGTGACTTAAGTTCTCACTTAAAATGTGTAAGGTAGATATGCTGATGATAGGCTGCCATATTTCAGGAGATACCGCAAAATGCGTGAATAATTGAAAACTGTTTTGTTCATCCAATACGCGTCTCGAATTCTAGCTTGTATTTTATGCTGTAACCTATTTATAAGCGGTTTGAAACACAGCAACTTTGCCATTGCATGTCCAATGTGGAGTCTACTCCGGCTCCTCTTTGTTCATGTAGTAGGCATTATGCATGATAGGGTTTGATTGTGCCCTCCTTCAACCTTCTAATGTTCTTGCTTCGGGAACACTTTGTTCTGTGATTGCGGCCATTTTTGTGTAAATTCATAGCTCTGCCATAGCTAGACGAGTACTTCTTAAGGTGATGAAGACAGGCTCGGATTTAGGACCCATCCCCTGCGGCACTGAGTGCTTATAAGGTAAAAAAGAAAAGCATATGTACATGGTAGCCCAGACATGTACATTCGTGACGCTTTCTCACAACATGGCCAATAAGTTTATAAAGTCTCATATGAACGCATTCGTGTGTGTGTGTGTGTGTGTGTTTTGTATGCCTGCCCCTCTTTTCTATCAAGGAATTATAAACTAAACCTGCACGCAGGCTCCATATAGTGTGATGCCTGACCTGCGACTGGTTGATTGTTTTTACCTTAATGGCCCCTGTTACTCAAATACTGCACCTACTGCAAAAGTAGGAGGTCCTTGGGATGTCCAAATGACGAAAGTTCGTGGTGTCTTTGTCATACTTATGTGGACGGTTTGCAAGGTCATTCGGGCATAAATGTTTTTTACGTGCGTGCCCACTCAGATCGAGGAATTCAGCTGTGATGAGAGTGGGACACGCAAAAGTCCTACAAAATTCTCCTGTAGCCATGTTTCGATGGAATACCAGAGTTGTGTGGGTGCGTGGAGGAAGTGAGGAAGTGCCTATCCGATAAGGGTATATTTCACTAAATAGTCGACTTTTGTAAGGTGGCAAGAGCAGTGCTCCAGATAAGAAGGGGTAACAGGAATAATTCTGAGACAACTTTCCTTATTTCTGAAGGAAAACATTTGTTGTGACCCTCATTCGAACTCCCTCGGCAACACTGTTTTAAGTGGTGTAACAACTCACAACATATGCTTTTATGGAGAAATATTGAAAATTGTCCCTAAATTATCAGTGCATCCCCTTCTTATCTGGAGTACTGAAAGAAGGACCCTACTTTTTGGCACTGTCCATGATACACACTGCTGATAACGACTAACGGTCTCAGCAGTTCTAAATATTTCTAATGCCAGCTTACAGCTTATCTTTTCCATTGGTCAAATTTTCGACCAGACAACTCTTTCACTTCCGCACAGTGGCACTTACTGTGTCTGCCGCGGTTAAACGAAGCATAAAAGGTTGGAGATGTGGTTGGTTGGTCGTTTTTGGTGTTACGGCTCTTTCGACAGTCTTTCAGTCTATATCGTATCGTCTCTCAGAGAGAGGGAGCAGGAAAAGAGATAAGATAGGCCAAAAATACCCGCCCGCCCCTACTGCAAACACAGTTGGCCCTTGTCCCACTATTATCCATATTAGTAAAACGCTCCAGCACTGAAAGTTATCCAGCACCATCTCCCGACCACGATCATCCCCATAAGGTTGGGGAAGCACAGTTTTCAGTAATGACAAGCATGTCAGGAAACTTCGTATACACCATTCAACTTTAGAATGCATAAAAATTAGAAAACACATTCAAAGCAGTACCATATGAAATTAAAGTACCGTTTATAGATAAAACAAACTGATAATAAAATGAAAGGGGAAAAGTGGAGATTTGAACCCGTAACTGTCTGTGCTAGAACGCAAAACGCTGTCCACTACACCATGCCTCAGATATGTAGTCAAAATGTTTGGTACATAGAAATATATTGCAGACATTTAACACGGCTAAAAATAGACTCCTAAAAATAGACAAGACTTAAGTCAAAACAGGTTAAGTTTTTGCTAAGTTAAATTTGTGAAACGGCTTAAGTACGAACTTAAGTCATTCTTACCATTTTACTTAAGTTATAACTTAAGTTGTAACTTAAGCACAAATCTAAGATATGTTCATGAAACCGGCCCAAGGTCTGAAAAAGATGCGTTGAAAACGGTGGGACGAGTTGATTACACAAACTCCATACCATACAATGCAAATACATGTATTTGCCTAAAATGACTAAGTTCAAAAGGCCGTAATTCTGTCAAAATAAATTCTAGCTCCATCAAAACCCACCATCCACATCTTCAATACTCTCACATCATATATGCAAGGTTTGAAAAATATCCACTGAAAACTGTATATATAACTTAAGTTGTAACTTAATCACAAATCGAAGATATGATCATGAAACCGGCCCAAGGTCTGAAAAAAAATGCATTGAAAACTGTGGAAGGAGTTGATTACACAAACTCTATACCCTACATTGCAAAAATTTGCCTACACTGACTAAGTTCAGAAGGCGGTAATTCTGTCAAAATTAATTCTAGCTCCATCAAAAATCCACATGCACATCAGCAATATGTCCATAAAATGTATGCAAACTTGGAAAAACATTCATTGAAAACTGTGAGAGAAGTTGATAACACCAACTCTACACCATAAAGTGTGACGAACAGACAAGACAGACAGACGGACGGACAGACAGACAGACGGACGGACAGACAGACAGACGGACAGACAGGGGCAAATCTTAATGCCCCTGACTATCGTCACGGCGGCATAATAAATGCCCTGAGGGCATTGCATTGTACGAAAGTGGGAACGGTGCATTATTTAGAGCCTAAAAATGAATGCATTGCCTATCGCAAATAAGCTTCCGATTACAAGTATTAAAAGAAGTAAACCATAAAGAAAAATAGCTACTCTTTGTTATCACTTACATAGCTGACAGCTGCATGAAATACTGGCGAACAATAGACACATTTGCTTGTATCGGCATATTGTCAAGTCTTTTATACTGCAGTTTAATTTTTAGTGGTGACACATATTTTCCTGAGTTTCCTATGAAATTTCATTTATATTTTCTCGCTATTTTTATAAAATGCGATGCCCAGATCTATTCAGTCCCAGATCCCGAAAACTATGTTTAAATCTCTTGGCTGGGTAATTTGTAATTAGCTGTGTAATTTGCATTTGTCACTGGAACGTACTCCGAGATGTTCCGTTGACATTTTGTGTTGAACTAGCGAGTATGTTCCGGTGGCAAATGCAAATTCCGCGGCTAATAAAAATGAATATTTCCGAAAAACAAGCCAAGAGATTTAAACACAGTTTTCGGGGTCTAGGGCCGATTTGAATTGGGCATCGTATTTTACATAAAAGTAATACGAAAATATAAATGACATTTCATAGGAAAGCAAAAACATATTTTGGGTTACCACTAAAAAATTAAAACAGCACAATAACAGACTTCGAAATATGCCGATACAAGCGAATGCGCATACTTATCGCCACATCACTGCGTGTTTTATATGGAGATATGTATTCTACATTCGGTGATTTGGCTTGTTTGACCGATGCGTACAGCATATAGTCAGAAAGTTTAATAAAAAGAAGCACCTACCTAGCGTGTGTAAACCGGTCCGCCATCTTTGGTGGTCTGTTCCGTTTCCGAAAAAAGATGTTCCGGATCTCGTTCCAGACAGAGATAAGATGCAATGTAAAGTTTTTAGTTTTGCTATTTACAATTTGACAACTGTCATAAATCAAAATAAGTAGTCAGTCATATTTTAAAACAGCAATGTACCGTACCGCTATAGAATGATTCACATAAAGTTATAAAAACATACTACTCACACTTTCTTTCAACAAGTTCGTTAATATTATAAACATAAAAATCTCTCTCATTGCAAGGTGGTATAAAAACTCTGAACTAAACGAAATCTAAAATTACATGTTAAGGAATGAAAACATGAAAAGTATATAATATTGTAAAATATAAACTAAAAATTAATAAAGGACTTCAATAAACACAAAACCTAACATAATTTTACACAAAGCTAAGGCATTACATCCATATCTGATCCATACAAATTTCCATCTGTAAATGCACTTTACATATTTTGGGCAAGCTGCATCAAGTAACACAAACGACGAAAACAAGCGGGCCATGATGGCCCTGGATCGCTCACCTGATCTCTAATGTACAAATGAAATGGTAGGTAATTTCAGGTGCATTCCTCTGGTTGTCCTGTTTATCTATCTACCAAGATAGGATTAACACAGTTGGTCATTGGTCATACAAAAATCATCTTCATGCAGTAGTTCAGATTCATAGAGGATCACAGAAGGATCATTTTCATGAGATGTGAAATTATTTTGAAATCTGTCTAGCAGTTTAGAATGTAAGGTTTAGTTTTGTTTTATTTTTAAGTTTGGTAACCATCTATTTAAGCACAGCAAACCAGTTTGAGTAGCTAATTAGGATGAGAAGTCTTTTAAAGGTTTTTTTTTCTATTTCTAGCTCTGGTGGCCATTTTATTTAGCAGAGCAGAACCGATTGAACAATTTTGGTAGAAGGTCCCACAAGGAAAATTTCAGTGAAATTATCTAAGAAATCCTTCCAACAGTTTAGGGGGAGAAGTTTAAAGTTTTTATTCTATATTAGCTCTGGTGCCATCTTGTGCAGCCGAGCTGAACAGTTTGAGCAACTTTAGTAGAGGTTTACCCAAAGAACATTTCTGTGATATTAGTTTAAAATCCTCCCACCCGTTTAAGTGGAGAAGATATCTAAATATGTTTTGGTGGCCATCTTGTTCAGCAGAGAGGAACCATTATAGCAGTTCTGGTAGAGGATTACGCAAGGAATATTACTGTGAAATTATTTCAAAGTCCTTTTACACGTTTAGGAGTTGAAGTTTTTTTAAGTTACTTTTTTCCACTTTTAGCTTTAGCCGCCATATTGTTCAGCGGAGCGAAACGGTTTAAGCCATTTTGATAGAACATGCCGTGTACATGCTCTTAGAGAACTGACCCCGACCGACCCGACTTACTGCTATATAAACTCGGGTTACTTGAGGTATCGATTTCACATGTGTTTCTAATGAAACTGGTCGTATAATCCTCCGGTATACCAATAAATGATACAGAATAATGCAACTTCGCACCAGTGCCCCAGGTGGTGAAGATAACGCTGTTAACCGATTTTCTCTTGTTAAAAGTAAAACATAAATATCCCGCATCCTAATCTTGATATAAACTAGAAAATCGAAATCCTCGTTAAAAGTTATGTTGTTTAGGCGTTTTGAACGGATTTCTACGCTAAAATTTAAGCGTTTTGTAATATAACAATTTTGTAATGGCACGGGAACAAGCGAAACAGTATTCCCTCTTTTACAGCCTTTATAAAAAAATAGCTCCAGTTATATTGCACACTTATTTTCGTGTGATACTTCAAAAATATGTCTTCAAACACACTGACCGTATTTAGAATAAAAGTAGACAAAACTTTATCATTTAATATGCGATTTTCTAGAGTATTTTATGAGAGTGTTCTTTAATCGGCGCACTAATACCGTGAATCAGGTTTCAGTAGCACCGTTGATAAAAATACTATATGCTTGAATTACCTGTATTATTAACCGGGAACCAGAGAAAATGGCAAAAGTAGTTTACAGAGCATGTTTAGCTGATACCTGCAGTGTCCAGATAATTAGGGGATGGCGAAAACATCTGGTCTGATTATCAGTTAGGCATAAATTTTAAGTTATTTTTCTCTAAGAGGATGTACAGATCATTGGTCAGCCAAGAAGCATTCCTGTGAAATTGATTGTTTTTATATCCTTCAACCCGCTTAGGAGTGGGAGTCGTTTAAAGTTGTTTTTTTTTTTTTTTTAGTTTTGGCTCTGGCGCCCATATTGTTCAGCGCTTCCCCAAAAATCATGCCTGTGAAAATTTTCAAATCCTTACACCGGTTTAGGAGTATAGGTTGTTTAAAGTTGTTTTCTATTTTTAGCTCTGGCGGCCACATGTTAAGCGGAGCGGAACCATTTGAGCAATTTTGGTACAGAGTTCCCCAAAGAACATTTCTCTGGAATTATTTTAAAATTTGTCCAGCAGTTTTGGAGGAGAAGTCGTTTAAATGGTTTTCTATTTTTAGCTCTAGCGTTTATTTTATTCAGCAGAGCGGAACCTTTTTAGTAATGTTGGTAGAGAGTTTCCCAAGGGCAGTTTTGTAAAATTATTTTAAAATCCGACCAGCAGAGGAGAAGTCGTTTAAAGCAAAAGTTGACAACGGACGGACGGCAGACGTCGGACAAAGGCCGATCACAATACCTCTCCTTCAGCACTTCGTGCTCAGGTAAGCTAAAAGTGGAAAAGTAAAGAGCCATGTGTTGTTTGTTCAAAAGAAACCGCATGCGCCTGCTTATTCCATTCCCGGTTAGCAACAATTATGCTTGATATGGCTTGAAGTTTAAAAAGTCATCTTCTATTCATTCTATATAGAGTATGAAATATGCTTTGAATTAAATAAGGAGCGGCCCGTAATAAGTTGCTGGAGTTTTACATAGGCATAACACTCGCCCTGCACTCTGTTGTGGTTTATAAACAAACAACTTAATATGTCCGTGTAAAGGACAAAATTATTACACGCACGGAAACAATTAAACAAACACTACCCATACGCTGTTATCAGTGATATAAATTATTGTGAGCACAAAATTGATAACAGCCTAAAATGAAAGGAAGGCTATAGATGATTAAGATTCTTTCTGAGACAAAAGAAAAAATAGAAAGTTATGAAAAATGTAGTAAACACAAAAGATTATGCACAAAGAACTTAATGAATCCTTGAGTGATAAATGTTCATGTGAGACAATATAACAGTATAAATCATGTGGTAAAAAAAAACACTAAAATATACATAAAATGAAATAAAGGCACCGAGTGACAATTTTCCACTTTGAACTAAGGGAGGAACTAGAAGGGAGAGAGGGGGAGAAGTGAATAAGCTTATACATCCAATACTAGACAGCTTACACATCTATCGTCAATGATTCCAGTGTAACATTGGAGCATATTTAAATCCACCTGCAAGGCTGGTTCATATCAAACAGAATATCTCATGCAGTGCTTAATTAAAGCGTTCAATCCTAGGCCTTAGCGTTATTATTACCACAGAAAACCTCTGACTGACTTTTTCCACTGATACATATATATGGCGGGTGTATTGTAATAGGTAGGTGATGTTTACTACTCGCTAGCACTTGATCACACCTCTGTTTTGGGGTCCATGTCTGTATATCTAGAATATTCCATTAAATAACTTATGAGTTCGGACTTTTGATTTGGGTAATTAGACCACTTTTACTAGATAGAAATGTATGATACGCTAGAAAGTACAACTTGTTTGAATTGTGTTTCAGGGATTCTGTTACAGAGTAACACCGTTATTCTCTCTTGGATGTCTTTAAAAGGCATGCACTTTAAAATCATCGGAAGTATTTTCAAAAGAAACTATGACCTTAGTAAAGTTCTACTGCTCGTATACTCGTATGCCATGTCATTTGTGATGTTTAATTTGAATAGATGCTATGACCTTAGATGTATGTCATGGACCTTTTGTGTGGATTTATTTAAGCGGGAAAATTAAAAGTATAAAACCATTCATGACCTTTTATACATTATCCGTGTACATGAAAAATTCATTTTCTGAAAGCCTGTTTATCAGTGACCATTGATTACACGAACCGGTAAAGACCAATTACAAAATATTATCACAATTGTGAGAACGTCTATCATAGAAACCAATAGGCATGAATATAAACCAGGCTAATCCGCATCTTCTTGTTAGGATACCACACCACGACCTGATTCCATCTGTGAGAAGAACGTCTCAGAGACCGTTCTGCAGTTGTTTCATTTAAATTTGTTTACAGTTCTTTACCCATCTACCTGATTAGTCTGGCTTCCTGAAGATTAGAAAGTAAATAAAATATACTCATTAAGTGGTATGCTAGTGAAATCAAACGGTTATTTACTACCTTGCAGCAATGGATACCATACATATCTTCATCGAATCTGATAAATGTATTATTAATAGTTTCACGACTGCGCAGCACGAGTGAATATTTCTGTGTTTTGATCACAAGAAATGGCTAAATTTATGCCTTTTACTGAAGCTATTTTGTGTTTTTTTTCAGTAGCAATGATTCGCATCTCTACAAGACATATAGATGACCACCGAAAAAAGCGGTAAAATAACATTAATTCTAAGCTTTGGTTGATTGGTTGATTTGATGCTTAACGTCAACGGTAAACAACTAAGGTCATGTCGGGACGGTCAGTTAACCTAACCACACTATTCCTGGGCAGGCTTAGACCTCCTAAGCGGTTAACCAGTACTAAGTGCACATACTTTCGCCAGTAACTGACAACTGCCCTTCTTGAATCAGCGGAAGGAGAAACGAAAGTATGTGGCCAGACCGGGATTCGAACCCAGGACCTCTGACTTACGAGTCAGGTGCCCTACCGATTGCGCTACCCGGCCCGGCAATTCTAAGCTAACTGATGTCAGTTCTGTACGCATACACATCTTACTACCTATTTCAAATGATTCAGTGGTCAAAATACATTATCTCTAATTCTAAATTTTGGTACGTCGCCGTGACGTCGGCAGTTTTACAACTACCCCACTTCTTATTGCTTTTATACTTAAGAGGTCAAACAAAATAAAAAGAAGTAAACATATGTTCAACTTAATACTTCTGCTTCCCGAATAATCATTTTGATATAACAATGAAAATCTTTCATTTGAGGCTTTTTTTACCGAATAAAATAGTCACACGCGTCTGACGTTTTGAAGTGAGACAATGTCGGACTTATAAGGACATCCACCTGTCTGAAAAAAGGAAACATCGCGTACGCAACAGAAAATTGGACAGGTAATCTTACATTGTGATATCTTTGGCCTTGAAGGCTTCGGTGATCATGTCGTGGGATGCTCGGACGTTTCGACCACGCACGTTTCGGCCTAGGACAGTTCGGTCACGGAAATTGTCAAGGGTGGACGTTTCGGTCTTGATCCAAAAATAATCTATTGTTATTAGATCAAGTAGTTACATGATTAACATAAAGCCAGTCTTACAGAAGGCCTATAATTTGTTGTGGTTGCCTTGATGTTTTGTCGTCCCTCAACATCTTTAAGGTAATTGTGAGCAACTACAAGTTTTTTCCATAAAAGACTGATAACAATTATTTCAACTACTTTCAAGCTAGGGTCCTATAGGATATTGGGTTTAGTGTTTTGTTATGTGGATATAATATGTTAAACACGTTTACGGTCATTGTGAGCATAGTCCAGCACGTTTGCCATTCCAAGCTCCAGCCCATTGCAACCTTTTTCAGTTATGTAATACAGAGTATTATATTTTTGAACAACTACTTGAGCTATGGAACAAATATTTGGTATAGTATTTTTGGTATGTTTATGGTATTAAACCCTTTTAAATTCATTTTAAGCACGGTGCGGCATTTGCAGTGCCTCCACCCCTCTCCACTCTCCCAAATCAACCGTGTGATGCATTTGTATTCAAACATAGGCTATTGCAATATCATCTGTGGTGCACCAGTTTCTGGCTTTAAGAGATATGGTTGGGGTAATTTAGAGCAAAGACACTCGTCTTTGTATCTTGTGTACAGAAATGCATCAAAGTCATTTAAATGGGTAAACAGCAACTGCTTTTCACTTTTCCTTTTGTAAACAAGTGTTTCGCAAGCGGTGCATAATAAACCCGTCTCAGTGTCATAAAAAAGTTTTAGAATGAACAAGATTGTTAATAGAAGTATGGATAGGCGGACAAACAGGGGAAACAACTCTGCAATTAATGAATGCAATATTATTAAAACATTTAACACATAAAATACTATTAGTTTACCAAAAATCGGCTTCCAAGATGAAGCAACTCAAAAGCTGAGAAATACCAAAGTCATATAAGGGAGATGATTCATAAATCATGTAAACTAGAGTTACCATTCTTGGTCCTGATACATTTCCTTGACAATATACAAATCGCCATAAAGTTTTGTTAAACATTTCAAACGTTTGATTTACAGAGTAAAACGGAAATTGATGCAAGAGCAGATTATTCAGGAAGTAAGTAAGCCAAAGTTGTGGTTCTTGCTCTGTTGCTCATGGTGCATTGCCCCATTATTATACACATTCCTACAAAGTTATATTATAATATTTCAAAGGGTTCAGGAGTTATTGAGTGAATGAGACTAGCCTTAAAAATAATCAAAGGCAAGTTACTCCAAAATTAAGTAAAGGGGAGGAACCATTCTTATATGTGACACACCGGTTTTTAATCCTACACATTGCTATAAAGTTTCCTCAAGATATTCCAAATGGTTACCAAGTTATGGTATGCACAAAGTTAGTATACACAAAAAGTCTGAAAATCTAATCAAAGGAACGTAACTCCAAAACGAGGAAAGGGGATAAAACATTGTTACATGCGACATATTGTCGGAATTGTCGGACCTTCACACACATTGCTATGAAGTTTCATTAAGATATCCCAAGCAGTTATCTAGTTATGGCGCGCACAAGACTAGCCGGGAAAATTGTCAAAGGGACATAGCTTGGAAACTAAGGAAGGGGGAGCAACCATGACTGTATGCGACACTATGCCAAAACCTAAAATACAATCCTACAAAATATCATTAAGATACCCAAACGGTTATTGAGTTATGGTGTGCACAAGAATGTTGACAGACGGACGGACGGACAGAGCCATGCCATAATACGTCCGTTTTTCGAAACGGGCGTAAAAAATTTGGCCAAAATGTTAATGACCGAAATGTCCGTGGCCGAAACGTCCTTGACCGAACAGTCCAGGGTCGTAATGTCCTAGGCTAAACTGTCCATGGCCGAAATGTCCCCCATTCTGTCGTGGTAACCTAGGTTACTGCTTATCCCTTTTCGATCAGGACCTTTAGCACCTCTGTTAGACAACACTTTTTATTGTAAATAACAATGTAATTTCTCACCACTATTATACTTAAAAGAGCCGATATTTTGTCCTTTTTTGTTTAGTTCAAGATTGAAAATGCTCATCAATGCATAAAAAGGATGTGCAGGATATGCATCCAGCCTTATAAGCTCTTATCTGCCCATCCGCACAGTAGGGTAATTGTTTACCAACTAGAAAATTATGTCTGTAAGACACAGATGACGCCCCCGTGCTGTGCCTGTCTCGCTCACCCCTCTTCTCCCGTACCTCCTCTGGAAGGGTTTGATTATATAAACTTGCCATCCTATATTAACCAGAACCTGTAAAATCTCTAAGCTTAAAAAGACCATAATTTTGTCAAAAATGAATACTTTCTCTTCACAAAGGCATCTGCACATCTTCAGTATGTCTGTAACATCTATGCAAATGTTCTAATTGATTGCTAGAAAATGTGAAAGGAGTTGATTATACAATCTGCCATACTGTATTAACCAAAACCTGAAAAATTAAGTTTGAAAAGGTCATAATTTTATCCAAAAAAACTTTTTCTTCTCCAAAAAAGCACATGCACATATTCAATATGCCTGGAACATCTGTGCAGAGTTTTAAACTGATAGCTTAAAAACTGTGGGAGGAGTTGGTTATACAAACTTAGCATTCTGTATTACCCAGAAACTGTGAAATTTCGAAGTCCAAAAAGTCCATAGTTTTGTCAAAAATGTTTTTTTTGTCTCTTCAAAAAGGGAGGTGCCTACCTTCAATATGTCTGGAACATACCCAGAAACTGTGAAATTTCGAAGTCCAAAAAAGCCATAATTTTGTCAAAAATGGGGTCTTTCTCTCCAAAAAGGGAGGTGCCTATCTTCAATATGTCTGGAACATCTGTGCCAAGTTTCAACTTGACAGCATACAAACTGTAGGAGGAGTTGATTATTGATTATACAAACTTGCCATTCTGTGTTAGCCAGAACCTGTAAAATTTCTAAGTCCATAAAGGCCATAATTTTGTCAAAAATCATTTTTTCTCTTCAAGAAGGGAGGTGCACATCTTCAATATGTCTGCAACATTTGTGCAAAGTTTCAGATTGATTGCTTATAAACTGTAGGAGGAGTTGATTATACAAACTTTTTTAGGCGTGACAGACAGACAGATGGACAGACGGACAGACGGACAAGGGTAAAACAAAAGCCCCCTGACTATCGTCACGGGGGCATAAAAAAGGTTTCCGTTAGCCAAATTCAGATCAGCCTGGGCTTCGGCGCAGCCTGAACAGAGTCACATGTTTTGAGCATGCAGAAGCTGGATAAGCACCAGTCTGCGCAGTGTGGTAATTTCGCTGTTTACAAATAGGTAAACAATCTATTATGGAAGATTCATCTCAGCCTTGGCTTAGGCGCAGCCTGATCAGAGCCACCTGAGCGCTTTGTTTTGATCATGCAGAAGCCTGATAAGTACCAGTCTGCACAGTCAAGTATTTTCAATGTCATCAAATGACTAAACAATCTTATAATAGAAGATTCAGATCAGCCAGCACTTCGGCGCAGTCTGGTCAGAGTCTCATGAGCGCTTTGTGTTAAGTTTGCCTGAGCCTAATAAGTACCAGTCTGCTCGGTGGGGTAATTTCGCTGATAACAAATACCTAAACGATCTCCTAATGGAAGATTCAGAGTCAGCCTGCACTTCGGCGCATACTGGTCTGAGTCTAATGAGCACTTTACATTGAGCATGCAGAAGCCTAATTACCACCAGCCTGCGCAGTGTGGTAATTTCGTTGTTTACAAATAACCAAAGACTCTCCGTATGAAAGATTCAGATCAGCATCCACTTTGGCGTAGCCTGATCTGTCTCGAAAGCGCATTGTGGCAATTGTGCTGACTGCTTCAGGCAGAATGCTTCTCGATTCATATCTGAGGCTTCCAAAGTATTAAAGACTACTGGAAGTTGGAGGACCGTTTGTGAGAAGGTAAAAAAAATCTACTGTAGAGACAAAAATCAAAATTAAATAAAAACTACATGCGTGACGTATATAATTGCATACTGTTTCTTCATATTCAAGTTTCAAATGCCTCAAGTGCACAGCATTAATTTCTAAAAATCTGATTAACATAAATCGCTTTCAATAAACTGATGAGCTAGCAGTTTTAAAGCAAATATCATTCTTTCCGATCATGAAAATAAAATTCAGTAAGCCTGCATATCTAAAATGCTCTATAAAACGCAAATGTGAATTTTCGAGCGTATAAAAACAATTGCTTGGGAATATAAAATACCCGCAGCCAGAATTATGACTTTATTGGGCAGTTCCAACAAATCCAAAAAATCATGTTTGAAGCGTTATTAAGAAAACTATCAGAATTTGTCATCTCAAATGCGCAGGAAGGTCTGAACCTTTAAAATTCACAAAGCAACATCTGGTTGCATAAAAATAAGCGCAAAACGAAATCATCGTAAAATTATGCAGGATGCTGTGTCGCTATTTTAGCTCAGTATCTGTTCAGTCATAAAAGTGTATTAAAAGGCTTTTTCTCATTTCAAATTTTATTTGCATATCTTACTAATATTTCACTTCACCTAGCCAAAATAACTTATCGCAGCTGATCAATAGGCAATAAACGTAACTGGTGCTTTCAATAATCCAGTTGACACGCTTATAATCCCTCAGGTTATAAATTGCAATAATTGTGCCTGCTGCACAGAGATTATATTGCAAGAGACAGATGTTATTATTTATCCGTATTTATAAGATAATTATTCAGATTCGATGAATGGATAAATAAGTTAATGAAGTATATTGAATAAACAGAAAAATATTCTATGTATTGATGAAAAAGTTAATAAATTAATTCATCACGTTAACACATCTATGCAGTATAATGCTAAGTAACACCGTGTCAGAAGTTGCATTTTCTGTTAGAAATACGGTAATTATTCCTTATTTCTGATCCAAAAAGAAATTGTGGGGGCTCTTTAGAGATTGTTCGGTGCTGTTTAATTTATTGTGTTCTTATTTTAACCCTTCTATAATAAAAATAGAAAATAGGTAAAAATAATTGTTAAATGTTTGTCGTATAATTTGCTTAGTCTGTTGTAACGCTTCTGTTGTTCTAAATTATTTAGTTCAATAAAGATAGCTGAGTTGCCACCTATTTGGGAAAGAGCTACTGACTCGGCTTATCACTTGTAATTGATTGTTTGTTGAGATGTCTTCGTCAATCTTTCCCTTTGATGTTGGGGATAGGGTTTGGGATCTGATTCAGTCAGTTCCTGAAGTGTAGATACTCTTTAAATTAGAACTGCCTCAGCTAGATGGTTCTTTTGAGATCTTTCTACTTTAAACAAAAATAAGAAAAATAACTCATACCCCTGAAAACCCACTTTCACTATATAAACTGGGGTTTACGGGGTTTCAAATTTATAGACTAGATACCGAAAATAAGATGAAAAAAAAGCTTTACCTAAAGCGTAAAAATTTAATTTCTTATACTCTGTTGGTATACGCGGTCTTAAAGGACGAGTTACACTTTACTATTGCAATGTGCCTACTGAAAAGGCCGATTTTCGAAGGTAGGCAGATAACCACAAAAACATGCAAAATTGTTAGCTATAGTTTCTAGTTTGTTCAGTACGATTTCATTTTCCCGTAATTTAATGCCTTTTATGTTAGTTTTGCGGTTGAATACATGCACTGTCAGCAACTTTTAACATTGAGCCTATGGGAATTTGAACTACCAACGTCCACTATGCATCCAAATTTCACTTCATCCTACCTTCGTAACCACTACAATTTTCATACATAATTATTCCTCATATACATATTCACCATAAACGGGTTACATTTCAGTGGTTACGAGGGTAGGAGTAAACGAAAAATGAACTTTTTGGGTAAATTTTCATGTATCCAACGCTAGGACTAAAGGATTTATTTCAAAATCGTATCATTATATTTTGTAATTGATAAAAAAAATAGAGGCATTATTCGACACAACACATCTTGTTCAAAGTGTTCATCTATGTAGTATGTTTCTAATTCCGTGTGTGTGTGTGTGTGTGTACAAGGATTCCGTGTGTGTGGGGGGGGGGGGGAGGGGGCGAAGGAGGGCGCAGCGCTGGGCATGCGTATAGGTATGGCGTTATGTGCGTATGTAAGGCGTTAAACTTATTGTCCTCCATCATCATGCTGTGATATTGTGATATGATCTCTGATGTTATCATGTTGCGACGTGGTCAGAACATGTATCCCTCTGCCTGAAGCTGATGCATTGTAAAATTCTGAGACCTTGAACTTTGGTCCACTAACTTTGTATGAAAAGTTACTTGGATGAGCTTTTTCCTTACCTATTTTGATATATTTGGGGTAGGAGTGCTGATATTTGATCAGATCATATCCTTAAACTGTAGGAACTGCAAAGCATCCATGCACACTGAGTCCTCGAACATAATGCATTGACCAGGATTTTCACTTATATCTCAACATGGTTTGTTGGTCAGTGAAACGATGCAAAAAAAAATCCACATACTATTTGTAGGTTACTGTGACAAAAATTTAAAAGTTCACTGTTCTTTTCCTTATTTATTCAACATTATATATGCATCATACTATAGACAACGGTTCAGTCAGACATTGCAAATGACGTCATACTATTTGTAGGTCATAGTGAATTGTATTTCATGATCCATTGAATTAATGTTTTATTTCGAACTAATATTTAATTAAATCTTCATCGGACTTGGAAAAGTAAGTCACTTCAGCGCTGCGTCTCATTTGGTACCACATGTAGGTCCCTGTGACCTATATTTCTTGGTTTACTGATCTTGTCTAACATTTTAAACACCTGTACCTGTGTAGCATCCGTAAATATATATTTCATACATGTTTAATATTTGATAGGATAAATGTTGATGACCTTTTCAGCACGTGCCAGAACACAAGCGTGCAAAAGCGTTTCGCCAACAATCCATTTGCTTAACAATACTGTTCGGTTATAATCGACTTCCTGTTCATTTGTTTCATTATTTTCACAAAAGCAAGCGCTTTACATGCTCATTATTGTATTAATTAACACTTGTAAAATCTACTGTTCTGAAGTTTCGCAAAAATTCAAATAAAAATTCTCCTTACTAGATGGTTTGAGCGAAATATCTCTTTGAGACTATGGATAAGAACCAAAAGTATTATATCTGTCAGTCTGGAGGGCTGATATGTCAGCGAAATTTCTGATTATATCGAAAAACCGCTGGTAGTTAGTGTACCCCATTCAGCACCCCTTATGCAATAAACCGGAAGTCATGTGATTATTTATGAAACCACAAACTTAAATATGTGCTTATATAAACTGCCAAACGCCAAGCTTTTAAATACATAAATTTTATCAAGATCGGTCGTGGGCACAAAATCGGCCAAAGTGTAACCCTCCTTTGTTGTTATGACGCATTTTGACCAGATCGAAGAAATGTGTGTATTTCAGTTCTCATATCGACGTTTCCCTCGCACCTCAGCGGAACGAATCCATAGCCGCAGTAACGGGGCGCCGATCGTCCGTCCATTATTGTCTATCGTTAGTCTGATTCGTCCGTCAGTCCTGTTCATCAAGGCCCTGCGGCTGCTGCATGCATGGAAAAGGAGTACATTAGCAGGGTCCAAGAGGATCGAAGAAATAGAGTCGTGATGAGCTTATATGAGCAGTAAGTGACAGGTCGACACACCTTCTGGCTAATCGTTTTCACAGTTTTCGGACCAGTAAAATTAAACCGTTGTTTGGTGTCGACAAAATCTCATTCAAAATAATTTGAAGATAGAACAACGTCACAAAAAAGAAACTAAAGGATCGAACATCATAGAGCGTGCTGCAAGCAATTTAACAGAACAAAATAGGACATTTGTAATGTAAATGATTGAAATAAAATCAAAGAATCTACCGATTCACAGTTTACGTGTTAATTTATTAGAACTTGGTCGTATACAGTTATGGGAAAAATAAATAAATAAATAAATTTCTCACCCATTTGACAATAATATCCCTTTCCAGAGGTGTCTGAGATTTTTCTATCTCGTCTGCTATCTCAGCCTAGGCTCTGAAAGCTGTCTCAAAATGCCAATCATTGCTAAATAGAACAGCCCAATTAATTACACACTTAAATTCAACAAATCCACTTGCAGGTAAATTGTATCCAAAATGAAATTGACAGCTAGTGATGTGCATGAGGTGTCACTGTACATTTCTGACTAGCCTCGCATAGGACCAAATAATCTGAAAACAAGCCTGAGATTTCCTTGTCTCGGCCTCAACCCCATCATAGATTCTATTAATATAAGAGTTTCAAACAAGTTTCGATCGTATTTCTCTTGTATTATAGCACCGCCATGACTGTTTACCCAGTCACCTAGGCGAGAACCGCTGACTGCAGTAGCAGAAAAAAGAAAGGTAGTGTATTCCACTTTCAAAATGGACTAATTTATTTTCATCTTGAAATTATTAAGTTTATATCAGCGTGTCCGAAATAAATTTGTCTTTGAGCTCCCGTTTGCACAGAATGAAGTTAAAATTTTGAAAGAAATTACGATAGGGTTAGTCAAACTGATACAAATTCCAAAGAGCCCGTCTCCCTATATATTCTATACTTTTTAAGGGTTCTTCACTTTATATGTCTAAAGGACTAAACTGTTGATGACATTCTAACTTAAAAAAATGCCAAGAATCGTCTTATAACGCAGAATCATATGCCGCTTGCACAGCCAAAATAATGTAATTAGGTTAGATAATATAGAAGTATGAATAAGGATTCCCATTATAAATCTATATATGCTCCTAACTATAATCTTAAAGAGTTCCTTCAAGAGCAGAGAATACATTCAAAAGAAGGAAGATGGGCCATACTTCGAAGTGCCGGTTATTCAAGCCTCATTATTCTGGTGACGAAAGCCAGAGAAAGCATACTGTTGTTTTAAATTTTGATAAGGCAGTCGATTCAAGGACTGATTAGTATCAAAAGGGTCCAAGCGATTACAAAGCGATGGTCTAGAATAAAAGTCTAAATCAGTCAAAATTTTCTGCTTTCACAGAATATATCCTCTTATCTAAAAGGACAAAACTAAATTATTATCTGCACTATGGTCGATTGTCGATACCTGGATGTCCGTTAAAGTTCGGTATGCTATCAACAACACAGGAATGCGCGAAGAAGACAACGTTATCAATGCAATCAGTTCAAAAGTAAGTGGTACCACTAATTTTTAACTGATAATCGCTAGGATTTCACTGCAAGACATAAAACAAGAGGTCCATGATGGACCTAAATCGCTCACCTGAGTTATGATGAAATAACATGGAAGATCATTGATTTGATGATGGTTTTAATTGGAGCAGTTTTGCACTTTCTAATCTATATTCTGACAAAGTTTCATGAAGATTGGATCAAAACTGTGCCCTCTAGAGTGTACACATTGTTTTTCGAAGATCTGACCTGGCGATCTAGTTTTTTGATCAGTCATTATTAAGTTTCAAACTTGGCCCACATTTCATGAAGATATACATTCTGACAAAGTTTCAAGAAGATTCAATGCAAAATAAAGCCACAATTGTGTACACAAGGTATTTCTATGACTTGACCTAGTGACCTACTTTTTGACCTGACAAGACCCAGTTTCAAACTTGGCCTAGATTTAATTAAGATAATCATTCTGACAAAGTTTCATGACGGTTGAACCAAAACTGTGCCCTCTAGAGTATCAACAATGTTTTTCTTAGGTTTGACCTAGTAACCTAATTTTTGATCCAACATGACCGAGTTGCACCCTTGGTCTAGATTTGTTGGAGATAACTATTCTGACAAAGTTCATGAAGATTGGACCAAAACTGTGCCCTCTAGAGCATTCACATGGTTTTTCTAAGATCTGACCTAGTGACCTAGTTTTTGACCTGACATGGCCCAGTTTCAAACCTGGTCTAGATTTCATAAAAATAAGCATTCTGACAAAGTTTCATGAAGATTGGATCATAACTGTGTCCGCTAGAGCGTACACAAGGTTTTTTTAAGATCTGACCTAGTGACCTAGTTTTTGACCCCACATGACTCAGTTTCAAGCTTGGCCTAGATTGTATAAGAATAAACATACTGACAAAGTTTCATGAAGATTGGATCATAACTGTGTCCTCCATAGTGTACACAAGGTTTTTCAAAGATTTGACCTAGTGACCTAGTTTTTGACCTCACATGACCTAGTTTCAATTTTGGTCTAGATTTTACTCAGATAAACATTCTAACAAAGTTTCATGATGATTGGATCATAACTGTGCCCTCTGTGTCATTATAAGGTTTATTTCTATTTTTAGCTCTGGCGGCCATTTTGTTCATTGGAGTGGAACCGTTTTAGCAATTTTGGTTCAGAGCCATGAGTCAAACATTTCTGTGAAATTATTTTGAAATCGAGCCATTGGCTTCAGAGGAGATGTCTTTTAAAGGTTTTTCTATTTTTAGATTTCTATTTTTAGCTCTGGCGGCCATTTTGTTCAGCGGAGTGGAACCGTTTTAGCAATTTTGGTTCAGGGTCATGAGTCAAACATTTCTGTGAAATTATTTTGAAATCGAGCCATTGGCTTCAGAGGAGATGTCGTTTAAAGGTTTTTCTATTTTTAGCTCTGGCGGCCATTTTGTTTAGCGGAGCGGAACCATTTTAGCAATTTTGGTTCAGGGCTATAACAGAAACATTTGTGTGAAATTATTTTAGAATTGGCCCACTGGTTTAGGAGGAGATGTCGTTTGAAGAAATTGTTGACGGACGGACGGACGGACGGACGACGGACAAATATCGATCACAATAGCTCAATAGCTAAAAATCTAATTGCGGGATGGCAAATGCTCGAAAGTCTTTTATCAGTTCTGTGGTATTTTGACATGCCCCATTAAATTAGCCTCTGAGTTTACAGCTCTCATGTCTCGGCAGTCAATGTCAAAGAACATCTTTTGAACTAGTCAATGACAATTCAAACAATGGATAACACTATGTACTATTGGTATACTGCAAATACATTTCTGACGCTCTGACTGGACAAGAAGCGGTAAAATATGTCCATGTCCACACCTCTACTTCTATCTATTTTCACCGCAAAAAAGACTCCGGTTTGAAATATTTATTCGCGATATTATAATTTGTTAGTACCTGCGAAACGTCAGCGCGTTTTTTTTTCTGTCCTGTAGCGAAGTTTTGAAATTACAGAAGAATCGTGATTTTCTTTAGGCTCGCGATATCATAACTTGTTTCAACCTGCAAGAAATCAGCGGGTCTTTTTCTGCCCTAAAGAGAAGTCAATCACAGTGGAATCATGATTTTCTTCAAGGCTAGTGTTGAAGTTTTACTTCGTTATTTGCTGCTCCTTTAGAACGTTTGCCACGGAACATGGCTTGGCACTCCCTTCCTGGCGGCTCGGGCAAACATATTTCGTAGAGGATCTAGATACTAAGATAAGGCCTAAGCCAGAGTCACACATGGTTTGAAATTCATTATCAGTTTGAAATAAAATCTCGAAACTAATTGTGACAACTTTTTGACATGGCTCTGAAATAAACCGTTTATTATAGAGGAACTATTATGAAGAGATGACAATACGTACCTTTTATTGCAGGCGGTAATTTCTTCTTAAGATAATTGACCGCGCTAGCCCTCTGTTGTTCCTTTTTATCTTGCTCCTGTGTTTCGATGCATGTGCTGTTCTCAGAAGTACTAAAATAAGCATAGAATAGTCTAAACTGAAACCTTATACTAACAAAAGGCACTGATGGATTTGAACGGCTGACGGAAATAGCGTATACCGTGTTCAGCGGTCAACCGTTTTGATGCAGTTGCCTTTTTTTTAGATAACGCAAATAACCTGTTTCATCTTATCGTACATCTATCAGGTATCTTCAGACTTCTGTGTCTTGGATAACTGTGCGTGAAGTTGTGGTTTATCCGAGTCATCTCCATCCATGTATAAACAGTGTTGTTGTTGCCGCCGTTAATCATTATCAATAATTTTAAGTGTTCATGACTACAATACCAATTAATCAGAATCGCGTGCTATTTTGGAACTTTTAAAGATCTAGTTTCAACATGTTCAGCAGCCAGCCATTTTTAATTGCTAGAGTTCATTACTTATTTGCTATAAATATTCCTCGATATCTTTTCCTTTACGGGGCGGTTCTTATGTCTGGCCTTACCTTCGACGAGTATATTTTATAAAAAGGTATAATGGGGTTATGATTTTATGCTCATCCGTGTGGAACAAAGCTCAACTTACAAAAAGCATGTATGAAATGATCAGATATCGCACAACAATCTTCTTTTTTCCAACCCAACACTCATACATCGCCTAAATAACGTTGAGACGACGTCAATGCAACATTATGATGTCGGAGCTACATTGTAGAAGCGTCAATAAAACGTCATAACGTTGCTTCGACGTACTGTGCTTGTATGAACCGTCTCATCATTTTGATGACCGATAGCATTTACTAGGCTTTTAATCTCATAATAATGCATAACAACTCACGCGCTTGCTACTTTACCGATTTTTCATGTGGACTGCTCGGTTTTGACATTGAATTGCGTGCGTCTAACTTTAGAATACCTATATGTTGTTGAAATAATCGGACACACTGCGAGTAGAGGGCGATAAATTTGTTTTCAATTATAAACTAGTTACACAGACTTCGATGGCTTAAAGTAAACTTAACGTAATTTCATTATCCATGACTTACCTTTTCTTTTTCTTGATTTTTTTTTTCGCCTGGGGTGACAAACGGTGTGGAGAAGGGTTTCTTTTCAATTGGTTTTCCATAGGGTTGAGGCACTCTGTTGTAATTCTTGAAAGCAGAAATTAACAGTTACACTATAACTGTATCGAATACCCATCGTTCAAGTTATTGTATTTCTAAATCCAGTCAAACCTGCTCATGCGGTCACCTTTATTAAGAGACCACCTGTCCTAAGCAGCCACGTTTTCTGGGTCCCTTGAACCAAACATTCAGTGCAGATGAACCTGTATTAAGGGGTCATTTGTCTTAAGTACTCGTATTTTGTCCTTCCCTTAAGTGATTCCTTAAGACAGGTTTGACTGTATATATACGTGTCAACTTAAACATGTTTAACTGGATTCATACCTCGCCCTCTGCTTCGGCGTTGGTTCGAAACATATAGCTAGCTGTTTGGTTCGCATAAACCCATTAAATAACAAGTAATTGTTCACATGTATATCAGGCTTCACCATTCTAGCCTGAAAATTTTCACAGAAATTTGTATCACAAAAGTGCCATGTTTTAAATATAAACTCAAAGAGAAATGGATAAACAGAGGGAAAAATAGCTAGCACAGCATGCGAATCTCAGTCCCTAACTACAATAGCTCACTGTCTGTAGGTAAAAAAGCATGTTTAAATTTCTTGCTGGAATAATTCTTGAGAAAACTATGATATAAAAGTTCCATGTTCAAAATAGCAAAAGAGAGATAAATGGATAAATAAAACAAAAAACTAAACAATGAGCCTGATCCTCACTGCCACGACAAAACATGTCATTTTTCATCTGTAAACCAAGTTTGAAGTGTCCAGCTTGAATAGCTCCTGAGCAAACTGACATAAATTTCAATCAGAAAGACAGAATATAAATAAATAAAAGGATGAATAGATATAGTGAGCCCGGTTGTCAACCAATGATACAGCACCTCACTGTCCATTTGCATATCAAGTCAGAAACGTCTAGCTTTAATAGTTCCTGAAAAAATGTGAAACATATTTTGAATATTCCAAAAAAGATAAAAGGGTAAGAATATAAGCAATTAGTCTAGTGCGCAATTCCTGAATGCAGCAACTTGTTATTCATATGTGTACCAGGTTTGAAGACTATAACTAGCATACTGCCACAGAAAACTGTGAAAAAAAATTGACCTTGAAAAGACAGAGCAATGAACCCGATTCTGTATCCCCCCCCCCCCCCCAAAATAAAAAAAACAACGACTTATTGCCCAAATGTTTACAAAGTTTGAAGATTCTACCTCTTGAATGGCTCCTGAGAATAGTGTGACACAAATTTTCGTAAAATATATTAATATGGACATACCAAATAGCGGTCAGCCCTCATCCAGAATAACCCCTCTTTGTAACAGCGGGGCTATAAATACAATTATGCGGAAAGTAAGCATATATATTTAATTTGTTGATAAAGAGCTGAATATTGTTTAAATTTTGTCACATAGTGACGAAACTCCATATGCTAAACAAAGCAATTTCATGGTTACTGATAGCTAAGTCTGTAAATTAGGATAATATAATTCTAGAGGAGGAAATGAAGAAAAATAAACGCAATTAAATTACGTATAGCTCAAACTTTGAAAGCTTGTTGTTTCATATTTTTTGCATCTCATTAATAATCTCGAATAATCAATGACGCCACTTATATAAACGAAATTAAATTACGTATAGCTCAAACTTTGAAAGCTTGTTGTTTCATATTTTTGCATCTCATTAATAAATCTCGAATAATCAAAGACGCCACTTATATATTTTGAATAAAAACATCGTAAACGACTGCGTAATACCCCGCCACTGCAAACCAATACCCCTTCTTTTATATTTTACACATTTTTTATCATGACATGAAGCTCATATTACTTAGATAATGTGTTACAAGTTTCAGAAAAATCCTGTTTATCTTTGAATTTATACAGAATTTTTTCATAATTTTATACATGTATATAGCTCTGGGGCAGGGGCAGGTAACCTATGTGGACTCAATGCTACTTGTAACAGAAAGCTTATGTTATTTCAATTCTTTCTATGAAATTGCATCAAGATATACCAAACATCTGATTTTATATAGTTTTTTTTTTCATGATTTCATACATGTATACAGCTTGTGCCGAGGGCATATAACCATTGGCGGACAAAATTTTGAACAAGATATAAAGCTTATATTAATATGATAATTTGTTACAAGTTTTAGAAAAATCCCTTTCGACTCTTTATATTATACATTTTTTTCATTATTTCATACATGTATATAGCCCCAGCGCAGAGCAGATAACCCAGGTTGACAATTTTCCGCTTGTGACAGAAAGCTTATGTTACTTCGATCATTTCTGTGAAATTCCATCAAGATATTTCGAAGTGTTAAGGAACTACAGACCAAAAACTATTTTAAGACCATGCCAAGTACGTACGACGGACGGACGGACACACGGACAGCCAGCAGGAAAACATAATACCCCGCCACTAACGTGTGGCGAGGTATAAAAATACAGAAACTTTATATTATGCTTGCAGTTGTGCAATTTTAATTTCAGCTGGTTAATTGTTTGAAAAACATAAAATGGGTTTATGGCATCAGTAAAAAGATTTGTAAGAAGACAATAAAGTGTGACTTGTGGGAGCTTGATTTTAACAAGGGCTTGTTCAACATGACAGAACAGAACAAAAACAAATCTTTATTTCAGAATAAAACCACAGGCCACTCACAGGTGGCATAATAAATGTCGTGCCTACAAGATTGTTTTAAAATGTGCTTAAATGGTGATAGAGGTTACAAATTAATACAAAATCAAAATTTATTAAAATTTCGACTTTTTACGATTTTGTTCTAAATCTAAAAAGAATTTATATCAGTGTATAGTTCTGCCGATAAGTCTATGTAATATCGGTCACTTCAATACTGTAAATTACTATAGCTATTTTGAAAACGATTAAACATTTCATACTTCAGTGTAAATGCATTTTTTTTTAAAATAAAGCTTTAAATTTATATTATAAAATTCCTCTTAAAACAAATGGTTAACCCGGTTACAGTTGAAAGCTTGTTTTCCATCTTCAGTTGCAAGACGGTTAGTTGGGCCTCAAGAAGGGCAGTTGTCAGTTACGGCGAAAGTATGTGCACTTAGTACTGGTTAACCGCTTAGGAGGTCTAAGCCTGCCCAGGAACAGTGTGGTTAGGTTAACTGACCGTCCCGACATGACCTTAGTTGTTTACCGTGGACGTTAAGCATCAAATCAACCAACCAAAATCTACCATAATGACTGCAACCTCCTAAATCTGTTATAGGATGTTGACGCTTGACCACCAATGTCTACAGTCGGGCCAATTGTGGCAAGCTTGTCGTTTCCTTTTTCTCTGACTTCGGATTGCACAGAGACCTCAAGTTTTACACTCCGGTGTTGCAGGATCAAAGCCTACGTATAGCCATGTAGCTATAGTAGGGATCTTTAACCTGCACAGGGGATGACTCTCCCTGCACAGGGGACCTCCAGTTAACGTCCCGATCCAAAGGACGGCACACTTGTTAGCATCATACCTGCAAATGATGCTAGAAAAACGACTTCGGACATAGGAAGATTTCGCCTCGGGTTAGGATCGAACCCATGACCTCTGGCTTCAGAGTCAAGTGCACTAACCACTTAGCCACTTCTGCGCTTCTGGTTGATTCTTCTACTTTCATTATGATTTTATCCATGATGTGACTGATGAATTAGGAGCAGGAGGCCATTACGTAACTTAAACGTATGCTTTTTTCTATCGCTGCAAGTAGTATAAAGTTGCACAAATAAAATATATGTAAGCCTTTAATGGTTTATGGTATTGTCTGTCCCAAGGTGGAAACTTCTGACGAGTATACCGTTTGTTGTATTTGTGGCGGCCGTAAAACGTCGTCCCGTACATCATCCATAGTGCAGATTATATTTTATTTACATCCTTTGAGATCAGAGGATAGATTCTGAGAAATCTAAAATTTGAGATCGATTTAGACTATTATTCTAGATCTTCGTATTTTATATTATTTGGATCCTTTTGAAATTAATCAGTCTTTGAATCGACTGCCCAATTAAAATCAAGAAATTACAGTATGCTTTTTTCTGGTTTTGTCACCAGATGTTGTCAGGGTCACTGACGAGGCTTTATTAGCCGAAACTACGTAGTCTGGCCCATGTTCCTACTTCTGTATGTATTCTCTGCTCTTGAAGGAACGTTTTAAGATTTTAATTCTAGCATTGCGGTCCATTGCCCTTTCTGTCTTTTTCTTACATTTAAAAATGAGTATCATGTATATCTTAATGTATATTGTATGGCTGTTGATGTATGCTATATTGATGTACGAAGTGTCCGTTTTCAAACATGTACTATTCCATTCTGTCGTTTGCACCTCTCTCTTCTTCTTCTTTCGGTGTCTCTCATATTTATATTCATTTATAATTTTCACTACAATTGTCCCAGATGACCAGATTTTAATGCCACAAGTAGAAAATTTTCAAAACGTTATTTAGTCTTTGTTTTAATTTATTGATCGCACTAGTGTTTCAAAAATTAGAAAATGTGTTTATGAAACACTATGCACTCAACAGTATGCTTGCCTCTAAAGAAAGTTAAGCTCATCATGGATAAGATAGAAAGGGGTATTATTCGGTTTATCTACATCTAAGTCTGGAACTGTATGCCATATATAAAGAACCTAGCTTAAGCGGGTCCTCAGATATTTTGTTCACAACCTTGTTCTTATAAACAATGCCATTTTCCGAAAAAGAGATATAACTTTATCGAAAATTCATGAAATATGCTTAAAAGTTAATCGGGTCATTTACTGCTTGGTGCAAACATACATGCCAAATATAAGGATCCTAGCTTATGCGGCTCTTCAGAATTTTTTTTCATAGGCTTTTTCCTATACAAAATGCCATGTCCGAAAAAGTAAGTATCTCAACCTAAATTATATGAACTAGGCTAAAAGGTTAACCAATTCGTCTACACCTTGGTCCAAACCTGCATGCAAAATACAAGCTTGTTCCTATACAAAATTCGCATGTCCGAAAAAAGGGAAACAACTCGACCGTATATTTATGAAATAGGCTCATTAACAAGAAACATGGAAACTAATAGGGGCCCGCCTTTATGGGACTGTTGGCGGCATTTAAATTATATGTCTAAAAAATAACAATAATCGTTATAAATTATCATGCTGTTCCTTCATATAAAACATGATGTTTGGCTAAAAGTCTCTGGTAAAGCCATTTAGATATGGGCAAAATACAAAATCATGACTGATTAAAAACAGGACAACCATTCTGCGAAACAGGAACCCGGAGTTAACGTTCTTGCACTCTCCAAACCTTCAAATAATCTGGTGATTCTTTATGTTGTACCAAAGTTTGCGAAAATATCTTCAAATGCTCTAAATTTATAGAGCGGACAAGTTCTCCAATGCCTAAAATTGCTAAGGGATATAATTATATCAGAAACGATGGTGTAGGTACGATTCTTGTTCTCTGCACATCGTCTGATGATGTTTTGTAATTGTACGATATTTAATAAACGTATCTTCAACTTTTTAAAACCATTTCTATATAGACAAATTACAAAAGGGCATAATTCTGTAAAAACTGTAGGTGGAGTAGAGGTTCTTATTTTCTGCACATCATCTCATGATGCTTTAAATTATTTGCATACGTATCGTCTTATGATGCTCTGTAATTGTACGATATTTTATGACAAGAGGCCAAAATGGGCCTGATATCGCTCACCTGGCAATTTTGCCATGGGACCATTCTTGTACAAAATTGGTCCAATTCCACAGAGGTTTTCTCATTTTCATGTTTTGAGCTATTTTTAGTAACGACAGATGGCGGCCATCTTGGACTACCCAATTGCGAAAAATCGAAAAGGCTCCATACAAGGTCCATTCTGTCACAAAATTGGTCCACTTCCATTCAGGTTTTCTCATTTTCATATTTTGCTAATTTTACTAATAGAGGCCAAGTTGACTGGTCTATATTTATTTACTTTTGAAACACCTCAATGCAAGAATCATTTTGCCACAAATTTCGTCAAAATGTAATCAGTGATTACCGAGATATTGTCGTTTTTATGTTTTATGCTATTTTTAGTAATGACAGAAGGCAGCCATCTTGGAATGCCAAAATGCAAAAAGGCTTCATGAAAGGACCATTCTGACACAATATTGGTCCAGTGCCACTGTGATTTTCCAAATCTCACATTTTGCTATTTTAAGTAACAGAGGTCAATTTGACTGGCTAATATTTTTTAATTCTTGAAACATCTCAATGCAAGAATTATTTTGCCACAAATTTCGTCAAAATCCATTCAGGTGTTACTGAGATATTGTCATTTTTATGTTTTGTGCTATTTTTAGTAACGGCAGATGGCGGCCATCTTGGACTACCAAATTGCAAAAAAGCGAAAAGGCTTCATACAAGGTCCATTCTGTCACAAAAGTGGTTCAATTTCATTCAGATTTTTGTCGTTTTCATATTTTCTATTTTTACTGATAGAGGCCAACTTGACTGGTCAATATTTATTTACTTTTGAAAAATCTCAACCCAAGAATCATTCTGCTACAAATTTCGTCAAAATGTAATCACTGGTAACCGAGATGTTGTCATTTTCATGTTTTGTCCTATTTTTAGTAATGACTGATGGCAGCCATCTTCGAATGCCAAAATGCAAAAAGGCTTCATGAAAGGACCATTTTGACACAATATTGGTCCAGTTCCACTGTGATTTTCCAAATCTCACATTTTGCTATTTTAAGTAACAGAGGTCAATTTGACTGGTCTATATTTAGTCACTTTTGAAACACCTAAATGCAAGAATCATTTTGCCACAAATTCATCAAATCTATTCAGCGGTTACTGAGATAGTGTCATTTTCATGATTTGTGCTATTTTAAGTCACGGCAGATGACAGCCGTCTTGGAATGCCAAAATGCAAGAAACCGAAAAGTCTTCATGGAAAGGACCATTCTTACACAAAATTAGTCCAATTCCATTGAGATTTTCTAATTTTTACATTTTGCTATTTTAGGAACTGAGGCCATTATGACTGACCTTTACTTAGTTACTCTTGAACTATCCCAATGAAACAATCATTTTGCCACAAATTTCGTCAAAATCCATTCAGTGGTTACCGAGATATTGTCCTTTTTATGTTTTGTGCTATTTTTAGTACTTACAGATGGCGGCCATCTTGGATCGACAAATTGCAATTAATCAAAATGGCTTCATGCAAGGAACATTCTGACACAAAATTGGTCCAATTCCATTCAATGTTTCTTGAGAAATTCTCATTTTCGTGTTTGTGCTATTTTTAACAGCCCCCATGGTGGCCATCTTGGTTAGTCAATTGGCAGAAGTTTGAAAAAATTCCATTCAAGGACCATTCCTGACGAGATCTGACCAGTTTCCATTGACGTTTTCTTGAGATATTGACATTTGAGCAAAATCGGCCCTTTAAACGCTAAGTAGGTCACTGTGACCTAATCCCGCTATAATTTGTTTTGATTTTTACATCTTTTTATTCCAAGGTCCCACTTATGTATGTTCCACGCAAATTTTCAACCAAATATACCCAATGATTATTGATAAGAAGTTTATTTTCTTGTTTTTGCTATTTTTAGTAATTGTCAGGGTTAGTGTTTTTTTGTAGGACTGGTGAGTGTGCGTTGGTTGTTTTTGTTGGGTTAAACAACTATGTATCTGATAATCCAAAGCAAAACAAAGGGCGGGGGTTGGTCGACCGCAAAGCGGTTAAGCACCCCCCCCCCCCTCTGCCCCAAGTAATTTCATTAGTTGCCGTCCCAAGGCGGCAGTTCTGTTTTGGTTTTTCTTGGTTGTTTTATGCGTTGTTAGTTGCTTTGTCTGGTACTGATATATTGTTTGTGATTGTCAGGCTAGCCCGTAGACCACCTACATGGGGAATGACTGTTATCATAGCTGCCGTTGGTGTTGTCTTTGGAGATGACTAGTTTAATATTGTCTCTCTCCCACATGGTGTCTTGGGTTGGATCTGGAATTGAATTGTGTAAGTTCTTGAGAATTTTCCTCCTGTCTTCAATATACTCTCGTTTACACCATTTATCACCGAAATAATTTTATGCAGATGCTATTTCTTCCTATATTTTTTGTCAATCGATGTTTGAAGGAAAAACTGTATTTTGGAATTTTAGAAACTATGCAACATATTCTTGAATCTGAAATGATTTTCAAATGTTCAGTTATAACATGATCATATGCTGGATAAACAAATTTACAATCTTTACAGTCATGACTCAGAGGTGTTAGCATGAATGTCAAGATCAGTAACAAGTTTATTGAAATTATATATAGTGTTTCTTATGGGCTTGTTATTTTATTTATAACAAAGTATTGGTGGTTCAGAACTTTGGAAATAAGTAGGTATGGATAAAGTGACTGATCTATGCTTAAAAATACTATATGAGTCAATACATTCAACTCCTTTATTTATAAAACGAACTTTTATGGAAAGCTTTGTTTTATTTCTTTCAGAATCGATTAATTGTCGAAGAGCATGTTGAGTATAACATCTAGTCAAGACCGCAGCATCATACAATGAGTGATTTCTATCGTAGAATTTATTAGCCTCACTACCCAGAACATGTAATACAGAAGTAACTAGAGAACTTAAAAATGACAGCATAGAGTGCCTACCATTCTCCTTTAAATATTTCGACAAAACCAAGAATAAAGTAGTAGTTCTTTTTACGGCGCACATTTTTCGTAGGATATTTCCCTTTTGCATTAAACCATGAGAGCTATATTTGAGTTTCTGAAAGTCAAAAAGGGAAATCACGGCAAATTCAGGCATTTTCAAAATATTGTCTTCATGGTAAATGTTATCATTAAATCCCTGTGGATAAGGTGTTTGTAATAATTTAATCTTATTTTAATTCAGTCTCATATATTTTTTTATGATTTGAATCTCGAAGAAGAGTTTTTCATGATAGGTTTATTTCTCCATTTTTTGCACTGAAATATCATTGGAAGATATACTAAATGTTTAAAATGCTGATAAAGAAATGTGTTAAAATATTCATGTTTTATCATTATAGTGCTCGCCAAAACGTTTTATAAGAGTACGAACAACTTTCCCAACATATTGCATATTGTCTGTTTTTCATGTCAAAACAGATATTAGATACACTGATGATCTCTCCAAACCCGAATTATTTACGACTGAAATTTTCCTAGCATTCACAGATGAAGTCTCCGTACACTTAATAAATAAATGCTTTGAACAATTAAACCTCTTGGCATTGCACTTCGAAATA
The DNA here is from genome assembly GCA_963989385.1 of Ctena decussata. NCBI lineage: Eukaryota > Metazoa > Mollusca > Bivalvia > Lucinida > Lucinidae > Ctena > Ctena decussata. Next base: position 62,584,901 of record OZ022499.1, on the reverse strand, counting down.
CTAGCATACATTCCAAGTCTTTAGAACGGATTAGAGTATTATTGACGTCGAATATGCAATTTTAGAGGGGATAATCTTACTAGGGGATTATCAGTATTAGTTAAACCATTAACTTCAAAGGTTGCAATTTCAACGAAGGTATTAAATTTCGGAATTTATTCATAGAAAGTTGGATCCATACAGAAGAAATGTAACTCAGCAGGGGTTAAAGCAATACTCAGGCTGTTCGTGATACTCGTAGTTGTTAGCAATGTGGTGATACCGTTAAAGAAATCAGCATACGGTCAGTCGTATATGTAAATTCCCGTTGATAAAAGTAACGGTATAACAAGATCCCACAATTCATATATCTATGTCTTATACAAGTCCCCAGAACAAAAAATAAGTATCAGTTACACAACGGAACCTTCATGGTAAGGAATCGAAAGACAGAATACTGAAAAGTGATTGCAAACAATTGCTGAGGATTGGAATAATAAAACCATTAAATGAATGTACATGGAAATTTTTTAGGGCCATGAGACTGCACAACTATAATAGCTTTGATATGCAAAGTAAAAAGATAGACAATGATCGGGAATTACCTGATTACATTACCGTTTACACCGCTTTTTTCATTGTATCATACATCAGTAAAAAGTTTTTCATTACTGGCTGTCCCACGGTGTCACTCCTGTTTTGGTTCTTCTTAGTTGTTTAACTGCCCGTCCCAAGGCGCCACTTCTGTTTTGGTCCTTCTTGGTTGCTTTATGTGATGTTTGTTGCTATGTCTGTTATTGATGTATTGCTAGTGATGTTTAGGCTAACCCGGTGACCACCTACGTGTCAAATGGTGAATGGCTGTTCTCATGGTATCGCTGATGATGTCTTTGGTGGTGACTAATTTTGCGGTCTTTTGCACACACGGTGTCTTGGATGGGATCCGCGATTAAATTGTGCCAGTTCCTGAGAATTTTCCTACTTACTTTTACCATTTACATCGAGAAAGAAACAAATGATTAAATATGCATAAAGACTTAAAACTACTATTCCATAAAATTAGCTGCCCATACTCCTAAATTAATATCTGTAATAAAATAAATACTCACCTCTTTTTCTTTTGGGTTTATAGACGGAGGAGAAACCTCTGACAATCTGGCATGACTGAAAAATGTATAAAGCAGAAATGTAAACAATGATAACGAGTAATACAATAAGATTCCACATCCCGCTCTCAAAACCAAATGAGGAAAGAAGTATATACATAGATTGACTACATAAATTGAGGAAAGCTCACAAAAGCCACGCTCAGTAAGCTAAACAAGAACTGTCAGAGAACCTGACTATAGCCCCGCTTCACTGCTTTAGCAACTAAGTCATTGTAATAAGAGCAATGAATATTGAATTCACCTAGCCAAGCCAACAGACAGATCCTGAGATAATATTTACTTTATTTTTATCATATACAGTACATCAAATCATTACTTATATGTCAATTAACTTTGAACAGAGTAGCTTGAATGGGTGCAGAAACCATGTTACATAAACTTCAACATTCTAAATATGGAAGGAAAGAAAATTGGATAAATTAAGGTTGAATAAGAGCATTAAATCCTGCTTGTCAATCTCACAATACAACAACTCATTCCCATGATACAACAATTAATTTTCCATGTGCATAACAAGTTTGAAGACTCTAGCTTGCATAGTTCCTGAGAAAACTGTGACAAAAATTAACTTTGAAGAGAGAAAAATGGACAAATAAAGGGAAGAATAAATGCAATGATCCCTATTCTCAATCACAGAATACAATTAACTTATAAGAGTCTAGTTTGCACAGCTCCTGAGAAAACTGTGACATAAAGATGCTTTAAAAAGACAGAAAAATGGGCAAATACAGGGAAGAATAAGAGCCATGAGTCCGATTCTCAATCCCACAATACAACAATTCATTGTCCATATGTAAACCATGTTAAAAGATTCTAGCTTCAATAGTTCCTTAAGAAATACGACACAAATATTCAATGAAGACATAAATAGGGAAAGGAAGAAAAAAAGATAAACGTGAAAGAATAAGAGCACTAAACCCAAAACTCAATCCCACGATATAAATGTAATAACTAATTCTCAATATGTATAACAACTTATAAGATTATAACTTGCACAGCTCCTGAGAAACCTGTGACATAAAGATGCTTTAAAAACAACAACAGAAAAATAGAAAATACAAGAAAAAATAAGAGCAATGAGTCCTATTCTCAATCCCACAATACAACACAATACATTGTCCACATGTATACCAAGTTTTAAGATTCCGGTTTCAATAGTTCCTGAGAAAACTCTGACACAAATTTTCAATGTGGACAACATATGGAAAGAAAGGATAATGAATAAAATATGAAAAAATAAGAGCAATAAGTCTCCATCTACCATACAGTCACTAATTTGCAACGTATAAATCAAGTTTGAAGATTCCAGCTTGAACACTTCCTGTAATAGATGTGACACAGAAAAGACAGAAAAAAGGATACAGAGGAAATAATAGAAGCAATGAGTCTGATTTTCTATTTTACTATACAACAACTGACTGTCCTTAAGTAATCTAAGTTAAAAGATTCCAGGTTGAATAGTTTCTGAGAAAACTCTGACAAAAGGTTCTATGTGAACATGTGAAATAGGGAAGAAAAGAAAAAATGTTAAAAATAAAAGAATAAGAGTAATTAGCCTGAGTCTCAATCCCAGGATACATTCACCCATTCTCCATGTGTAAACCGTATTTGAGAATTCTAGCTTGCAGAGTTTTTTGAGAAAACTGTGACACAAATTAACCTTTAAAAAGAGAGAAAGATGGACAAATAAAGGGAAGAATAAGAGCAATGAGCCCGAATCTTTATCCCACAATACAATCACATATTGTCCATAAGTATACCAAGTTTCATGATTCTAGCTCAAAAAGGTCCTGAGCAGAACTTTGACAGAAAAAAGCACTACGGAATTACGGAGTTACGACAGTACGGAATTACGGTCAGACCAAATCTATTATAGCCCCAATTTTTCAAAGTTGGACTATAATGAACAGCTTTTCCTCAAACAGGTGAGCATATAGCTACTCAACTTGAAAACATCACTCACACAACAGGTGGACGAAAGCACCGACATGTGTCAACCAGAACAAACAACAGTAACTTCTAATTTAAATTACAACTCAAAACAATAAACAAAGTGGTCAGCTATACAGGTGTCCACATTGCTAGAAGACTACAGGCGGGCATAAGAACAAGTAACATTTAGGAACCACAATCGAAAACCCGCCTAGAAACGGTCATTAATTGATAACTGAGAGGGCTTAAACTAGTTTTACTGGATCTAACCCCTCGCCCTCAACTACTGCAATGGTTCAAAACATTTAGTTAGCTGTCTAGGCGACATGAAGGTATCCTAACCAATTAACGAGTCATTACAATGCAGAACAAAAAAAAACTAGAAAATTGTGTCTGTAAGACACTAATGATGCCCCGTACAGCGCCTGTCCCATGACATGTATATATCCATACAGCACCTACAAAGAATCCATTGAAAACATTACCCTAGCTCCATACCCTACAATGTAAAAAATGCCCAAAATGACTAGTTAAAAAGGCCGTTATTCTGTCAAAATCAATACTATTTCTATCAAAATGCCTCATGCACATTTTCAAATATGTCCACAATATGTAGACAAGGTTTGAAAAAGATCCATTGAAAACTGTGGGCAAGTCAATAACACAAACTCTATACCCTACAATGCAAATATTTCCCTAAAATTACCAAGTTCAAAAGGCCATAATTCTGTCAAATTAATTCTATGTTCAACAAAAACCCACATACACATTTTCAATACATTCACACCATGTATGCAAGGTTCGAAGAAGAGACATTTAAAACTGTGGGAGGAGTTCATTACACAAACTCTATACCCTATAATGCAAAAATTTGTCTAAAATGACTAAGTTCAAAAGGCCGTAATTCTGTCAAAATTGATTCTTGCTCCATCAAAAATCCACATGCACATTTCCAATATGTTCAAAATCTGTATGCAAAGTTTGAAAAAGATCCATTGAAAACTGTGGGAGAAGTTGATTTCACTGAGGGACAAGTTGATTACACAAACTCTATCCGCTTCAATGCAAAACTTTGCCTAAAATGATTGAGTTCAAAAGGCCGTAATCCTGTCAAAATTAATTCTAGCTCCATCAACAATCTACATGCACATTTTCATTATGTCTACAACATGTAAGCAAAGTTTGAAAAAGATCCATTGAAAACTGTGGGAGAAGTTGATTACACAACCTATATACCATAAAGCGTGACGAACGACAGACGGACAGACAGGTCAAATCTTAATGCCCCCCTGACTATCGTCACGGGGCATAAAAAGAAAACTGCCTAAAAGTCTAAGTTCAATTGGCCATTGATTTGTCAAAAATAATCCCAGTTCAACCCAAAAACCCATGCACAACTTCAATTATGTCCTTCAATACAATAGCAAAGTTTGAAAAAGATACATTGCAAAATGTGAGAGAAGTTGAGTATACAAAGTCCATATCCTACAATGCAAAAACTACCTAAAATGACTAAGTTCAAATGGCCGAAATTGCATTTAAATTAATTCTAGCATTTTCAAAAAACCACATGCACATTTGCAATATGTCTACAATATGTATGCAGAGTTTGAATAAGATTCATTGAACACTATGCACTTGTGGGGGGTTCGAAAGTTCTTGTCACTTCTTTTTTTCGATGCCCGAAGTATATAAATATCAGAAATACCTATTTACAAGACGAAGTTCTTCATTATATTGCTCACGACCTTCTTTTCAGCGTAGAAAATGCTACAGATATAGAAAATGAGACCTTGTTTATCAAAGTTCAGATTTATATTCTAAAAGATTTAGCTAACTCCAAAAGGAACACATATAGTATACCATTTACGTATTCAGTTAGTTGTAACATTTGAAGTGCAGAAATATGGTAGAATCAGAGCAGAGTTCGAAGCAGTTCTTTTCTTCTTTACTTCTTACTTTGAAACATTGTACGCAAACTTTACTGTGTTGTATTGTTATTTTGTGTGACTACTCATCTAGGTACGAAATAGATTCAATCCTGTTTTGCATATTAATTAGGCATATATGACTCTTTTTGCCTAATGTATCATATATAGTATAAACATTGTTATGTTGTATATGACTCTCTCTCCCTGATTTCTTTTTTCTTGCTTTCCAATCATTCTGTCTAACATTCTATTGCATTTATCTACTTTTTTCTTATTATTATTCTCTTTGTTTTTACAGTTCTTTATCGAGATGTACATGTACTACAAGTCACAGTTAAATATTAGCATTCATTCACAAATGCTGTAGTATGTTGATGAATTTGTCAGGAAATGGCATTTATAAGCAGATCCTGGAATGTATAAAACTGTTTATTGATGTACTTATGTTGTAATTGATAGATAAAATATTGTTGAAACCAAAACTATGAGAGAAGGTAATTGCACAAACTCCAAACCCTACAATGCGAAAAATGCCTAAAATTACATCGTTCAAAAGGCCGTAATTTTGTTAAAATCAATTCTAACTCACTCAAAACCCCACATGCACATTTTCAGTATATCCACAACATGTATGCAAGGTTTAGTACAGATCCATTGAAAACTATGGGGGAAGTTGGTAACACAATCTCCATACCATACAATGCAAAAAAAATACCTAAAATGACTAAGTTCAAAAGGCCGTAATTCTGTCAAAATTAATTCTAGCTCCATCAAAACCCCACATCTACATCTTCAATCCTCTCACAGCATATATTAAAGGTTTGAAAAATTCCACTGAAACTGTATATATAACTTAAGTTGTAACTTAAGCACAAACTAAGATATGTTCATGAAACCGGCCCCAGGTCTGAAAAAGATGCATTGAAAACTGTGGAAGGAGTTGATTACACAATCTCTATACCCTAATTGCAAAAATTTGCCTACAATGACTAAGTTCAGAAGGCGGTAATTCTGTCAAAATTAATTCTAGCTCCATCAAAAATCCACATGCACATCATCAATATGTCCATAAAATGTATGCAAACTTGGAAAAACATTCATTTAAAACTGTGGGAGGAGTTGATTACACAAACTCTATACCATAAAGTGTGACGAACAGACAGACAGACAGACGGACGGACAGACAGACAGACGGACAGACAGGGGCAAATCTTAATGCCCCTGACTATCGTCACGGGGGCATAATAAATGCCCTGAGAGCATTGCATTGTACGAAAGTGGGAGCGGTGCATTATTTAGAGCCTGAAAATTAATGCATTGCCTATCGCAGAAAAAGCTTCCGATTACAAGTATTATAAGAAGTAAACCATAAAGAAAAATAGCTACTCTTTGTTATCACTTACATAGCTGACAGCTGCATGAAATACTGGTTGGATCATGATAAGGCGAACATACGACCGCCTATAAACTACAATATCTGAAGATTTGATGTCTGGAATCTTCAATATTGACAATTTTAATTAATTGATTGATTGGTTGCTTTACGTCCATGGTAAACAGCTATGGTCATGTCGGGACGGTCAGTTAAAGTCTCCATAGTCCTATCAGTGGTAAAAACGTCTAACGGCCATATTTCTGTCAAAATTAATTCTAGCTCCATCAAAACCACATATGCACAATTTCAATATATCCACAACATGAACACATTGTTTGAAAAAGATCCATTGAAAACTGTGGAAGGAGTTGATTACACAAACTGTATACCTTACAGTGCAAAACATTGCCTAAAATGACTAAGTTCAAAAGGCCGTAAATCTGTCAAAATTAATTCTAGCTCCATCAAAAACACATATGCACAATTTCAATATATCCACAACATGAACACATTGTTTGAAAAAGATCCATTGAAAACTGTGGAAGGAGTTGATTACACAAACTGTATACCTTACAGTGCAAAACATTGCCAAAATGACTAAGTTCAAAAGGCCGTAAATCTGTCAAAATTAATTCTATCTCCCTTAAAACCACATGCACATCTTCAATATGTCCATAATAAGTATGCAAAGTTTGAAATAGATCCATTAAGAACTGTGGGAGGAGTTGATTACACAAACCCTAAAGTGTGACGACCGGACAGACATGGGCAAATCTTAATGCCCCCTGACTATCGTCACGGGGGCATAAAAATATCACGGGTAATTTTCGGTTCTTGGAGTGGGAGAAAACGCAAAAGTCATACATATAAGGTGTGACCTTCATTGTTTTCCTTATGCTTCAAAGCGACCCAACATGAACTGTGAGAGAAGTTGATTACACCAACTGGAAACCATATATTGGTTACAAACACTAAAATTTCTAAATTCAAAAGCTTATTATAATTTAGTCAAAATTTAATGTTTGACCTTCATAAATTTGCATGGACTTTCCAAACATCAACAACATGTGTGCAAAATTTCGAATCGATCCATTAATTACGAGGAGGAGCTGATAACAAAAAATAAAACTTACTACCCTATATCAATAACCAACACGGAAAATGTCCAATCATAGACAGCATTTTTTTGTCAAAAATACCCATTATTTTTGTCAAAAAAATAAAATTTTTGACCCTAAAGAGTCATACTGCACACTTTCAATATGCCGACAACATGTGTGCAAAGTTCCAGCTCGATCAATCATAAGCTGTGGGAGGAGTTGATTGCACAAACTGGCTAACCTACATCAGTAACATACGCTGCCAATATCTAAGTTAGAAAGCCCGTTATCATATCAAAAATTAAATTTTGACATTTGTTAATCTTCACGTACATCTTTAATGTGTCTTCAGTACGTGTGCAAAGTTCCAAATTGATCTATTAAAAAGCTGTAAGAGGAGTTGATTACACAATCTTGCTTTCTTATGTCAGTAATCAACACTGAAAATAACTTATGAAAATGTCTAAGTTAGAAATCTCGTAATTTTGTCAAAAATAACTGTTTGATCGTGAAAGTCACCATGCACATTTTCAATAAGCCGATAAAATGTGTGCAAAGTTTCTACTGGATCCATCATTAGCTGTGGGAGGAGTTGATAGAAAAAAATTGGCAAACCTATATCAGTAACCAACGCTGAAAATTTCTAAGTTCGAGACCCATAATCGTGTCAAAAATTAATTTTTGACCTTCATAAATCTTCATGCACGTCTTCAATATGACTGAAACATTTGTACAAAGTTTCAAACCGGTCCATCAAAAACTGTAAAAGGAGTTCATTACACCTGTAGTAGGAGGAGAAAAATCTGCAAAGAAAATTTCGTCGAGCGCCCCGACTAAAATACAAGGTGTACCCTTAGCAACTATAAATAGTTGATGCTTATCAAAAGCACTAATCAGCATAAAACGTTTGGTTATATCTCATAAGCCACCACTAGAGTCTCCTGTGATAAGTTTAAAGCTAGGTGCAGGACAGGGTGGTGAGTTTCATACCAGTTCGACTAACTTACGCTTATGAAAAATGCCGAAAAAGCTCTTCATAAAATTGTTGTACAGATGTTTACTTATACAAAGCGGTCACTAAAACACCAAGGCAAAATGGCCCGGCCTAATTGACCCATTACCTAAAAAACAAAGATTCAGACTCCAATATAACTCTGGAAAGTATCAAGAACATCGGGATAACCAATTATATCCTGTATTTCTTTTTAATGCTTACCTTGCCTAACTGACTCAGTGAATTAAAGTGCCGGCCTGGTAAACTACTGGTCACGTGAACCCTTCAATCTTTTCCAATTGCAAATGGGGTTCCACTGCAAACAGCTTTCATTTTCACCCTTCCATGGTTTAAATACGTACTGTATACGCACATTGTCGTTGAATAACAAAGGTGTACTTACCTATTGATCGGCCTTGTCGTGCTCTGTGATGAATGCCTAGGAGAAATCTCCAACAGTGGTATATCTTCAGTTCTGTCTGAGGTTTGAGCCTCGCCTGTGAAAACAAAGATTACATTTAAACTATGTTTAGATTGGTATGAATATCTAATTTGAAGGCTTGGCTGTGTTGTGTTTTTTCGACCTTCTGATTTCCCGAAAAAAGTAATAAGATTCAAGCACGTTTTGGGATATTGAATATTTGTTGCGGTCCGATGCAATACTAAAGTCGTTAACATCTGCAGAGAACTTAGCCGCCAACATGATGTGTACATCCTCTTAGAGAAAAATAACCTAAAATTTATGCCTAACTGATAATCAGACCAGATGTTTTCGCCATCCCCTAATTATCTGGACACTGCAGGTATCAGCTAAACATGCTCTGTGAACTACTTTTGCCATTTCTCTGGTTCCCGGTTTATAATACAGGTAGTTCAAGCATAGCGTATTTTATCAGCGGTGCTACTGAAACCTGATTCACGGTATTAGTGCGCCGATTAAAGAACGCTCTCATAAAATACTCTAGAAAATCGCATATTAAATGATAAAGTTTTGTCTACTTTTATTCTAAATACAGTCAGTGTGTTTGAAGACATATTTTTGAAGTATCACGCGAAAATGAGTTTGCAATACAACTGGAACTATTTTTTATAAAGGCTGTAAAACAGGGAATACTGTTTCGCTGGTTCCCGTGCCATTACAAAATTGTTATATTACAAAACGCTTAAATTTTAACGTAGAAATCCGTTCAAAACGCCTAAACAACATATCTTTTAACGAGGATTTCGATTTTCTAGTTTATATCAAGATTAGGATGCGGGCTATTTATGTTTTACTTTTAACTAGAGAAAGCGGTTAACAGCGTTATTTTCACCACCTGGGGCACTGCTGCGAAGTTGCATAATTCTGTATCATTTATTGGTATACCGGAGGATTATACGACCAGTTTCATTAAAAACACATGTGAAATCGATACCCCGAGTAACCCGAGTTCATATAGCAGTAAATCGGGTCGGTCGGGGTCAATTCTCTAAGAGCATGTACACGGCATGACATAAAATACCGAAAACTAACTGGAAAGTTATTCTTACAAACTTGTTTTCAGTCCATTAATTTTATAATTTGATACGAAATTATTGGATTATTTTTAGTTTGTTCAGCTATCTCTCTTCTTTATACGGAAATAAATTAACAAACATATGCATTTGCTGTCAGTCAGCCCACAGTTGTCCATCTCTGTTACTACATATGATACATTTCAGCGATTTTTGTTCATGTTCAAAGAATTATCAGACAAGTACTTTAAAAGAGGCTTCCACTTTATTTGTGTTAATGGGTATGTATTTTAAAAAGGCTTTTTGTATACTTTCTCTACAGACAGAAAAAATAGACAGTGTAATATTTTCATTCGCTCTTTTCCCCTTTGACTTTCTATATTAAAATTCTCTGCTATGATACCGCAATTTACCAACTCTATGGTTTATGTTACAGTAATTATCTGTTGTGTTAGAGCAATTCAACAAGACAGACTGTATTATTCCAGATTATTTATTGTCTATTTGTATTTTTTCTTCCCTTAGACTACAAATGGATTGACATACAACTGTTAGTATTGATATATAGTAACAACGTTAATAACGTTACGTTCTCAATGTAATGTGTTATTAACCCAAATACATATTATGAACACTAACATATACAAAACAATACAGGATAATATAAATATTAAGCTAAGTACACCACAACAGTGCAGTGCATCAAACAGTGCTGTATATCAAACATTCTGTCACAAATGATTATGTACTCATTAAAAAACATGCATATACAAGTAAAATATAGCATATACTCTGACGGATTGATTGAATGATTGATTGATTTGGGCTTAACGGCCCTTTGAGACAGTATTTCTGTCTATATCGGGCCGTCTCCCAGAGAGAGGGAGAAAGAAGAGAAATAGTAGACGAGAGAAAAAATGAGCAAACAACACCCACCCGCACCTACTGCAAGCACAGTAAGCCCTTGCCCTACAATGTTCAAAATAAGTAGAATGCCCAGGCACTGGAAGTTTGACACAGCACCATCGCACCACCCGACCACCCTACATTCCGACAGAAAATGATTATGTAGTTATCTGATAAATGTATGTATGTGCCACTTAACGATAGCATAACTCTTCGACCATATGGATTAACGTGTTTTATTTAACTTTGGTTTAAGAGACTGGTGAAATAGTTCTCTTTTGCGCGTCTGAATGACGCGTTATCAAAGTAAAATGGAAAAATGAAATATTTTGGATTAATTGCTAAGCACAATGACTTATGAGTCGATATTTATATCTTAATACTAATATTCTTATAACTGAGATTATGTTTGTACATATCCAATGTAAAATTTTTGCGTTTTCTCTAGTTTCTATCATGATTTTAAAATGTCCGCTAAGGCCAGTTTACTTTATAACTACCGGTAACGCTTGCCAGACACAATATAGAGCAATATCAGGCTGTCTGCAGAGGACACTATTATGTACCTTACAATTTCAAATTAGAAACTGCCTCCACATTGACCTCTCCAAACTTGAGATCTGGTTAAGTGAATGGTTGATGTCCTTTAATCATGATAAATGTGAAGTGATACAGATTTCTAGAAAAAGAAAACCCACAATATTTTATTACAAACTCCATTGCAAAACCCTGGAATTAACTGTTGCTGTTGTTGTTGTTATTGCTTTACGTCCACGGTAAACAGCTATGGTCATGTCGGGACGGTTTGAATTAACTGAATAAATACTTAGGAATAACTATTACTTAGGACTTGTCATGGACTTAGCATGTTAATCTGATCACATCTAAAGCAAACAAAGCCTGAAATTGATCAAAAGGAACATACAAATCAACAACCCCAAGCTTAAAGTGATAGCTTACAAAAGATATGCCAGACCTCTGGTAGAATATGCAGCATCAATCTGGGCCCCCGGGCAGAAACAGTATTTTCATCAAACTGAAATGGTGCAGCATGTAGCACTTTGGTACATATTCAATGATTGTATCTATACCGGTAATGTAGGTACAATGCTGTCTAGGTTGGGGTTCTCCACATTAGAGTAAAGAAGGGTAATTCTCAACTCTAGCCAACATAAACTGGTCAATATTGAACTTCCTACTTACATATAGGACATATAGCATCCGTGAGAGACAGTCACTGTTCCCTTTTCTAGGATTGATTTGCACAGGTATTCATTTTGTCGATTATTGACCTGGATCAATTTTATGATTCTAAAACCTGGTCATGCTCAATATGAACTTTGTAGACCGTAGTGGTTTCGAAGAAATTGTTTAATAATCCTGTCCATTTGTCGATGGACGACGCACAATTCAGGACACATGACGCACGACTGAAGATACGATTTTAGCTTTGAACGGTTAACGGATTTGTTACGACAATGCTATCCCGCATTATTTTCATTGTGTGATTTGACATGCAATTATACCACGCCGTTCAATTATTGACGGAAATGCGACACTATAGCAGAAAAATATACGACTATAATATCTCAAGTTTCAATATAGATAAACTGTTTTCAAAACATAAACTATTTTCATGAAGGTACAAATAAAACTATTTACCGTTTTGCTCTTTTGCTTGGTGGTGGTAGTTACCGTTGTCTCTGCTACGTAACATGTTGCCATTACGCTTTCGTTTGATCACAATTCCTCCTATAACACACAGAATAGCTGCTAAAGCAGGTATAACTGTAATATATATTATCCAAGTTTTGTCTGTGTCATGCAGAGGCATAACACAATCTGGATTGCTTATTAAACTATTATTGCATATGAGTTGTTCAGAAGTAATCTTCGTGCTTCCATTGGTACAGGTCCAATTTAGTATTTCATTATGTTTCAACACTCCATTGGAATCTACATTTTCTAAACGAACTAGATCCGTATGAGGCTTAACTTCACAATTACAGAAGCAACCGATTGAAAGATTATCCCATGTGCGGTTAAAACAAGAGGCTGTTTTCTTTCCTTGATAAACAAACGTGGAATGTTCTAGACAGTAAATAAAAAGAAGAGTACCGTCGATTTCAAGTTTTGTACTTTTGACACATTTTTCATTGAGACCAGGATATTCTGGACATGTTACAGGTTTACATTTTGGCAGTTTCGTCCACTGTCCATCTGCATTACATTTTACTCTTACTAATCCACTTCTCATATACCCAGTATAACATTGCACACGTAAAACAACACCATAAACATTTGCTTGTCCATCAACACTATGTTCGACAATAGTGGTGCCATGCTCAACATAAGGGCTCGTTGGGCATTTTATTATTCGACATTCTGGAAAATCCTGTGGTTTCCAATTTGAGTCTATTTTGCACTGCATCGTATCTGATCCAAATAATTTATATCCTGTATCACAACTAAACCTCATCACAGAACCGACTTCATAATCCTTACCGATCATTGTACCGTGCGGAAGGGATGGTAATTGTTGGCATATTTTAATAATGCATGAAAATGGACCACCAGTCCAATTTCCATTTTTACACGTAAATAAATCATTTCCATGAGGGCTATATTCTTGCAAACACAAGTAATTAATTGTAGCTCCTTCAGGATAAGGTGGGTATGTTGGTATACCGTTGAAACTGTGTTCTATTTCAGGTCGATTACCACAATCTGGTGATACAGATTTAGCAACTGCAAAAGAGAAGTAAAAGAAGCTATATAAATATATATATATATAGATATGAGCCGTTCTCTGTGAAAACCGGGCTTAATGACATTACGTAATAATTACGTTGTGAACGGATGAAAAACACCAAAATTTCTGATTTTTCGGCCCTCTATTCATTTCCATGAAAATACCTTAGGTGTTGCGGTATAACAGAAGGCCTATGAATTCAGACAAAATCCAGTCAAAAATATGACATATGTTGCCATGACAAAGCTTATTACACGGTAACCCCAAAGCCATGAAAACAGACGGTATACCATCACAAAGACCTGCCATTTGAGAAAGAAAGTTAAATCATGCGAATTGTCACGTCTGTGCTATGAAATACACATTGAAAATGAGCAAACACACTTTTAGTCAGAATTATTTTGTGTAACAAGCACAGAAAGCGCTTTCAAACAAGCGTTATGACGTTGACGTCAAAACATACTTGCATGACGTTAATAACGTCATATAAAGAAACTGCTCTCCCTGTATGCTTCTAAAGTCTATATCTCAGTTATAAATATTGGTAACCATCACAAATTTTCAGGAAATGCTTAGAAAAGCCAATACTGTTCAGTGATGCAGTTAGTTATTTTTTTGTTTTTATGTCATTAAGCCCGGTTTTCACAGAGACTGGCTCATATATATATATAGTATATGGTTCGAGTCCCAGTGGGTACTTCTTCATTTCTCAACTATACAATTTTTTCGGATGTACTTGCATCAGTAAAATGATCCTGGGCCGGAATATCTGTTGAAGTTTGTTTAATCTTAAAATTAATCATATAATATTTCCAAGCTTCTGTATCGCATGATCCAGATATTCCATGTATATACCTGATTGTGTTAGCACAACTTAATAAAATAGCCCTATCCGATGGGTCATTCAGAGAAATAAAGCTTAACATTGTTCCATGAAACTCCTTTTTGGGGGAGCGTAGTGGCGCAATCGGTTAAGCTCATGTCTCTGAATCGCCAGGCGGAGTTGTCGTAGTCGGCGTGGGTTCGAGTCCCAGTGGGTACTTCTTCATTTCTCAACTATACAATTTTTTCGGATGTACTTGCATAAGGAAAATGATCCTGGGCCGGAATATCTGTTGAAGTTTGTTTAATCTTAAAATTAATCATATAATATTTCCAAACTTCTGTATCGCATGATCCAGATATTCCATGTATATACCTGATTGTGTTAGCACAACTTAATAAAATAGCCCTATCCGATATCCGACGGGTCATTCAGAGAAATAAAGCTTAACATTGTTCCATGAAACTCCTTTTTTTGGGGAGCGTAGTGGCGCAATCGGTTAAGCTCATGTCTCTGAATCGCTAGGCTTAGTTGTTGTAGTCGGTGTGGGTTCGAGTCCCAGTGGGTACTTCTTCATTTCTCAACTATATATATATATATATATATATAAATAAAGTAAGGTTTATATATAAACATATATATATACCTTACTTTATATATATATATATATATATATATATATATATATATATATATATATATGAAGAAATAAGCATTCACAGTGGAGTGGACGACTTCCATTAAATTGATCGCGTCTTCGGTGGTAATAATAGTTCAAACTTTTAAACAGAAAAAAAATACATAACGAAACTTGTTCACACTGCTATAAACACACAGATTTAACAGTGAAATAAATAAATTAATCAATATACGAGTCATATCATCCAATTAAAGACATGTTTGCAACCACATATCCTTTACCGTAAACCGTACCCACAAATAAGTAAAAACTGAAAAACACTCTCAAAATGTACCGCACTTTACCTTGATGAGTTGCTGAAAAAAACTGACAAAATATACCGATAAAAGAATATAAAAGATATGAAAAATAAATATCAAAATGAAGGAAAGCATATAAGCATAGCAAGAATTCCACAGAAGGAGATGCCTCGCCTGTCTGCGTACTGTCACAAAACATAGCTAAATCAGGAAACTCAACGGAAGTTTACGCTGCCGATACCGCCGGAACAGTAATACCTATATCTATCTTCTGAGACAAAAACGATGAGTCTTATTGTCATCATTTACTACATATATAACGAAAATTTAACATCAAGGTCACACAATAAAACATCACCATGTAGCTGAAATTATGTTAACATTAGTCTAACTTCACATATATACAAAGAACGTACGATTGGCAATTTTAAGCCAACTTTAATACATATATATAGTTGTTAACATTACAACATACCTTGATGTTATATTGTGCTGTGTTCTCTTGTCTATGGTCTCTGGCGGTTTGGTCGCCTGTATTGCTGCCCAATCTGCCTTATGTTTTGTTTTGTTTTGTAATTAAAATGAACAATAAGTAAAAATAGATGTTGATGCTGTTATTGGGGTAGCTGAATGACCATCTGTTTGGGAAATAGCTGCTCATTTGGTTTACTGTGCGTGTCTTTCGTAAACTTGTGTCAATTTCTGTGTGTATGTGCTTCTTTCCATATCCGTTTTGAGAGTGGAATGTGGGATTTGATTGTATTAATTTCTGATCATTGCCTATCTTTTTACTTTACACCAGCTTTCACACATGCAATAAGTTAAAAAGATAAGTACTGTTCAGGAATTAATACAATCAGATTCCATACACCGTCCGCGATAGCAACAGGAAAGAACTGTTATACTGTGACAGCAGTTCACGAAATGCACGCTCGGTAAACCGAACGAACAGGTCTTCACCGGATAGGTGGTCAGCTTCCTAGATGAACAAAAGAATTAACAAGAGGAAGTATTAGTGAGGAACCACAAAAGGAGTGTCCCTGGGAATGGTCACAAATAACTTACTATCAGTGTGTGTGTTTGTGTGTGTGTGTGTGTGTGTGTAAGAGGTAGGGGATACCTAATACGGTTAAACGCGATCAACAAACTTGCTCTAAGCTTCTGCAAAAGTTCATCTTAATTGAACATTACCAGTCACAAACTATTAATATGGACTATACGTAACAAATGAAACATCTGTTTTCTTATTTCTACATTATATTACAAAACAAACAATAAAGCAAAGTGGGCAGCTTTACCACGGGTATAAACCTACAGCTCTACTACAGGTTAAACATTCTCTCAACAATGATTCCATGAAACCACTTTTCGCAGATGTTAACATTTTAACCAACTTGTAAGAAACTTAATAGTTTTAATTGAGTGGCCTTTCCAAAGGGAAGATAAACCTTTCTTTGCCTTTAAAGAAAGAAAAGGCTTCTTATATAAACTTTGGTCGTATCAAAACATGTGTGAAGCCTTTACATATGTTTTAGATGATATGTACATTAGTTTGATACTTAGTTATACAGACAAATTGTTGGTATTCCGATGGGTACTAATTGTGCTTCTCTTAAAGCTGATTTTTTCATGTTTTGTTATGAAAGAGAGTTCATTTCTTCTCTTTCTAATGATGAACACGCCGAAATTATTGTAGCATTAAACTCTACATCTATACTTAGCAAAAATAAAAACTTGACAGTCGCTATTTTTCATCCTATGGTAGTAGGGAAAAGGTGAGACATGAAAATTATTTTAAGAGTTAGTCATTTTTTAACATCATAGTCAGATAAAAATTCAAGATTCCTTAAATACAGCAATATTGAAGCTATTGTAAACATTACAAGGGTACTTTTCTGTTTTCTGTACTCTAAACCAAACAATTACCGAATTTAAAATTGTTGAAAATTGGTTAAATTATAAAAATTCTATTGGAAATCCTTTCCATTATTAAATCCAATCTGAATGGAACCATTAGCTGAAATTACGCCAATGCAGGGTCGACTAGGAGGCAGTAAGGACCAGACAAAAACCTCAGCCCAACCCACTATGAAGCCAAAAATTCAGTTTCGATGGAATTCCCATTCCACATTAAAGTCTTTATTGCAGTTTAAGAAATTGCTTTCAAACAAATTTAGTAATAAAGACATTGAGTTTGTAAGAAAATCAAACAAATCTCGAAGATAATAAAAAGACGCACTGCCATAGAAGTTATGGCATCTCATAAATCTCTATATGTTTGATTCAAACGGAGATAATCTGAAGATTTTGAATCTTCAAACGTTATTTTCTGGTTGTGATTACAATTAACATAAGCGCTTAAAGTGTTTTCTGTTGGTACTGGAACTACTGTTTATAGCGTACAAGAAAACGTTCTTCTGCGCATGCCCAAATTAAAGTTCTGATCTGAATTATTAAAATAGCAATAAGTTAGATAACTCCGGACAGGACAAACAAATAACTAATAAATTTTCATGATTTAAGTAAACAGACGTCTGTACAACCTGACAAAATCCATATATACATTACATATTTACTAGGTTAGCGGAAATTAAGAAACGAAAACCGTCAAGTGTTTATTTTTGTTTAGTATAGATGTCTAGATGATCTTTTTAATATTTGACAATCCTTACTTTTAAGGTATAGTGAATCGAAATGGCTCACCTGAGCTGGAGTTAAAGAAAGCTAGTGCATCCGATACCAAAGCCCCGTTTTTTGGATTTACATTTATCTTAACTTAGCAAAAATAAGAACTTGACAGTCGCTATTGCTCATTCTACGGTTGTCGGGAAAAAGTGAGACATAAATACTCTTTTAATTTAAGAAAGAGTAATCATTTGGTAATATCATAGTCACACAAGATTCAAGATTCTTTAGACACAGCATCATTGAGGCTATTGTAAACGTCACAAGGGTACTTTCTGTTTTCTATGCTCAAAAACAAACAATTACCGATTTTAAAATTCTTAAAGTCTGCTTAAATGATAAAAAATTCTTTTGGCAATGCCTTACCATTATTAAATCCAACCTGTATGGACTTATAAGATAAATTTATGCCAATGCGCGGTCGGCTAGGAGGCCGTGAGGACCAGACGAAAAACCTCAGTTAATGTCATTGAGAAGTCGAAAATTCAGTTTCATTGGAATTCCCATTACACTTTCAAATCTTTATGGCAGTTTAAGAAATGGCTTTCCAATAAATTTAGTAATAAAGACATTGAGTTTGTAAGATAATCAAACAAATCTCGAAGAAAATAATAAAAAATACGGACTAGTATAGATATAGCATCTAAAAATCTCTCTATGTTTAAATCAAAGGGAGATAATCTGGAACTTTTGAATCTTTTAATGTTATTTTCATGTTGTGATTACAATAAACATAGACATTTAAAATGTTTTCTTTGCTTACTAGAACTACTGTTCATTGCGTGCAAGAAACCTTCCTTCAGTGCATTCGCAAATTTAAGTTCTGGTCTGAAATATCGAAATAGGAATAAGTTAGATAACTCCGGACAGGACAAAAGTTTTGCAATAATTTTTGATGATTTAAGTAATCAGACGTCAGTCCAACTTGAAAAGAGCCATATATACATTACATATTTGCTAGGTTGGCCGGAATTAAGAAATAAAAACCGTCAAGTTTTTATTTTTGTTCAGTATATTTCAAACGGATTTGTTTCATCCAATATTTATGAAAAACGCGATAATTTTGATAATTTTGATTTTGAAAAAGCAAACTTTCCTGTTTCGGATGATGACGTTCCTCATTCTTCCTCTTACGGGATTCACATATCTCATCTTATTCGGTTTGCTAGAGTGTCTTCTCGTCATGTGACTAACCTTAATGCCCGTAATAAAATTTTTACAGCTAAATTTCTCCAAATGGGCTATCGATATCATAAACTTCGAAAAATGTTGTTGTTTTTTTTTTTTTTCAAAATTTTATCTCCGACACAATGAAATGGTTTCTAAATTCCAGGGCTTTTGCAGCAGGGTCTATCGGAAATAGAATTTTATGGTGACCTAGTCTATAAACCATAAGCATGTAATAGGGCTTATTTTTTTTACTGGTCATATATGAAAATTATCATTCGGCTTATTTTTTTCTGGTCAGATATGCAAATTATCATACGGTACAAACGCAAATGTAATGCTGCAGTCTGCATGCTTAATTGTTATCCCCATCATTGTTAAAAGCGTTGCTTCCCTCTTTTATTGCACGCCGGTTGGTCGGACATCGGACTCAATGATGAACCTTTTATTTTAGTTGATTGGGACTGGAGCTTGTTTTGTCAGTTGCTTGGCCGCTCGGAGTTCAGTTGCTGGTTTCCTTTTGCTCTCGTATTTCAGTGGTGTTGTTTGACAACCCAGGGACCTCCAGGTGTTGCAATACGTAGTTTCTTCCGTCTTTGAAGTCTTCATTTCTGATTCATTACAGATCTTATCCGTGAGGTTTTTGTTTCCTGTGATGATTCATCGATAGGTTTACCAAACAGCTAACTAAATGTTTCGAACCACTGCAGAAACAAAGGGCGAAGGTTTGCATCCGGTAAAACTAGTTTGAGCTCCCCAATTATCAAGTACAGACCGTTCAAAGGCGGTACATGTACTTCTGTTGTGGTTCCTCAATGTTACATGTTCTCATGTCTTTTGGCATCTAGTAATCTGGTCAGCTGTATGGCTGCCCACTTTGCATTATACTTTGTTTTGTAATTTAAAATAGACTAGGGCAAGCGAGCAGGGGCTCACATATACCCCCGGCCAGTGCCACCGCCCAAAAGAAACACACTAATACAAAGCTTTTAAGCAAATGTTAACAGACAGATGGACAATCTATAACAAACCAAGTAAAAGGCCAACTGAAAATGCCAAAAGGTTCCAGTTAAAATTTCTATCATAAATTTCTGTGTCTGCGATCTTGACCTTAAGTCGGCAGCAGCATCCAGATAATGTCAACTAATCAGTTTCAACCTAGAAGTCAACCTAGCAGCATAACAAAAGGTTCCATTCAAGTATTCAAGTATATTGAAACTACATGTATAAGCAAAAATACAACTTACTATGTAACGCAAAGAGTATATGAATTTCAAAGTCTGTGACCTTGACACTTGATCATCAGCAGCAGCCAGATGATGTCAACTAGTCCGTTTCAACCTAGACATAAGCCTAGTAGCATTGCAAAAGGTTCAATTCAAGTATATTTAAAATATAGGCATAAATTACAACTTAACACAAAGCTGTAACGCAAATAGTATACAGATTTCTATGTATGTGACCTTGACTTTAGGCCAGCAGCAGCATCCAGATGATGCAACCTAATATTCATCTATCCTTACCGTTAAGGATTTCTGAAAAACAGAGCGAAAGCAGAAACGGAACGCAAAACTTCAACTCAGCTATTGAACAAATTTCAAAGTCTGTGACCTTGACCTTAGGCCAGCAGCAGCATCTAGATGATGCAAATTTATCAGTATTCATCCCCTACTAAAATACTAGGCATCTATGAACAAGTTTCGGTTAACAGAAGCAAAATTAAAAAACTTAACACAAAACTTTAACGCAAATGTTAACTTACGTACGGACTGACTAACGGACGGACGAACAAACGAACGCACAGAAAGACGGACGAACGGACGGACAGACGAAAAGTATATACCTCTCGACATACATCGTATGCCAGGGGTATAAAACAAGAGGCCCATGGGCAACAAAGCTCCCCAGATCTCTTACTCATAATTGCTATCACATTTGTATTGGCTTGCAATTGTACAGACTTATACAAAATATACAACTACAAAGTCTGTCTGACAGTCTGTTGAGTTGATAACAACATATATAGCTAGTTTCCACATTTGCAACAAAAAATGATAATTTTCAAAGGATTTATGCTATTTTTTTCCTTTTGGTTGCCATGACAACTGATCGAAATTCAAAATGAGCTGTGTGCAGAAAAAATATTGGGATGATAGAAAACCACTTAAAGAATATTTCTGAAAATGTAATCTCAGACAATCTGCAATGGCTTAGCGATGAAGCTAGTTTTTGGTTTTTCTATTATAAGCTGCCATACCAAACATGTCCTTTGAACAATCGAGAACATAAAATCTGTAAAGGCTAATATAATTAGTATGTCTATGAAGTCTCTGCCTCGTAGAGCATATTGTATTTGAGAATATAATTTAAGGATTTTTTCTGTCTTTTTTCCATTTTGGTTTCCATGGCAACCAATAGAAAGAGAAGTGGGCCAAAAAATATTGCTGATAGAAGACTTTCCAAGGAACATATGAAAGTTTTGTCCCAGCAATGGCTTGGCCGTAAATGTCAGGTTTCAATTTTCCCAATTATGAGTCAATGCAACTCTAAGTTGCCATAGCAACCAAACTAAACAGACAATTGTCATAAAAAACAAACTTATAATCCCCCAGCCCAAGGAGATAATTTCTAAGTATTTTTTGTTAATTTTTTACATTTCGGTTTCCATGGCAACCAATAAAAAGAGCAATGAGCCAAAAACATATAGCTGATAGAAGACTTCTCAAGAGACATTTTTATGAAAGTTTTGTCAAAATACACAAACTTTCAATCCCCAAGCCCCCAGGATGCTACAAATAAAATTTAGGCCCAATCAACCCAGTGGCTTCACAGAAGATGTTTTTTGAAAGTGTTGATGGACGACAGACGACATACGACGACAGACGCAAGACGACGACGGTCAGCCTATCCTATAAGCTGACCCGAAGCGCTCGGCTCTGGTGAGCTAAAACAGGTTAAAATAGATGTTACTGCTGTTTTCAGTCAGGGTATCTTAACGACCACCTGCTTAGAAAAGAAATGTTCATTCGATTTAATGTACGTGACTTTCGTGAAATTTTGTCAATTAATGAATATACATGTACACTTCCCCTTTTGGTTTTGAGGGCGCAAAATGGGATCTGGTTGTATCAATTCCTGATCATTGCCTATCTTTTTACTTTCCTGTAAAATACATGCCCTTCACAGCCAATTCATCAGCGAAACAATACTCAAAGAGCGAGTGGAGAATGAGGTCTGTTTCGCGCACATGAGATCAATGAAAAATACTATAAATATTCTTAGAGTTGTTTATGCAAATCACTTGATGCCGAAATATATGCAATACTATTCTTAAATCCAATTTTCAATTTACCCACTGAAAATTAATGGCAGCTTGAAGTTCCCTCAGCAATTACAGAACTAGACAGATGACTACCAAAAGCGTAGTTTTGTAAGAAACTCAGGCTGTGAACATTTCTACATAGTGCCAGCTTATCCAACCTCTTGATTCTAAGATAATGGTATTTTCAGCATTTCGTTTGCTATGGCAACCAAGCCAGTTAAGAAGCCGCTATCAAAGGCATATGTCTAAAGCAGGGCTATCTAAGGATCACTTCTGTGAGAGCATTTTTATAATGCGATTCTAAGGCAGTTAGGCCCGATTTTTTACTTTAACCATAGGCGGTTAATGTGGCTCATGTGAAAAACATTTCTGCATAGTAATCTACATAGTTAGGACTCCAGGAATCATTCGGTACTTTTAATCTCTATTAATCTCATTTTCCTTGCAGCTTTCCTTCATAATTGAAACATTATTGACATGACAGAAATCATGTTATTACTTCTGTTTTACCATACACTGACCCGACTGTACGCAGACACTCCCAGTGCGCGGACATTATTGTGTTTGGGGTGAAAAAAACAACTCTAAGATACTTTCTAAATTCAAGTGACTTTGTAACACTATTTTAAGGTGCCATATCTTTATCTTTTTGTCACTTACTTTTACTTTTACACGGCACAGTTTCGAATTTGCAGGTTTGTCTCAAACGGTTATAACAATCGATGTTTCAGTTTGGCTGCGGCAAGCACGTAAACAGGCAGCAAACAGCCATGTGTCAATATGAAATCAGAACAACCCTGTACGATGTGTATAATTTTTATTAACTATATTCATCAATAATTTTAATAGTATTACAGCGTATAGCCTAAATGTCATCTTAGTTTACTTATATTCTAAGATGATAAAATTAGAATGTGAAAAAGTTCCTTCAAGAGCAGAGAATACATACAGAAGTAGGAACATGGGTCAGACTACGTAGTTTCGGCTAATAAAGCCTCGTCAGTGACCCTGACAATATCTGGTGACGAAACCAGAAAAAAAACATTCTGTAATTTCTTAATTTTAATTGGGCAGTCGATTCAAAGACTGATTAATTTCATAAGGATCCAATAATATAAAAGACGATGATTTAGAATATCAGTCTAAATCGATCTCAAATTTTAGATTTCCCAGAATCTATCCTCTGATCTCAAAGGATGTAAATAAAATATAATCTGCACTATGGATGGTGTACGGGGAGACGTTTTACGGCCGCCATACGGCACAACACCAGCTGCAGTGTGATAAGCCTGTTTCCAAACAGCAAATATCATGATAACAGCGTAATGTTGCGCATGCGCAGCTGATTTTTTCACGTGTTTTGCAGAAGAATATGCTTAGAACAGGCCGTAAAGTTTCAGCTTTTCCATATATCCCTGCGCTCCCTGCACCCCATACACTGCGCTTGAACTGTCGGTCTGATTTATGTTAATTTTATAAATTAACACCTTTGTTCGGGTTGGAAGTTTTTAAAAGGAGTATCTAGTCCTTGTATTATTTGTTATCATCATGTCTGAAATTTCATATCCTTGAAAAATGTTCAGAATGCTGAATATCTAAGAGAAAGCACAGTGACCATATTTGTAATAGCGCACTTGAACAACAATAAACAGGAACTGTAGTGGATTGTACATGTACAGCGCATGGTTTGAAAGAGAGCGTGTAGTGAGTATGACAACCATTCTAAATTAGATATATCATAATTGTGTTGTATTTGTGATGTATTAAACAATTTTGAATAGCCTGTTATTATAATAAAAATAATGAACAATTCCCATATGGACTTTGAATTTGTTTCTATAGCTGTTGTTTTGACATCCCATCACCTCTCTGAAATCAACCAAAGGAAACTTGAGAAATCGTAACAAACTATTGCATGGGTAAAGTATTTTTCAAACAAGAGGGCCATGATGGCCCTGGATCGCTCATCCGAGTATCCTGTGAACTAACCCTCAGAGACATCCATACGTACGACAGACAGAGTTTCACAAAGATTCAATGGAAAATGAACCCTTTATTTTGTACCTAAGGTTTTTCTAAGATTTAACCTAATGACCTAGTTTTTGACCCCACTTAACCCAGTTTCAAACCTGATCTAGATTTCTTGGGTATAAACATTCTGACAAAGGTTCATGAAAATGGGTTCAAAACTGTGCCCTCTAGAGTGTACACAATGTTTTTCTAAGGTTTGACCTAGTAACCTAGGTTTGACCCAACATGACCCATTTGCATCCTTGTTCTAGATTTGTTGCAGATAAATATTTCGACAAAGTTTCATGGAGGTTGGAACAAAACTGTGCCCTCTAGAGCGTTCATATGGTTTTACTAAGATCTGACATAGTGACCTAGTTTTTGACCTGACATGGCACAGTTTCAAACTTGGTCTAGATTTTATAACGGTAAACATTCTGACAAAGTTTCATAAAGATTGAATCATAACTGTGCCCTCTAGAGTGTACACAAGGTTTTTCTAAGGTTTAACCTAGTGACCTAGTTTTTGAACAGTTTCAAACTTGGTCTAGATTTATAATGAAAAACATTCTCACAAAGTTTCATGAAGATTGGATCATTACTATGTCCTCCAGAGGGTACACAAGGTTTTACTAAGATTTGACCTAGTCACCTAGTTTTTGATCCACATTACCTAGTTTCAAACTTGGTCTAGATTTTATTAAGATAAATATTCTGACAAAGTTTCATGATGATTTGATTAAAACTGTGCCCTCTGTGTCATTCTAAGATTTATTTCTATTTTTAGCTCTGGTGGCCATTTTGTTCAGCGGAGTGGAACCGTATTATCAATTTTTCCTCAAGGCCATGAGTCAAACATTTCTGTGAAATTAATTTGTAATCGAGCCATTGGCTTCAGAGAAGATGTCGTTTAAAGTTTTTTTCTTCTATTTTTAGCTCTGGTGGCCATTTTGTTCAGCGGAGCGACACCATTTTAGCAATTTTGTTCAAGAATATAACAGAACATTTGTGTGAATTATTTTGAAATTGGCTTATTGGTCTTGGAGGAGATGTCGTTTGAAGAAATTGTTGACGACGGACGGACGGACGACAGACGACGGACAAATATCGATCACAATAGCTCACCTTGAGCACTTCGTGCTCAGGTGACCTAAAAAGTTGACATATCATTGACCAGGAAATGTGATAGTACAAATTCATATGTGCATCATAAGCATGCATTTTACAGCGTGATCCTTATTCCAAAGTGAAATATGGAACTTATTATCATTTTTTATTCATTTTTTGTGGTTTTGTTTTCTCAATCTAGCCCATAAATCTTCAGTTCCCAGTGCTCAGATAAACACATCGTTAGAACCTGTGGCAACAAATTCTAAAAAGATTTATATTTAAACATGCCATTTCGGAAAACGCGAATGACCAAAACCTCCAAATGAACACAAAAAGCAGTCCGTTAGCAATTGTCATTTACAAGGAGTCAATCTCCAAATTATACAAACATTTCTTACGCAAAAGTCTGATATTCGTAGTCGTAAAATGCAATGCACTCCTCTGTTCCGTAAAAGAACGCCAGTAAAAGGCGAAGATTTTGATGAGCCTGTGCAGATATAAATCATAATCGGAAACTTGACATTTCACCAGTGCCATCAACAATAAAAATACACAAAATGATTTACCCGTCTCAATTTCTACATCGAATTTTATGTATATAGTGAGTTGTGTAAAATAAGATAAAATAATTTGTCCTCAATCTGTTCCAAAAATATAAACATTTTACCTGGAAATATGTCATTGATTTTTTCATTATTCAAAGTAAGGGGAGAAAAGAAAATTGAACAAATTCAGCGAAGAATTAACATGAAAAGACTGGTTCTCTATCCCACAATACAACAAGCCATTATCGGCCTGCTTATTTATAAAATACTGTAGCTTGCACAGAAGCTGGAAAATCTCTGAGGAAAAAATTCATACAAATACGAGAAGAATAAGAAGAGAACGTCGGGGTCTCAATCCCATACTACAGGTAGTCGTTATCAATCTGTATACCAAATATGAACAAAAAGGGTTGATGTAAAATCTATTATGAAAAACTGCAAAATAAGGAAAAAATGAACATCTGACAAATAGAGGGAATTACCAGCAGAAGAGGGCTGGTTCTCAATCCTACGATACAAGTCGTCATCACTCCGCATAATGTAATATGACTACTCAAGCTCGTAAAATCACAAAGAAATCTTTGAAGAAAAAACAACAACAACAAACAACATATATATTAAAGGAAGGATAGAGAGAAAAATAAATACAGGGAATATACTGAAGAAGGCTGCTTCTCAATCCCGCGATACAGCAAATTTAAAGAGTAACTACACTTCAGGAATTGACTGAATCAGATCCCAAACCCTATCCCCAACATCAAAGGGAAAGATTGACAAAGACAGCCAAACAAACAATAAATTACAAGTGATAAGCCGAGTCAGCAGCTCCTTCCCAAATAGGTGGCAACTCAGCTATCTTTACTCAACTAAATAATCTAGACCAACAGAAGGGTTACAACAGACTAAGCAAATTACACGAAAAACATTTAACAACTATTTTTACCTATTATTATAGAAGGGTTGAAATGAAAACACAATAAATTAATCAACACCGAACATAACACAAATGCAACCGCAACGAAAGTACCGCCTTGGGACGATCAGTAATAACTACTGGGGGGTTTGAACCGGTTTTACTGAGCCCAAACCTTCACTCTCATCCTCCGGCGCGGTGCACACAATTAGTTGGTAGTTCGGTTCGTATGGAGGTCCCCTAACTCATCAGAGAGTCATCACGGGTAAGTTCCCATCAATCTAAATACCAACAAGGCATCACAGGCGATACAAAGCCCCTCGCTCAAGACTACTTGGTGTGGGCAAACACCGATCTGGGGAATTTCATGACATATTATAGTTAGGTAAATGAAAAAATAAAAAGCCTGTGATTGCTTAGTGACTGATTTGAGTTTAATGGCCCACTAACAGCTAAGGTGAGTCTCATCCGAAAGACTGGAGAAGTGGAGGAGCAAACCCTCAACACTTGGATTGCAAGGCCAGCACGCTAACCACTGCACTATACCCCACTCCACAAAAAGCCTGTGACCTTATTGTAAAGGTGGTTTATGACCTTGACATTTGTGTACAGTATTGTAAGCATTCGGGGGATTAGATCTCACATGATAGAAAATATTTCAGTCATGACAAGCAATAGAATGCTGACAGATACCAGCACTTTTGCACCTATTGAATCTATCTCTTTGATGTACACCTTTAATATAATGATATACGAGGGTCATCCAATAAGTCCTGCAAACGGCCAAGTTTCAGGCAAATGATAATTAAAAACGAATCAAACAATCAACATTCCTACATTGCATCTTCCCTTCATTCCAGTTAACAATTTTCAGAAACGTCAGGATCTTGCAAACGGCGTTGCTAGGCAACTGAAGAATACTGCCATTATGGGGGCGGCGGTGGCTACTAGTTGTCTGTATAAGATCCCCTAGCTTAGTTTAGAACGCTTGTAAATATCTGAAGATTGCTGGGAGATACGGAAAATAATACTGAAGTATGTACACGATACCAAGGTTAAGAAATTGCCGTCAGTCAAGGTATTATTATTGTTTAAAGGAAGATCACCATGTTTTCAGGCAGCTAAAATATCATATAAAATGAGTATATGAAGAAGAGACCTTCACAACAGATGAAGTGTTCCCTAAACTGCCATTAATTTGTTATCAAAGAATTGTCCTGAGATGCTAAAATGTAGATATGAGAGAAAATATAAGGGTCGAGCCCTGTTTAATATCGTTTGCAGCCTTAAGAAACCAGAGGTAAACATCAAAAACTAGAATTTTGCTAAAATTCTGTAATATTCTCTTGTTGCCCAGCAACCATATTTGTTTGGTAATGTGAAATGATAACTGTCCCTTATTTGAGTTCTTACATATAAGGTGATTACTTTAGAACATGAATAATTGTAATATGAAAGAATTATGAACATATATGCAGGGATTTTCTGCCCCTCGCCTCTTGTAACAGACGCCGTGTTTGTGCAATTTCACCGCCGGTATCGCTTACACCTTAGCACTCAAAACCCTCCCATATCTGAGAAAGGAGTGTCACGTGTATGATTTTTAGCACATGTGTATATTATATACGTAAGCTGTTAATGGTGTAATTTGATTACCCTACCTCAATTGATAAAGCAGTAATGACATCGTTTGCAAGACTTATTGGAATACCCTCGTATTTGAAGTTATATGAGAATCCATTGATAAATGTTGGCGCTAGAGTGATGACGAAGTTTCTCTAAAAATAGCCACAGTGACATTGACTTTGAGCCCAGCACCCTGAAAGTCGAACTTGCTCGAGATATTGTCATACACTACATTTGTCTGAAGTTATTACAAAATCCATGGAGAAATATAGGCGCTAGAGCGATGACAAAGTTTTTCTAAAAATAGCCACAGTAACCTTGACTTTAAGCCCAGCATCCTGAAAGTCAAACTTGCTCGAGATATTGTCATACCCTACATTATTGTGAAGTTATTTCAAAATCCATTGAAAAATGTAGGCGCTAGAGCGCAGACAAATTTTTTCTAAAAATAGCCACAGTGACCTTGACCTAGGGCGCAGCACCCTGAAGGTCGAACTTTCTCGAGATATTGTCATGCCCTACATTTGTGAGAAATTATTTTAAAATCCGTTGAGAAATGTAGGCGCTAAAGCGATGACAAAGTTTTTCTAAAAAAGGCCACGGTGACCTTGACCTTGGGCGCAGCACCATGAAAGTCGCACTTGCTCGAGATATTGTCATGCCCTACATTTGTGTGAAGTTATTTTAAAATCCGTTGAGAAATGTAGGCGCTAGAGCGCTGACGATGTTTTTCTAAAAATAGTCTGTGACCTTGACCTTGGGCGCAGCACCCTGAAAGTCGAACTTGCTCGAGATATTGTCATGCCCTACATATGTGTGAAGTTATTTTAAAATACGTTGAGAAATGAAGGCGCTAGAGCGATGACAAAAGGTGAACATACGTACGTACGTACGTACTTACGTACGGGACAAAACATATATCCCCTCGCCACTTTGTGGAGCGAGGGGATAAATATGACCAATCCTACCTTGCATGCTTGTAAAGATATCATTGATGAACTTGACATGTGTCCAAGGTACACAGATGCCCCCGCCCTACAGCCTTTGTCGATAAGGCTGTTTCATGCACCCACACCTTAGCTCCACCCACACCACACAAGGGACTGATCCTTATGATTAAGAAGTCTATAGGTAAACAATTCCATCAAATTTCAACTTTACATCATCAACTGTATTGTTATGCACAAACAAATATTGATCATGTTACTTTAGGTCATACCCAGTAGCCCCACCTCTAGCCAACCCAGTGGCCTGACTACTCCACATAAGAGAGTGACCCTCAAGCCATGAAACATATACGAGGGTTGATCCAGAAGTAATGTCACTGCAGCTATAAAATCATGTAGAATAAAGGGAGCCCAATAAAATTTCGTATCCAAGTACCTTAATCTATTTGCATTATGGGCTGAAAATGTCATAGAAATACAGTACACAGTAACTGAGATATCGAGATAGACAGAAGGCATGGTAACGAAACGCGCCGCACGTCAATGACGTTGTTGATGCGACAGACGAAATTTCTATACTGTGCCATGTCCAAAGTAGCATATTCGCTGTTCCAGCATCGCACTAGAGTCTCTTCATCCATGTTTACCTTATCTTTAATATAACTTGAAGGGCCCCCGCAACTCCGTGTTAAGAATTTAGCACAATATTCGAATTTCAGAACATTGATGGTCCAAACAAGAGTGACGTTTTTGTCTGACATTGTACATAAAGGTCTTCCGGTTTTCAGACTATCCTCTAGCGACTCATCTGCACGCATATCGCGCTGATTGCAGCTTTAAGCAAGCCTCATAATAACTTTTATTTCACCACATGTCTAACTTAACAGCTCTAGAGTCTCTAATGGTGATATTCCAAATTCGAGGCAAAACCGCACATATCAGCTGACGCGTTTTCGTCAGAAATCTACATTTTTCCTCTCGGCAGTAACAAGCATTAGCGCTAGCTAGCAAACTTCAAACTGCAGTGACGAAATTAAAATTTCAACAGTGGGCGACAGAAATATATTTCGTCATTGTATCAAATTTTCATCCAATTTGGCGCGTTAGTTTGATTTGGATTTGTGATTGCCTTTGAAAATAATGTTCATGTTATCAACGTTATTCTGACGTCGGTGGCATACTTTGAACGTCTATATAATTGAAAAGAAAAAAGATTCCAATTATATATTTATTCTGTAAATCAGAACTGAATTACAGTGCAGCTTGATATGATTTTTATAATAATGCTACGATGAATAAGCGCGTAGTGGACACAGTGGCATTACTTCTGGATCAACCCTTGTACATTGATAAAAACATACAAATATTTTCATTATCTCTGGCACCATTTACTTGTTCGCTTTTTTCTAGTGATTGGGGTCCGACATTGTTTTTTATGCAAATTACATATACATGAAACTAGTAAAGACTAAGTAAAACTAGTCTGTGTTTTTTTACAAAACCAAATGCTACTGGTCCTCGTCCTTTGTTTAGGATTATAGTTTTTGGCGCTTCTTTTAGAGTAATTTTGGATCCAACAGGGAGAAGTTCAATTTTCTTTTCTGTAAATAATGATCTTTAATAGGTCTTTGACTTAAAATGGAGCACCAAATATGGTACACGAATAAAGTTTGCATCAGAAGCTGGACTACTAAGTTACTTGTTCACTTTGACGATACAGAGACGACTTGTATGTCACTATTTGGACACTTTGTGGACATTGAGGGTTGGGCCCTAGTGCACCAGACGAAGAGATACCAACTTATTCTAACTTATAATGACTCATGGTGACAAAGGTTGGTTCCTAGTTCTGATTTTCACACCACCTTTACCCAGTACTAAGTCGGTCTGACGACACCTCCATACCATTTGCAGACCTCTCATGTTAAATTAGTCTTAACTATTTTGGTTTTGAAGTAAACGTATATAAATATCCGAGAACAGAAATGTGCAATATCAAAATAGAATGATTAAATGTATCTGAAAAACAGCAACTTGACCTTGACCTTGACCTACCACCCCGAAACACGAACTCGTTCAAGGCATCGCCATACCCAATATTTTTGTACGAAGTTTTAGCGAATCAAATAATAAATAATTTGAACTCTCCATTTTATGATCAAGGAAACATTGAATATGTTTCTTTTGGCTCCACCCTACAGCCTCACTCCCAGCGGACACAATAGCCTGACTGTTGCATATAAGGGACAGACCCTTATGATTATGATGCCTTCTTTAATTCATCCATTGTCATACCCAATATTTGTATGAAGTTATATCGAATCTAACAATAAATAGTTCTAACTCTCTATTATCAAAAGTATCTGACTTATGATCAAGCAAACATTGAATATGTTTGTTTTGGCCTCACCCTGTAGCCTTACTCCTAGCGGACTCAGTGGCCTGATTGCTCCATTCAAGCAACAGACCCTTATGATTAAGATACTGTCTTTTACCCAGCATCAACACTTATCTGAGAATGATTTTACTCCCTTTTTGCACGTGTTTAATATGACCTGTTATACATTCTGACCTCGGGCCCAACCCAGAAGCAAGGCCCAGGACCAAGCCCCAAGGTCAGCTCTACCATGACGTCAAATGTGTTCGTGTTGGTAATATAAGTATCATACAAAATTTAAAGTCTGTAGCATTAATGGTATCAAAATTACGAGCTCCAAGAGAAACGTGGATCTGTTCAATATGACCAGTTGTACATTGTGACTCCTGGCCCCACCAAGAGGGAAGCCCCAGGGGCAACTCTACCATGAAGTCAAAGGTGTTGGTCTGGATAGCATACCAAATTTGTAGCATAAAAGGTATTGAAGTTAGGAGCTACAAGAGGAACGTGGATCTGTTCAATATGACCTGTTATACTTTTGGATCCCTAGCGCCACCTTATACATTGTGAGTTTGTGACGCCTGGCCCACACAGGGACCACTTTACCATGAAGTCAGAGGTGTTGGTCTTGGTAAGCACCATACCAAGTTTAAACTATGTAGCATAAAAGATAACGAAATTATAAGTTCCAAAAGAAACGTGGACGTAGAGGTGGATGTAAACTAGAACAAAAACTTTAACATTTGTTAGGCTCTTGTTTGACAAACCGCAGTATGCCCTACTCCTGCATTTGGCAGGCGGGGGCATTGAATTATTTCAAAGTGAAACGAACGAAAGGACAGACGATCGGGCGAACAGATGTAAACTAGTATAACCACTTTTATAGTTTGCTTTTACAAAGCAGTAATACGTGCAATAGATGGACTGACAAATTTCTGGGGTGTAGCGACAGTTAAAAAGTAAGACACTGAAACGTGCGTCTGTCGCACTTAATTCGGTACACGGACGTTTACCTAAAGTACAGAATGTATACGACCTGTGAAACAAGTCGCCCAAGGGCAACGATCGCTCAACTGCCAGTAATGCTGAGGTCAGCTGGCCAAAAATGTATGCTTTCGGCTCAGTTAGGCTAATAAACAGGCTGCAATTCTACAGGATTGGATGGTGAGTGTATAAACTGTCCACCTTGGCCACTAGCTTCAAAACCATTAGACAGCAAATTTAACCGTGTGGCAAGACAGGTCAAGGTCAACCCAAGGTCATCATTTATAGGAACTTGGTAGTACTAGAGTCCCAGATGCTACATACCAAGTTTTAAGGCAAATGGCATAGTGGTTCTGGAGAAGATTTTTTAACATTTTTGCCATATATGGTCATGGTGGCAATCTTGGACGTGTGACCTGGACCAAATATATAAACATAGTTTCCCCCTTTGCCTGAAGGCTGCATATGAAATTTAATTGAAATTGGCCCAGTAGATTCAGAGGACACGACATACGTCCTTTAACAATGTTGACAAACTACAGACAAATGACCTTTAGCCAAGGTCACTAAATGACCTTGACCTCTAGAATTCCTAGGGGTCCAAGTTGTCTGCATTTCCATATCGAAGAGCACTATGGCAACAAAATATGCACTTTTTTAGCTTTTCCCATTTAAAACCATTAGTGATCAAATTTGACCTTGTGGCAAAACAGGTCATGGTCAACCTAAGGTCATCATTTATATAAACTTGGTAGAAATGGAGTCCCAGATGCTACATACCAACTTTCAAGGCAATCGGACCGGTGGTCCTGGAGAAAAAGATTTTTTAAGGTTTTTGCCATATATGGGCATGGCGGCCATCTTGGTCATGTGACTTGGACCAAATTATATAAAAAAATCCCGCTTTGCCTGAAGACTGCATATGAACTTTAATCAAAATTGGCCCAGTAGTTTCAGAGGAGCAGTCCTTTGAAAATGTTCACACACAACAGACAAATGACCTTTGGTCAAGGTCACTAAATGATATTCATAGGGGTTGATAATGACTGCATTTCCATATCACAAAGCACAACAGCAGGAGAAAAATGCACTTTTTCAACTTTTTCAATTCAAAGCCTAAGGAACCAAATTTGACCTTACCATAAAATAAGTCAAGGTCAACCCAGGGTCACCATTTATATACACTTTGTAGAACTAGAGTCCAAAATGCTACATACCATGATTAAAGGCAATCGGTTCAGTGGTTCTGAAAAAGAAATTTGTTTAAGGTTTTTAGCATATATGGGCATGGCGGCAATCTTGGTCATGTGACCTGGGCCAAATATGTAAATTTTCGTTCCCCTATCCTGTTAAGGCTCCATATGAAATTTGGCTTTAATCAGCCCAGTGGTTTCCGAGAAGAATATGTTTAAATGTGTGGACGCCGCCGACGACGGACCAAGGCTATACTTTAAGCTCACCAAAGGTGACTAAAATTCAACGGACAGATGGACAGACAGCCATACGGATGGACGGAGGTCACGACATAATACGACCGGCCTTTGACGGGCGTATAAAAATTTGGCTTTGATCGGCCCAGCGCTTTTGGAGGAGAAGATGTTTGAAAATCTTGACGACGGATGGACGGACCGAATGA
Source organism: Ctena decussata (assembly GCA_963989385.1). Lineage (NCBI taxonomy): Eukaryota > Metazoa > Mollusca > Bivalvia > Lucinida > Lucinidae > Ctena > Ctena decussata. Next base: position 62,550,185 of record OZ022499.1, on the reverse strand, counting down.
CTTTGACCTATAGTGACATGATATCTTCATTTATTCATTTAGTTGACCATATTTACCAAGTATTGTGCCTTAGACTTAAATAGTTTCTGAGAAATCCACAGTTTAAGCATTTTCCCATACAAAAGCCTAACATACCAAAGTTGACCATGTCATAAATTAGGTTAAGGTCATCGTAAGGTCATCATTTGTACACACTATGATTAGCCCGCATGCCCAATGCTACGTACCAAGTTTCAAGGTCATAGGCCTTTTGGTTCTGGAGAAGAAGATTTTTGAAGGGTTTTTACCATATATGGGCATTGCGGCCATCTTGGTCATGTGGCCCAGATACCCCGATTTTAGAAAAGAAATACTTAAATATTCAAACAATTTGGAAAATATGTAATAAAAAAAAATCTTCAGAGGAAGTTTTGCTTTGTTTCTGTAATTACTGTTTGGACTTCTCAGAAAAACCTCGAAAGTCTATAGAAGAAAATGAGAATTAATGATAGAATACTAGATTTTTTTTTTTACAAAAACAGATGTCTCCCACCTGCGCTTTCCTAGCAGTATCATTTTCTCTAAATGTTACCTATTTAAGACCTCCTGTGACCTTTAAAATAGGGTCAAGGTCACCAAAACTTAGAAGTTATTTTGCACCACCTGATTATACGCTTGTCTATGTTAGGTCATGTTCCATCAATCCCTTCAGGAGATATGGTGTAGACAGGCCAATTTTCAACATTCATTGAACTCCTGTGACCTTGAAAATAGGGTCAAGGTCACAAACATATAATCTCTTCTTTTGCATTTCCAACTGATATATGTGTGCAAGTTTGGTTTAAATCCACTCATCCATTCAGGAGATAGGCTGCAGACAACGCATTTTTCAACACTTTTGACCTCCTGTGACCTTGAAAATTCGGTCACGTTCACCAACATCTAATCAGTTCTTTTACATCTCCCAGTTATATAGCTTTACAAGATTGGTTTAAATCCATCGAACCATTTAGGAGACAGAGTGCAGACAATGCATTTTCAACACTGTTTGACCTACTGTGACCTTGAAATGGGGCCAAGGTTACCAAAATCGAATCAATCTCTAAATAATATATCTGTGCAAGTTTGGTTAAAACCATCTATCCATTCAGAAGATACAGTGCAGACAATGCATCTTTCAACATTTTTGACCACCTGTGACCTTGAAAAAGAGTCAGGGTCACCAAAAACGTATCATTTCTTAACCATCTCCCAATAATATATCAGTGCAAGGTTGGTTTATATCCATTCATGCATTCAGGTTATAGAGTGTGGATCTGTGCAAGTTTGGTCAAAATCCATGTATCTCTTCAGGAGATAGAGTGTAGACAAGCAGCTACGCAGACGCAGACGCTGACGCTGACGCCGACGGGATCCACACCAAAAACTATATGTCCCCCATGGTGGTGAACATAATTACAATTGTCACGAAAATACAGCCTTTATAATTGTCATACAAACTGCCATAGTCATTTTGTTTCTTCAAAAGGCTGTAACTAGCTAAAACGCATCGGACCTATGCACTACTCCACTTCCTAGTCTTACTTTAAGGCGGTACTTTCGCTGCGGTTGCATTTGTTTCATGTTCGGTGCTGTTCAATTTATTGTGTTCTCATTTTAACCCTTCTATGATAAAAATAAAAAAATAGGTAAAAATAGTTGTTAAATTTTTTTCGTATAATTTGCTTAGTCTGTTGTAACCCTTCTGTTGGTCTAAACTATTTAGTTCAGTAAAGATAGTTGAGTTGCCACCCATTTGGGAAAGAGCTGCTGATTCGGCTTATCACTTGTAATTTATTGTTTGTTGGACTTTCCCTTTGATGTTGGGGATAGGGTTTGGGATCTGATTCAGTCAGTTCCTGAAGTGTAGTTACTCTTTAAATGTACCATTTACAAAGTTTCAGTTTAATTGGATGAAAGCTGTAGAGGAGATATCCGGAAACGAACTTGCAGGAAAATCTAAGTAAAGGGCTGTTTCTCTGCTAAACTTATTGGAGCGTAAAATCGAAACGATATGCCCTAATTCACCTCATAGTCTTATTATATACCAAGTTGCAGATCGAACGGATGAAAACTGTATGATTGTTTTTTGATTGATTTGTTGTTTTACGTCCAAGGTAAACAGCTATGGTCATGTCGGGAGGGGTCACTTCGTCTAGCCATACTATTCCTGGGCAGACTTAGACCTCCTAAGCGGTTAACCAGTACTAAGTGCACATACTTTTGCCAGTAACTGACGACTGCCCTTCTTGAATCAGTGGGAGGATAAAACGAAAGTATGTGGCCAGACCGGGTATCGAACCCAGAACCTCTGACTTATAAACCAGGTACCCTACCGACTACGCTACGCGGCCCGGCGAAACTGTTTGAGGAGTTATCCTGAAACAAAAAACAAGAATTCCGCAGAATGCTATGTCGCACCTGCCTTGCTCTTTCACAGTAGCAAAGATCATGATTAGATTAGGCTTGATGAATTCATGTACAAAAATTTGAGCGAACTGGCCTTGCAAAATAAGAAGGATGCAATTCTGGACATAAAATTCAACAGTCAACTGAGTATGAAATAATCATTAAAAATAAAAGGTAGTTAAACAATCCAAGAGACCAGCTTGAGAAAACATTTTATGCCATGTCTGATGATTGTAAGAGGGTTAGTAATGTACTTCCAATGTTAGAAATGTAATGTAATGCTAGAGTACATACACATGTGTATGCCAGGTTGACCTACAAATTTCCAAAGCCAACAGAGCACATGAAATATACATCAAGCATAAGGGTTTGATGCTTATACCATTGTGTTTAAAAAGATAAATGCACTTAAATGCTAGGGTCAGTGCCATGTTGGATGTAAAATTTTACAAAGTCAGCAGCCCTTGAAATAAAGGTCAAGGACAGAAGGAAGTGCAACAACCCTTGCGACCTTTTTATGAAGAAACTTTTTGCCAGGTGTGATGATTCTAGGTATCATACTTTGAGAGAAATGGACTTAAATGCTAGAGGCAATGTGTTTTTTGACGTGAAATTTACGAAGTCAGCAGAGGGTTAAATATAGGTCAAGAGTAGAAAAAAAGTGCAACGTGCCTTGAGAACATTATAAGAAGCAACTTAGTACCAAGTTTAATGATTTCAGGTATCATAGTTTGAGAGAAATGGATTTAAACACTAGGGTCGAGGTAATTTTGGACGTTTAATCTTGTGAAGTCAGCAGAGCATGATATATAGGTCAAGGGTAGAAAAAAGTGCAACCTTCCTTGAGAAAATTCTAAGAACAAATTTTATACCAGGTTTGACGATTGTAGGTATCATAGTTTGAGAGAAATGGGCTTAAACACTAGGGTCGAGGTAATTTTGGACATTAAATTTTACGAATTCAGCAGAGCGAGAAATATAGGTCAAGGGTAGAAAAAAGTGCAACATACATTGAGAACATTCTAAGAACAAACTTTATACCAGGTTTCATGATTGTAGGTATCATAGTTTGAGAGAAACGGAATTAAACACTAGGGTCGAGGTAATTGTGGACGGACAGACGGACGGAAAAGTGAATTCCTATATCGCACCTTGCTAAAGCAGGTGCGACAAAAACGGACGAATGGACGGACGGACGCCAGCGCAATGATATAATACGTCCCGATTTTCAAACGGGCGTATAAAAATAGCTACTAATGTGAGTGACAACCACGTTTACACTTTACTTAATGTTGACGACGTTGCAAAAATACATTAAATAAATAACATGTAAGAACTAATTTATTCTATATGCGCATTTAATCAGACATTTGCCAAGAAATTTGGGAAAAGGCGTCAATTAGCTTAAGCTTGCTGCCTATTCCGAATAAATTCATGTGTTGTTTTATTATATATGATTATATGGAAATAAAATATTGTTTAAAACTCATCTGGCATTTATGTTTGTTTAAGTAAACGCGCTACATCAACCTTCCTAGACACTAGAGATGACACAATCGTTGCAAACTGCCTGTACATTATCAAGTGATGAATAAACAGGTATAAAGCTAATTTGACACTCAGTGTCACACGTTTTCAGTGTTTTATCAACATTTCTACTGTACCGATGGCCTTCTTCGGTGTATAGCCTACGACAAAATGCAAAATAAGGTTTGTGCAAAAAATACAGATAAACTACTTCGTGTAAGATAACCTAATAGTATGTACTTACTTTAAAATTTTAGTTTTAATCACTGAACTGAGCTTTATACCCCCATTCCACTGGATGACGCTTTGACTGCGCTCTTGGCGATCATGGCGCTTCTTCAAAATTTTCGAAATCGCCGCAGAAGCGTAGGCATTTGCCAAAACTTGGAACTTGTGCGCTTCCAGTACGCTGCCAGTACGCTTCCAATACGATCTCGTCACGCTAGTCACGATGCTGCCGCGATTTAGCTGCGCTTCTGCCACGCTTAACGGACTTCGAGGGCGCTTCTAATACGCTGCCACGACGGCAAAGGATTTCAAGCTACGCTTGATCTACGCTTATTACGATGCATTTGCGATTGTGCTACGACCTAAGTGCCGAAGCTACGCTCATGCTGCGCTTATGTTGCGCTTTGTAACCCCTTCTAAATCGGCGGAGAATCGGGTTCAGCAAAAGTAAGCCTCCAGCCTTCAAACAATATTGATAATATAACAATTCCAGTGGCTATGATCCAGCTGGCAAACATGAACTAGTGACTTCCAACAACTCGTCTTGTTCATCTTGCTGTTCAGGCTCAACTGGGGCCTCTGCTTGGCGTTCTGAAGGGCGCCTCTCTGGCCCAGTTTAAAGAGCAACAGCCTCCATCCCCTGTCAAAAGCAGAAGGCGAAATCCACACCCAGGCCTGGTCGGGAGACTATTTTCATGCAGACTGTACCGCAGGAGAGGGTATTCCAACTCCTGCTCCGGGCATCTTGAATGAAACCTTTGAATCGAGTTATGAAACGTCGTGGAAACGCGGCGTTTTCATGCCCAGATCGCCATAAGAGCAGAGGAAACGCATATAAAGCGTCAAGAGCGCAGCGGTCGCGTCGTGGTTGCGCTATTCATATATAAAAGAGTCGGTTTGAAGAAATATGTTAAAACCCAGTGTTTATAAGCATGATAAGCACCTAACAAGTTCAGAAAAGTCGATAGCAAGTATCACTGTTCGATTTTATTTTGCATATAATACATCTTAAAAGTTATAGCATTTTGCGTCGATCAAAATTTTTCCCCTAACGCAATTTGTAATAAATTTCCATATATTTATGATGTTTAACTATCGGTTTGAAAAAGTATGTATAACCGAGTGTTGATAAGGATGATAAGCACCTAACAAGTTCCGAAAAGTCGACATCAAGTATAACTGTTCGCTTTTAATTTGCTTCCAATCCATCTAAAAAGTTATAACATTTTGCGTCGATCAAATTTTCCCCCCTAACGCAATTTGTAATAAATTTCTACATTTGAAGATTTACTAGCGGTTTGAAGAATATGTTAAAACCAAATGTTTATAAGCATGATAAGCATCTAACAAGTTCAGAAAAGTCGATAGCAAGTATCACTGTTCGATTTTATTTTGCATGCAATACATCTTAAAAGTTATAACATTTTGCGTCGATCAAACTTTTTCCCCTAACGCAATTTGTAATAAATTTCTACATTCAAAGATTTACTATCGGTTTAAAGAATATGTTAAAACCCAGTCTTTATAAGCATGATAAGCACACAGAAAGTTCCGAAAAGTCGAGATCAAGTATCACTGTTCGGTTTAATCTTGCATATAATACATCTTAAAAGTTATAACATCATGTGTCGATCAAACTTTTTCCCCTAACGCAATTTGTAATAAATTTCTATATACGATGTTTAACTATCGGTTTGAAGAAGTATGTAAAAAACGAGTGTGGATAAGCATGATAAGCACCTTACAAGTTCAGAAAAGTCGATATCAAGTATAACTGTTCAATTGTTTTTTGCTTCCAATCCATCTATAAAGTTATAACATTTTGGGTCGCTCAAACTTTTTCCCTAACACAATTTGGTATAAATTTCTACATTCGAAGATTTATTATCGGTTTGAAAAATATGTTAAAACCCAGTGTTTTATTAGCCTGATAAGCACCTAACAAGTTCAGAAAAGTCGAAAGCAAGTATCACTGTTCGATTTTATTTTGCATATAATACATCTTAAAAGTTATAACATTTTGCGTCGATCAAACTTTTTCCCCTAATGCAATTTGTAATAAATTTCTACATTCGAATATTTACTATCGGTTTGAAGAAATATGGTAAAACCCAGTGTTTATAAGCATGATAAGCACCTTACAAGTTCAGAAAAGTCGATAGCAAGTATCACTGTTCGATTTTATTTTGCATATAATACATCTTAAAAGTTATAGCATTTTGCGTCGATCAAAATTTTTCCCCTAACGCAATTTGTAATAAATTTCCATATATGATGTTTAACTATCGGTTTGAAAAAGTATGTAAAACCGAGTGTTGATAAGCATGATAAGCACCTAACAAGTTCCGAAAAGTCGACATCAAGTATAACTGTTCGATTTTATTGATTGTTACTGATTTTCAGGTGTATAGGACACGATTGTCGAGCCCTTCAGGGTGAACATTTCATGATTTATTTTAATAACATATGTTTTAGTTCTCGCTTTTCGATTACCAGGTATGTTGTGTATGTTCGATTAGAACCCATGACCTAGAGGCTGTTGTTTGTCAACTAAAACATATGTGATACTGAAATAACCTCGCTGACGTACCATTTTATATGAACTACCAATAAGTTTCAGTGAGTACTTTAAACATTTTTATGATAAAACATATGTTGTAGGCACTCATTTAATTGATGAGTACATGCAACATACGTTTTGATATGTATATGTACTCATTTGTCTTTTTTGGTTGCACCCAGAGTATGAGTATTTTAACAGTACAGCTGCATGATGGAATCTGGGGTCAAGGTAACGTTTGCATCTCTTAGTATATGTATAACGGTGATGGATGGATGACTTGCGATTTTACGCCCTTTTCAACAGTATTTCAGTCATATCAGGACGATGAAAATGTGATAATGAAAGGCTGTGGAAAAGAACCCCGTTTACGGTAGGAAATATTCTCGTCTCAAGCGGGATTCAAACCCGGTCCGCTAGACCAGTAGGCCAGCGCTTAACCCACTGAACTACCGGGGCTCCTTTATGTATAACGATATATCAAGAAATCATGCTGACACATACATATGTACCTGTCAATTCCAACCTCCAAACTCCTCTTTATTTGCATAATTTGCTAAACAAATTATAACTGAAACTGATCGGATAATTGTAACTGACTAACCTACCCAAATTTACTGGGTAAATAAATGAAAACACACGGATTGGAGCTTTTTTATTCTGGAGCTGCAAATAAGGACTGGACATACATTATTATTTTTTATAAATTTTATTGAGTCTCTAACAACATATTTTGTGGTCTCTTATTATATTCACCAGAATGAGACGGTTCTGATGAGAACAGCAACAAATATCTCCATGAAGAAATAAGAAATATTTGCTGTGCCCCACATAGAATGGTAACAGGGATAATCAAGGGATACGTAATTCTCCTTAAAACTGTATGTTGTGACATCTCACGATTTGGTGAACATTATCGTAGAATTAAAAAGCCAAAAACTATTGATACTTTTCTGTATCAACATTTTAAACGTACAGGCCATTCTCCTGCTGACGTATCTATACAGCCAGTAGAGAAAATAATTTATGACACTAATTCGTCCTCGCGTTTCAAAAATATAAAGAGACACGAGGTTGAATTGGATGAAATTGTTATAAACTGCATTTCCATTAGGGTTTAATGACAACATTTATCAAGAAGTTAACATTTCGAAAATGCCTAATTTTGATGTATTTTCTCTTTTTGATATTCCAAAACACAAGCATAGAAGTCATGGTTTAAGAAAAAATGGTAATATAAAACGAAAAAATACTGCTATTAAGAAAACCAATGCTACCCTTAAAATTTTCTCGGAAATACCTAAAAACCAAGGTCTACATTCTGTGCTCTCATTTTTATGTTCTCTTCCGGTTTCTGTTAAATGCATTTTAGATGATGAGGCTAATAAGTTCTACGATAAGGGTCATCAACTGTACGAGGCCACACTCCTGACAAGATGTTATACTCAACATGCTCTTCGTCCACTAATCGAATCTGAGATCAAACATAAAAGACATTTTCTCAAAATTCCTTTTATAAATAAAGGAATTGATTTTATTGACCTACAAACTATTTTAATGATCGGTCTGTAACTGCATCGATCCCAGATTATTTCGTGAATAAGGAGCCACCTATCATATGTTATAAATATAACAAACCAATTAGAAACACTATATTTAACTTTAATAAACTGGTCTCAGATCTTGATGTTCACACAAATACCCCTGATACAGGAGATTGTATAGACTCCAAATTAATCTATCCTGACGCTGGCCATGTCATTACAGGGAATCTTAATATTATTTCAGATTCAAGAATTCGTAACATTATTTCGAAGGGACCAAAATATAGATTTCCTAACCGTATTGATTTCAAAAACATGTATGGAAGATATAGCCTGTTCTTTAAGTGATTTTGGTAATCGATGGTGCAAGCGGGAGCATGTTGAGTCTGATGCCTTAAAGGAGTAGAAGGTAAACATTTTTAAAGTAATGGATGAACGTATTAAATTCTATTCCCAAAACACAAATCTTTTGCCGCCTAAACCTAAATCAACATTCCGTCACCTGAAGTTGGGTATCCAGCAGTTTCATAGTAAGTATGTTTTGGTTCCAGCAGACAAGGGCTGCAAATAACGTTGTCGTTGTTTGACGGTCACACTATATTAACACATTAAAACAAGAACTTAGTGGCACACAGGCCTATGAAGAGACTTCAGAAGACGAAAAGTCTGTTGTCTTTAGGCACTGTAATGATATAGCCCTCAAGTTCTCTGTAAATGTAGAGGAACGGCAGGACAAGCTTCCTAAGATGTACTGGTTACCTAAACTTCATAAACGACCATATAAAGCCCGGTTTATTGCTAATTCTAGTGCTTGTACCACTACTAAACTTTCCAAATTATTAACTTCTTGCCTTACCGCTATCAAAATTCATGTAATTAGGTACTGTGAAAAAGTTTACGAACGGTCAGGAAAAAATTTGTTTTGGTCAATTAAGAATTCTACTGAGGTTCTTGATAAATTGAAGTCTAGAGGATATCGCGCGTCTAGTTTGTCTACATACGATTTTTCTACACTCTATACAACTTTGCCCCATAATTTAATAAAAAAGAAACTAATAAATTTAATCGAGACTACTCTTCAGAGAGAGGGTGCTCTTTATCTTGCTTGTAATGATAAACATGCTTTTTTTTACTTACGATGACCAAAAAAGGTTTAAAATGTGGTCTTGCCAAAATGTTTGTGATGCTTTAGTATATTCTCTACATTTTCATCGGATTTGGTACTAAGTTACACAGACAAATTGTAGGAATTCCGATGGGTACTAACTGCGCTCCTCTTGTAGCAGATTTGTTTTTATTTTGCTATGAAAGAGACTTTATAATGTCTCTTTCTGATGATACTCAAGCTCATGTCATCGAAGCATTCAACTCAACCTCTAGATACTTGGACGACCTTTTAAATATTGACAATCCTTGTTTTGAAGGAATGGTTAGTCAAATTTATCCTGCTGAATTGCAGTTAAATAAAGCAAAAACTTCTGATACCGAGGCCGCATATTTGGATTTACATTTATCAATTTTAGACGGATTTGTTTCATCTAAAATTTATGACAAACGCGATGATTTTGATTTCGACATAGTTAATTTTCCGTTTTTGGATGGTGATGTTCCCCGCACCACTTCTTATGGTGTTTACATTTCTCAACTTATTCGCTTCGCTAGGGTGTCTAGTCATTTGACTGATTTCAATGCTCGTTATAAAAGTTTGACTGTCAAGCTTTTACAGCAGGGGTATCGGTATCATAAACTTCGGAAAGCTTTTTCTAAATTTTATCGTAGACACTTTGAATTGGTGTCTTAATATAATACAGGGTTAAGGTCACCTTTGCAACAAGGCCTATCGAAACCTGAATTTTATGGTTACTTAGTATAAAAATTACGCAAAATCGTAGGGAAAATAGAATTTCCTGATCAATTTAAGAGCATATCCATGCGATTTAAACGCATTGCCTATAACATAGATGCAATGCGACAGTCTGCATGCTTAGTGGTTCGGCCAATCACGGTTGACAACTTTGCCGTCCTCTTTACTTGCAGGCCGGACATTTATATTTGATGTCGACTTTGCGGAACTTGTAAGGTGCTATTCATGCTTATCAACACTCGCTTTTTACATACTTCTTCAAAACGATAGTTAAACATCGTATATAAAAATTTATTACAAATTGCGTCAGGGGAAAACTTTTGATCGACGCAAAATGTTTTAACTTTTTAGATGTAATATATGCAAAATAAAATCGAACAGTGATACTTGATATCGACTTTTCTGAACTTATTGGGTGCTTATCATGCTTATAAAACACTGGGTTTTAACATATAATTCTTCAAACCGAGAGTATATCTTCGAATGTAGAAATTTATTACAAATTGCGTTAGGGGAAAAATTTTGATCGACGCAAAATGTTATAACTATTTAGATGGATTGGAAGAAAAAATAAAATCGAACATTTATACTTGATATCCACTTTGCGGAACTTGTTAGGTGTTTATCATGCTTAGCAACACTCGGTTTTTACATACTTCTTCAAACCGATAGTTAAACATCGTATATAGAAATTTATTACAAATTGCTTAAGGGGAAAAACTTTGATCGACGCAAAGTGTTATAACTTTTAAGATGTATTATATGCAAAATAAAATCGAACAGTGATACTTGCTATCGACTTTTCTGAACTTGTTAGGTGCTTATCATGCTTATAAACACTGGGTTTTAACATATTCTTCAAACCGATAGTAAATCTTCTAATGTAGAAATTTATTACAAATTGCGATATGGATCAAATGTTTGATCGACGCAAATTGTTAAAACTTTAAACATGGATTGGAAGCCAAAATAAATCGAATAGTTATACTTGATATCGACTTTCCGAAACTTGTCAAACCGATAGTTAAACATCGTATATAGAAATTTATTACAAATTGCGTTAGGGGAAAAACTTTGATCGACGCAAAATGTTATAACTTTTAAGATGTATTATATGCAAATTATAATCGAACAGTGATACTTGATATCGCCTTTTCTGAACTTGTTAGGTGCATATCATGCTTAGCAACACTCGGTTTTACATACTTCTTCAAACCGATAGTTAAACATCGTATATAGAAATTTATTACAAATTGCGTCAGGGGACACCGTTTGATGGACGCAAAATGTTATAACTTTTTTATGTATTATATGCAAAATAAAATCGAACAATGTCTTGCTATCAACTTTTCTGAACTTGTTACGTGCTTATCATTCTTATAAACACTGGGTTTTAACATATTTCTGCAAACCGATTGTATATCTTCAAATGTAGAAATTTATTACAAATTGCAATCGGGGAAAAATGTTGATCGACGCAAAATGTTATAACTTTTAAGATGGATTGGAAGCAAAATAAAATCGAACTTTATATCTGATATCGACTTTGCGGAACTTGTTAGGTGTTTATCATGCTTATCAAAACTCGGTTTTTACATAATTTTTGAAACCGATAGTTAAACATCGTATATATTAAATTTATTACAAATTGCGTTAGGGGGAAAACTTTGATCGACGCATAATGTTATAACTTTTAAGATGTATTATATGCAAAATAAAATCGAACAGTGATACTTGCTATCGACTTTTCTGAACTTGTTAGGTGCTTATCAGGCTAATAAAACACTGGGTTTTAACATATTTTTCAAACCGATAATAAATCTTCGAATGTAGAAATTTATACCAAATTGTGTTAGGGAAAAAGTTTGAGCGACCCAAAATGTTATAACTTTATAGATGGATTGGAAGCAAAAAACAATTGAACAGTTATACTTGATATCGACTTTTCTGAACTTGTAAGGTGCTTATCATGCTTATCCACACTCGTTTTTTACATACTTCTTCAAACCGATAGTTAAACATCGTATATAGAAATTTATTACAAATTGCGTTAGGGGAAAAATTTTGATCGACGCAAAATGTTATAACTTTTAAGATGTATTATATGCAAAATAAAATCGAAAAGTGATACTTGCTATCGACTTTTCTGAACTTGTTAGGTGCTTATCATGCTTATAAACACTGGGTTTTAACATATTCTTTAAACCGCTAGTAAATCTTCGAATGTAGAACTTTATTACAAATTGCGTTAAGGGAAAAAAGTTTGATCGACGCAAAATGTTATAACTTTTTAGATGGATTGGAAGCCAAAAAAAATCGAACCGTTATACTTGATATCGCCTTTTCGGAACTTGTTAGGTGTTTATCATGCTTAGCAACCCTCGGTTTTTACATACTTCTTCAAACCCATAGTTAAAATCGTATATAGAAATTTATTACAAATTGCGTCAGGGGAAAAATTTTGATCGATGCAAAATGTTATAACTTTTATCATGTATTATATGCAAAATAAAATCGAACAGTGATACTTGATATCGACTTTTCTGAACTTGTTAAGTGCTTATCGTGCTTATAAACACTGGGTTTTAACTTATTTCTTCAAACCGAGAGTATATCTTCAAATGTAGAAATTTATAACAAACTGCGTTAGGGGAAAAATTTTGATCGACGCAAAATGTTATAACTTTATTACATCTTGCGTTGTTATAACATTTTGCGTGGTGACAAAGCGGCAAGAGCGCAACGGGAGCGCAAAGAGCGTAGCAGAAGCATAGATGGGTCGCAGAAGAATCTCACGGCGCTGTCGGCACTGTAGCCGCTTCTGCTACGATTCATGACGCTTTGTCTTAAGTTTCGGAGCGCAGTGGAAGCGCCGTCTAGTGGAATGGGGGTATTAGAGTGTACAGGTAATAAAATAACTGACGAGTGAAAATCATATTTTGTAGTTGGTGTTTATAGAGTATAGGAGAAACGCGTTTACCTTACAATGACTCTGCGTGTTTCTTCAAATGTAATAGATGCAAACTCAGCAGTTTGTGTTTTTTTTTGTCATAGACCAGACGTCGAAAAACTCTATCGAGACGCAAATATTTTGGTTCCTATTCGGTATATAAAGGGGAGCTGTTGAATAAACTGATATTTTATGTTAAAACACGGTCCACTAAAATATTTGCTTACTAAAGACTTTCTGTGTTGATCATGTTCCTTCGGTTGAATATAGTCTATGCTCTTAAAAGAACTCTTTAAGGTTAAGGATCACGTGCAAAGATCTCATTACTATAGCAGCCCTTTTCGGTTGTTATTTTTATGTTGTGACCCTCATCAGAACTACTGAAGGTTAAAAAATATGTTTACGTTGAGAAACAAAAGCAAATATCTTTGAATTATCCTCAATACCCACTCTTATCCGGAGCCCTGCCTTATGGTGTTAACAAGTAAGCACGTGGTTTGCGCTGACTAATATACCTCGCTCTCCATCGATCTCGTAAAACCGAGTTCACTTGCAGTTGAGAGGCCTTGGGAAATTCCATTCACACGGTCCTTGTTTACAATCCATCCTATTAACGGTGTACTATTACTACATCTATAAATTACATTTTGTGTTCACGCATACTCCCGATAACAAAGGAACAGCAAAATCATATTTTACAATGAAAAGTCAATCAACAACCTTGCCTAAGCCCGACGTGTTACAGCCAGCCTTTACACAAATACCGACATCCCAACATCATTTTGTAAACTATTTACATATTAACAAGTATCTAAAATGCTAAGCTATACCCAGCGGTGATACACATACGAACCAGCGCCGTCCTGATGTCGATGTACCGTTATCGACGTCAACACGGCGCCTTAAGGCGGTGTAGCCACTGGATGCGGGTAAAATACATACGACAAGCGAGTTTCAGTGGCCGCACCCAACCAAAGCATCGAAGCACTAACGCAGACGCTTTGCGTTTGCGTCAGTGCATCGCTGCTCAACTCGTGAGGCTTCTAGGAAGATCAATGCAGGTAGATGTAAGTAGAAATGGTGCGTTAAGGAAGTTAACACTTATGATGTGAGAGTCCACTCGTCCTCGATGCAGTGACATCGACGTCAGTAAGACACCTCAACTTCTAGGTGGCTCAACATACATTATGCATTTCAAGTTGAATCAGGAGCATGCTGAATGCACAAGTTTAGTGAATTCAAGCTGAATGAGCGAGTAGATTAGGCCTCGCCAATTCGGGTACGTCTCGACATTGTCCGCCTACTGGATCAAAATTGAGGTAAAAACCTTTTAATAAATCTTGCGATTAAAATTTGACAAATATGATCTGCACACAACGTCAAAACAACGTCGCATCACGGTCATTACAATGAAATTACCGTGATACGCCGCTGCTTTAACACTATTGAGCTGCTGAAAACAAACTTTCCACCGGGCATACAATGCTGACCCAACCCCGAATCAACCGTGATTCAACGCCACGACGTTGCATCAATGTTGATTCAAGATCTATCCAAACCGGAGGCGGGCTGCGAATGTTCAGACCAGTCCGGTCTGGACCTTCGCAGGACATATCGTCCGACAGCATTTTCTGTTTGACTCCAGCAATATGAGGGAAAAACATTCCTGTAGTGCAGATACAAAACCGATTACTGATAAGAAGAAACTGCCTGATACAGTACTACGATGATTGCTCATACATGCTTATACCTTTGTTTTCCCCACTGCGCATACAAAGTCCAACAAGCGCTGAGCCAACGTTGATTCAACGTCCTGACGTTGGATCAACGTCGACCCAATGCCGATCCGACGTTGCGAGCCTGTTGAGCTCATTTCTTTAAATAGTTATACATTGTGGATATCAGAAGTTATTTTTAGATGGAAGAAGTTATTTTTAGATGATCCACGTGAAATCGCCGCAAGGTATTTACACATTACTATATTTTCATGAATGAACGTAATCCGTTACAACTGATGGGAGCTCGAGTTAAGAGAGTTATTCGAGGTCAGACACTTATTTGCGATTTTTTTCTTTTTTTAGTTGATGTTGTTTTGGAACCTCCTCATCGAGGAGATCCATCGGAGATCTTAATATTAGTGCTTCAATCTTACGTGTGATTAGATAAAATATGAGTATACATATGAGCGCTAGAAACAACTCTTATGACGAGAGTTTCAATTATTCTTTTTGTCGGTTCGTGAAGCGAAAGAAAGTCTTTATCTTTTATCATGAATGAAATAATCAGTAAAGTTTTGAAACAGCCTACTGCGGTCTAGCTTCAACGATTTGCATATTTGTAACGCGCATATAAAGTCGTATTTAACGGTGTGGACAGTGTCCAAATGTTTTCGTCTGTTCTCACTTAGACAATAACTTTTGAAAATCTCATAGCCAATTAGAGACAAGATATAATTTAGGTTTATGTAGTTTTGTTTGTGCGGCTTGTAACCTAATACAAGATATTGCAACTGCCTCATTGAATTAGAAAACTTACATTTTTTTGAAACATAGATCTAGAAGCTGCCAAAGTTCATCAACAGCTGTAAGTGTTCATAATTTTCAGTTACTTTGCATATCTCGCAAAGAGGGTTGTCTGCTAAACGCCATTTAAATAGTATTTCTTTGCATGGTAGTATAGAATTAATCAGTTTAAATCGAAACTGTTTTAGCTTATTAAATTTTAAATCGACACATATGGCATTATATATATATTTCCATTGTTGCCTGGATAAAGAAATTGCAAAGTTTGCCGCCCAAAATTTTTCCATTATTGGTTCAACGAAACTTTAGCTCTGTAGATATTTGAAAGTTTGCTCGTCGTGTCGCAATGTTACGTGTTCCCCTGTATTTACGTTACTTAACGTAAAAGTAGATTGATTACTAACAACAGTAGACTTTGATTCATTTGTTTCTAGTATTTTTTCCATTGTTTTGGGATTGCAGTTTTGATTTTGTGTATTTCGCTTATCCAGTTTTGTCTGTTAGTTAATTTGTCGAATATAGCCATAGAGTCAATTTCTCCATTTTCATCAAGTATATCGTTAATGTACAAAATATTTACGTCTATCCAATTTTTAAACAGTAGACATTTTCTGTTAAGTTTAATGAAGTGATTGCCCCATATAATCGGTTTTCTTATTGTTATAAACGTCTTCGGTATACTAGAAGACCCACCTCCCGCCTTTATCCATGTTTCGAGTATATTTTTGTAAAACGTTGGTAGTTTTATTTCACTGATATTTTTTAATTCTCCTATATTTATTTTGAATATTAAAAAGTCCTTCCCATATTTATCAAAATACAATTTTGGTATACTTTTCCAGATCGAAAACTCTTCGCTTATTAAACGATTAACCCATTTAATGTGAAATTTTTTTTAACTGTGTTTTTATGTCTACCATTTTTAAACCTCCATTTTCGAAATTTTGTATAAGTTGTTTTCTTTTAATCTTATCGTTTTTATCATCCCATAAAAATTTGAACAATAAAGCTTCAATTTTATTTAAAATTTGATCAGGAACTGTCATGCATTGAAGAAAATAATTGCATTTTGACATTACTTAAGACTTTAGAACTACAATTTTCCCAAAGAAGGTCAGTTTGCGCCTTTTCCAGGAATAAAGTAGGTTCTGTATATCTTCTATAAGCTTGTCCCAGTTCAACTGCAGACATTTTTGTTTATTTGTACCAAAGTATACACCTAAAGATTTTATAGCTGTTGCTGAAAAATCAATGCCATGTATTTTACTTCTTGTTTGTCTGTGGCGACCTAATAATAGCCCTTTGGTTTTTTATGTATTTAAATTGAGTCCGGACACCTCCGAAAATCGTTTTATCTCTTTTATTAGCCTCGGGATGTCATTTTGTGCTTGTAAAAATATCGTTGTATCGTCCGCCATTTGAGTTAGTTTTATCTCTTTATCTCTTCCTATTTTAATACCATTTATATTTTTGTTATTCCGTATATTTTCTGCCATAATTTCGGCGGATAAGATGTACAGAAGGGCGGAGATTGGACAGCCTTGTCTAATCCCACGTGTTTTTTCAAAACTCTCGGACACCCAACCATTATTTATGATACTATTTGTAGTGTTTTTATATAATATTTTTACCCACTTAATAAAATGTTCCCCAAATCCAAACTTTTCTAGTGTCATATTCATGAAGTTCCATTCTATAGAGTCGAACGTTTTTTGAAAGTCTAGGAAGAGCAATATTCCATCTAAGTTACTATCTTCGGCGTAGTCTATTATATCATGAATTTGTCGGGTGCTAAAACCTATAAATCTATTTTTGACATAGCCGTTTTGGTCAGTGCTTACGATTTTTGAAATGATTTTCTGAAGTCTCTGTGCTAGAACCCTTGCAATAATCTTGTAATCAACATTGAGTAACGTTATGGGACGCCAGTTTGTCAATTTTGTTTTTTTCGCCTGATTTGAAAATAAGAGTTAATATTCCGTGTTTTTGCGTATCGCTTAATTGATCTTTTTTGAAGGATTCTCGCACGCAGTTCATAAAGAAAGGACTAATATGATTCCAAGAGGTTTGATAAAATTCTACGGAAAGTCCATCGGAGCTAGGTGTCATAGAGAATAACGCGCTTTTGCACTCTTCTTCTGTTATTTCGTTTACGCAACTATTCCTTTCTTTGTGCGAAAGTGTATTGGAAATCCGCGAAGCATCAAGATATTGTTTTATTTTAACAGTGTCATTATTTTTTGATGTGTATAAGCTACGATAAAACTTAACTTGTTCTTTGAGAATTTCCGAGTTGTCTGTTACTGTTCGTCCGTCGTCTGTGTTCAGGTTTGTAAGATTTTTATGAATTTGTTTACTTTTCTCTAGGCCTAAGAAAAATTTAGTATTTTTCTCACCATTTTCTATCCACTCGACTCTAGCTCGTATTTGGGCACCTTTTGCATTATATTCATAAATATTATTCAATTCATTTTCTATTCTTAATATTTCGTTCTTTACACTTTCATGTCCTATGTTTTCGTCTTGTAATTTATGAAGTGAAGAGAGTTTTTCCTCAAGCATACTGCAATGACTTTTTAACCGCTTTGATTTTTGTTTAGAATAAGCCTGACTGGCTTCCCTTACATCTATTTTTATTTTTTCCCATGTAGTTTGAGAAGTTAAGTCTTCATTATCGCCACCGGGTTTGCATTTTTCAATGGTACGTACAATTAATGATTGATATTCTTTATCTTGAAGAATACTATTGTTGATTTTCCAGAAGCCGCAACCTCTGTTTTCTTCATCTATTTTAAGCTTCAGTGAGACAGACAGGTGACTAGTTTTACTTATTTGTGCTGGCCTTATATCGCAAGAATAGACGCACGTTTGAAGATCGTCTTGTAAAAAGAAGTAATCTATGCGACTTGCTTCGTTTCGGCTTTGTCTTTTCCATGTTAATTGTATTTTTTGCCTGTGTCTTACCCGCCAGATATCAATCAGTTTGTGTGTTTTAATTAAGTTTCCCAATGCGTTACTAGCTTTTGTTTTTTAGGGACATTATTAGGGTGATTACGGCGGTCTAATATCGTATCTAGGATTTCATTAAAATCGCCACCTAGTATTATTGCCCCTGTGGCGAGTTCTAAAATATTTTCTGACACCGACTTCAAAAAACTATTTCTTTCGTTTGGATTGTTGGGCGCATAAATATTCGTTAGAGAATAATTATTGTTGTCAATTTCAATATTAACTAAAATAAATCTGCCGACGGTGTCACGATGGACGCTAAGTACGTTGTGATTGACGGAAGCATGGATGAGCACAGCAACCCCTCTACTATTTGAAGTGCCATATGAATGAAATACTGTTCCATTATACTGACTATCAAAAGTTTGTATAATATTTTCAGTTAAATGTGTCTCTTGTAAGTAAAGTATATTTGCTCTCTGTTGTTTAGACCATTCAAAAACACGTTTTTATTTATTTTTATCTCTGAGTCCTTGTACATTCAGGGTCAATAAGTGAACATTTGAGTTTAAGGCAATCATTGCTAGAAATCAAAAGTCACGGTTTAAAGACACTGCCTGACTAGGTGAGCGTATCCTGTGACATCTGAGACTCTGTGCCGCTGCTGTCGTCATAGCTGCCACCGTTGTCGTCTCCGTCAGAGCTATCGTCACTCGATTCATGGAGTTTACTCTTTTTCTGAGCCTGCAATACATCGACTGGAGTAGGAGGAGAGCGACTTATTGATGGTTTTTGTTTCTGTTGGGGCTCAGATTGTTTCTCTGATTGCTGAAAGAAGCTTTGAATAGGTTTCATATTTCCTTGCTTTCCTTGTTTTGATTTTACTTCACTCTTTTTCTTTTTGCGTTTGCTGTCCGACGGTGTTGCACTGACTGATGCCTGGTCAGCACCAATCGCCCAACCTGTCTGTGGCTCAGCTGCATGACTATTTACGGGTTGTGGAGGCTGATCAGGGTTTGCAGGTTCTTCAGACTCCTGTGAATCCTGCAATGTAACTGTACAGTCACCACTTTTGTGGCCTGATTGTTTACAACTTTTACACACCCAGTCATTCTAACACTCGTTAGTTCTGTGACCTTCTTGTAAACATTTACCGCACGACTGATTTGGTGATTTCACTAACTGTCCAGCATGAATGACCGTCGCCCGAAATAAACCCATGCGTATTTCTTTAGGCAGAGGTACTTTGCGGGGCTTGACAAATACAATTCTATCCCCCGTTTCACAGTTTGTCAGTTTGCCATCTACACGTAACTTTTCCCGTGATGGGTTATCAACAAGTTCACAACCGTAATCTTTCAAAGTTTTAACTATGATACTGTCGTCGGCTGACAAAGGTATGTTTTTAACCCGAACTCGCAGCTGGTCAGTTCTGTCGGGTATGTATGGGTTTTTCTCATATAAGGGTATATTGACTCCCCTTTAGGACACCCCATTAGATAACAATGGAATTCTGTTTTTGGCGTTTTCTATGTCGAGGCGCCACAGGGTACCCACTCTCTGTATACCAAATATATCCTCAACAGGAACCGATATACTTAAAGTTTTGTAGATCTCAATATTTGTCAACCATTCCTCTTTAGAGGGCTTTCTGTTACCAAATAGGTCAGTTTCTTTCAAGAATATTGGCTTAGAGTCTAGTTTTACAGTACCTTGCAAGACCTCCGAATAGGATACGTCCCTTATTGTACCTCCCGCATTGTCCATTTTTGAATTTGCCATTATTTTCCACAAACTATAACTTGTAACCACTGAAACCACTTGACTGTTCAAGCTTTGGTAACTTTGGTACCAACTAGTACAGTTTACAGATATATGTTATTCCAATTTTTCGTTGTATAAACCGAAAAACATGCACACACCGAATAAACCGTGGTTTATCTCGCGCATGCGCACACAAACCCAAATTCACAAATTTTCAGTTTTTCTCGTACACTACGATATTGCCTAATCCTTACTTTGTTTTGTCGCTCATTAATCTTGATCATCTCAAATAGAATCTAAGATAATCATCTATCGGCAACTTTGATAAAAATGATAAATCATCCTTCGACAACAATGAAAACAGTCATAAGAAAGGATGTTGATCAGATTACGTTATTGTCGAAACTTTCCTTTCGTAAAATGCATGTGGACCACTATTTGAATGCTCTTTTTTGGCTGAGTATTTTGTTTTACCTCATTTTAATGGAGCAGCAAATTGACACAAAGCTCACTGTTTCCTTTATAGATGCAATGCAATTCTTAAAGACCAGATTTTTTTTTAGAAAAATAAGCTTGCATTCAAATGAGAACGTATTGGTAATTTTCTTAATGCATCATTCAGAAGGTGTACCATTACATTTTTATTGAACATTACACAAAAACATATAGTTGAAAACAATGCTTCAATGGTAACCCGATCATAAAAATGAGTACAAACCCCCTCCCATTTTTAGTGCTATATACAGCGTGATTTATAGCGACTGTACTGATGACCTTCTTCGGTGTATTAGCCAACGACAGAAAAACGATAAATATGGTTTAAGTTGTCAAGTCAGCATATTTGTCATCTTATATTAGTGGGCAAAAATAGTGCTTAAGTATAATTTCTATTTCTACTAACATATGAAATCATGAGATAAAACGTTTTTATACAACCTAAATTGATGGAAAGCTGTTGGCATCCTATGGACATCCTATGGGACATCTTATGTTTTCTACATATTAACACTTGGTTAGGCCATCTTACAATTCAGTATTATTCTCCAGAACGAACATGAACTACCTGATATCAAGCAGCACAGCATCAGGACATCAACTTGAAGTGCTAAATGCTGCATGATAAAACCTGGCATCAACATCAGCTTAAGGCACTTCATGACTGATTACATTTTGTATAGCATAACAGCATCAGGTTGAAAAGCTTCATGACTGATAACATGAATCATATCATCACAGCATCAGCTTGAAACGCTTCGTGACATGTCATAACTTCATGTCATAACATGTTATGGCTAGACTTTTTTAACAGCAAATTAATTTCTAAGGGACAAGCCATTTATTACCAGATGTGTGTGGGGTACATTTAGGGGGTTCGGATTTTTTTGTGCTCAAAAATCGGAAATTATAAGGCCATGAAGTTGGGGGGGTTATATATGGGTATATGGGGCGGCCAGAATGCTTCTATCAGTCTTCATGTTATAAAAAAATGTCTCAGCTTCTGGGTACGCACTCCCCCCCCCCCCCCCACAATTACTCCTTCATTTTCAGATAAGTTCTGTGTGTGTTTTTTTTTGTTGTGTTTTTTTTTTCAAACTTATCTTCAAAAAACTTACAAAAAAAACAACAACAAACTTTTGCCCAGTTCATGTCCTAAACATACGTTTTCATTGATTTGCTTAAACTGTTAAAAGAACAGTTTAATTTAATCTATGAAATCATTTTGATAATTTAATGCCTGCGTTTGTGACATCAAAACTACAGGTGCCTGTCATCAACAAAACTGTTTAGGCTTCTGGGAGCGCAGCCCCCAGACCCCCACTTGATTTTATTTACAGCTTCATATAGCATTCAGCATCAGATTTCTGGATCAGCATACGTAAAAAATGCAGAGCACATTTAATGGACCATGAATCTATATAAAATATTAACCTATCAAAATTAGAACATGTTTATTGTCTTGTAAAGGTTGGAATTAGGCCAGTCTGACATATAACAGGTAATATGGTCATTACCATGTGAATGTAGGGGTGCGGGGGATAAATTTTGTTGTCACTTATCTGGGGCGTGGGGATGGGGGGTTGGAAAAAATTCTGGTGAGACTGGGGGGGGGGGGCGGGGGTCGTAAAAAATTTCTGACTCGTATCAAAATGTATGCTCCCCCCCCCACACACACACACAAACACACACAATAAACGGCTAGAAGCCATGGGTATAGAGTGGATATGACTGGGGAGTAATTATTCTATGGGAGTCATTTTACTTCGTTACACCTGAATTCAATTCAAATTATGCACATCGATGCCGCTGGTTTCAAGTCTTTAGTTTCATGTCACAAAAAATATGAATGCCCGCAATTTTGGGATGCCAGGACATCAAACGAAGCAGAATTGGTCCTAATCACGTACTGTGTTAATCGTTTAAATGGGAATGAAGTTCAGAAAAAAAAGTCAATAGGTAAATCTAAAACACAGACAATATGCCTCACTTCAAATAAAAGTAAAACGTTATTTTATTTCATGGCTTGGACAATAATAACAGCTTAGTAAGGCTTTCTAAAAAAAGCAAAATTCATAATTCTAGGAATGCTCGTTTTCCCGCGGAAAGCTTCAGTGAGTTTTGAAAGCTGCATTTATTACGAAGCAATATCGAACATTTCCCTGACGTAATTTGCATCACAAGAACATATTCAAGCATGCACCAATTGAAAAAATATATATCTTACAGATTATGCAACTTGTCATAGTCAGTTTTCACCATTAGAGTCGCTTCATTTTGATCAAAGCGTGTACTACACAATTGCCGTGTTTACATACTTACGCTTTGTCGAATGATCGACTCTGTTGGTAGCTGGATGTGTGTTTTTCTGTTGTTGTTTTGTTGTTGTTGTTTTTTTCAAACTAATATCAACATTGTTCGATTGATGCTCCTAAACCCACCCCACCCCCACCCCCTCAAAAGTTATATTATTTACTCGTACACAAGTTTCTAAACGTAAAAATAGAACTTACACACGTGTGAACTGCGCCGTGTACTCAGTGAATACAAACCTCGGCACAGGAAAAAATGTTAAATACACATGTAAGTATCAGCCTGAGGTTAGTCTGATCGAGCGTGCAATGTAGTAAGATTTTTTTGCTATGCGCAAGTATCATGGTCAGCCCATAGTGAATCTACAGATCAAGCTGGTCTCAAAGGATGCATAGTTCAGGCTGAGTCATCGTTGTTTGCATTTACGTTTTTGCATGCCATGGCCGAAATGAAAGCAAAATATTCAAACCTAATGTAATCTTACATAGAATTAATCCAATCCCAGTCACAAATATGATTTTTTCTAATCTGCATAACTTCATCTTCTTTTCATCCACATATACGAGTCTTTAGATCACTATTTATCAATGACAATCTTGGTTTCCCAAAGACTGTTAAAATAGACACTTTTGAAGTACTTATAATAGCAATAACGTCATTAACAAAGCAAGTGAAGGTCAGTATAAAATTTCCTTTTAAAAGGAAGGCTTGCACAGCTAAAACAGTGAAATTTTCATGAGTTGTTATTGAAGTGAACCCGATTGTTAGTGCACTTTCTGTTGCTTACTTCTATTTAGCAAAGTATTTAATTTCTAACTTCTTGAATGGTGGCATTGTCCACGGGTGTAAGGTAAAAACAAGTGGAGAATTTATTTGAAAAACAAATTGAGGAAACACACACACACACACACACACACACACACACACACAATAACAACAACAACAAAAAACAGTTTTCCAACGTTTTGGCCGGCCGTTTTAGGCATGCCTCCAGTTAAATAACTATATGGACCTATTTCAAATCTTTTCTTTATGGCTGTTGAGTAACATTTAGTCTGAATCAAAATTTTAGGAAAGACTGTTTCAAACCCATGTCTTTGGAATCTTGGCACATCTGAACTTGGCATCAAAAGCAGAAATAAATTAATATTTACTGAAGTTTATTTTTGGTTTAAGTGGCATCAGTGGCAGTGACTGGAACAAAACTTTGACACTCTAAGAAGAAAATGCATGCTGTTATTGTTTTGACAATAACTTGCTTCACACCATTTGGGAACAACAAAGCACGGGACCTATTGCGTTCGTATTTCCATGAACTCCCGACAAATGAAATTTATCTGTTATATCTATACTATGTTTTTACATCAATTTTGTTTACTCATTCGTGAAGTTCTGACTAATTAAACGCCAAGCAAAGGACGAATAATAGTTACGTGTTTGGTAATGAAGTACAGCAGCCGTCACTACGACATGACGTATATCAATCGTTACGTCGGCCAATCATCTATTTGAACTATCCGTGACGTTGCTTACGCGTAAAATTGCATGAATGTGTGTTGGTCGTGGATGTATGAACATCGTCAGCCCAGTATAGGTTCATCTAAGGAAATCGTCGTTGAGTGTAAATATTTCTCTGTACATTTGTATAGCTGAACTAAGAAGGCAACATTAAAGAGTGTTATAAAAGTAAGAAAAATGTCCACACGCCCCAACCCGCACCTACCGCAAGCACAGTAGGCCCTTGTTCTACTATATCCAAATAAGTAGGACGCCCGGGAACTGGAAGTTATACCCAGCATCATCGCACCAACCAACCAACCCCTCCCTTGTCATAAAGCTGTCAATGAATCCCTAGCACGCACGCATTGTTACGGGTGCGACAAGACTTGTTTCTATTAATTCTCTACTAACTGAAACAGGCTGGGAAACCGTTTCTTCTAGAAGGAAAAATCATAAGCTAGTAATGTTTTACAAAATGCAAAATAACTTATGTCCTGTTTACTTGTCTTCACTCGTACCTAGAACCGTTGGATCATCTGTTAGCTATAACTTACGCAATGCTGGTGATATTCAAACTGTCAATACTAATACTCAGCTCTATTACTCTTCTTTTTTACCTTCAGTTATAAGGGATTGGAATGACCTTCCTGGAGAAATTCAAAATGTAACTAGTATAGCTGCCTTCAAATACAACCTTAAACTTATGAGTAACATTATTTCACCCCCTCGTATTATTCATCCGGAAATCGTACTTGCCAGATTTATCACACACGGATACGAACAAATTGTAGTTCCCTCAACCAGCATTTATTCTCTAAGCATATCATTCTAGATCAACTTTGTGCATGTGGTGAAGTAGAAGACTCCCGTCATTTTTTGCTTGAGTGTAACCTATACCAAAATATTCGGAATGACATGCTTGCTGCTGTTTCAAGGATTTGTTTACCTACACTCAACTCATTGTTGTATGGAAGTACAGCCGTTTCTGTAAATGACAACATTATGATTTTTAAAGCTGTTCAAACCTTTATACACAAATCTATGCGATTTCATCAGTAAATCTTTCTGAATTCTAAACTAAGCATTCATCTTAACGTATTGTTTTACTGCCTTTTACCTAATAAATGTATTTGTTGTTGCTTCCGAAAGCATAGCTATACCTCGTGTTTTTTTATATGAATATCATAAGATAATAATGGAATTTTCCTCCTTTCCCCGTGGAGGCTACTTTAGATATCTACATTGTTTCTCTTTACCCTTTAGGTTTTTGTTCTTAGCTTCTTTCTTTCTTTCTGTTCATACTAATTTTTTGTTTATGTTTTTTTTTTCTTTTTCTTTTCTTCTACATTTTAATGTATTCCTAGGCAATTATCCGACCAATGTTAGAAGTAATCTCTGTTAATCATGGGTCTGAAATTTGCAGTGTAAATATTCTGGGAGACAGATTTAAAAAAGTCAATACGACTTTCTTCTGAATCCCTTTTGTATGAATAGTTTATTTCCATGAACTGTATTTGTATGTATCTGTATTATTTGTACAAATAAATAAAGTTTAAACTAACAGTTTTGAATTTTAACAAGTCTGAGTTTCGAAAGTTAACAACTCTGAATTGTCCCCTTTTTCTGTATCATTGTTCAGGCTATTCATGAACATGTTGATGGCCAAAAGGAAATTTATCAGATGCTAAAAAAAGTGTACATAATATATCGCTTTGCGCCATGAAAAGGCCTGTTGCAATGCGTAAGCGTTAAGTACTCACTGACATTACCGACTTTTACATACATAACACTACATACGAGGGGCGTTCGAAAAGTTTTGCAAACGACATAATTTCTTGGTAACTACCATAAAGACAGAACTATTGATAGCAAAACCACATAAAGCTATGTTATGCCTACAGATGTTTGCAAACACGGTATATTTTTCTGAAAAAGACGCGCTTTTAATTTCTTTGAAAGAGGTATACCCTAAAGGCACTGCAGAATTTTACTTTAGTAGGCCGTAATTCATATATGAGCAGTCTTTGATTTTTTAAAATCTTTGCTGCTTAAAGACAATGCCCAGGCAATATTGTCCTGTAAATATCGCGGAAATTATATTTAATCTCGATTCCATACTGTCCCGTAAATATGTATTTTCCGTATTTTATGTAATAGCAAATTCTCCTTTTCTACTAAAGTTATAATGATTCTGTAATGAAAACAAGTCTGTCAGTATTTCAAATCTTGTCAGCAAGAGCATTTGATTGACCAACTAAAATCTGTCAATAAATTAAAATTAATGCAAAATATGAAAACGCTACAATCTTTCAAAAATGACGTTAACGTCGATTTTAATGGCGTCATAAGAACTTCACATTGCTTTGCAAGGAATGAATCGATAACAGTTGCCACCCTTCTAACTTATGTATGGATAATGTAGGCAACGATAGACATGCAGTTGACAAAGAAATATTTTGTATTTACAACTATATTTGAATCTAGGGCCTAACACTGAAAAGATTTTACATGTGAAATTAGCCCAGTGGTATGACTGGTGTCTACTAAAATGCATTGTAACTCAATAAGGAAAAGTGCCTATGTAAAGTGTTTGGTACCATTGTAAAGACAAAAAGTAGTGCTTTCAGTTCATGCATAGCATGTGTACCCAGCATGCCCCTAAACAAAGTTCTTAGGCCATTTGCAAAACTTTTCGAACGCCCCTCGTACATAACACGGTCAGTTCTACACATAAGCAATTAAGCCACACATTTATTGTAATGCGTATCTTGGATGCACACGGCGAAAATTCTGTTTACTTCCAGCATATTTATCAGTTTAACTGTCTGATTTTTTTCCCACATAGATCTAGTAGACTTTTTTTCCAAAGTGTCCTCACGGAGCATGTATTACGTGCACAAAGTCAGTGCAGGGGGGCATGCTGCTTGGACATTGGTTTCCGCCACATGTTTCCCTGTACCTGACTGTGCCGCTTTTGGTAAATTCATGCGCCGTGTGGCTGAGGAGGGGGAAACCATAGATTCCAGTGTGTATTTTTTAGGAAGTGACTGTACTCTGGCACCATGGATGCAGTGCCACGTAAGTGGAAAACATATTCAATGTTCGCTGTATTTATTATTATTATTATTTTTTTACCTCTGTGGAGCCTTTATCCGCGGTGATAAGATAAACCTATACGTAATGCATGATGTACATAGTCTCTTGTAATTCTGTACAGAATGGTTTGGTGTATTTTTATATGTCTGTATATAAACATGTATGTGCTGTGATGTTGTACACCAACATGAGACTTTAATAAACTATAAACCTCAGCTAGATGGAATACATTTTTTCAGTTAATGTGATAAGGGAAGAAAATTGTCAAAAGCGCTTGTTTCTAAATCTAAACAATAAATTCGAACTCTGCTCTTTCAGTTTTTACAGATACACATATCAGCCCACTCCGGCATAAGCGCAGTCTTATCAGTATATCCTCAGCATGAAAGATGTCTGCATCATGGATCATCATGAAGAATATTTATGCTGAAAAAGGCTGATCAGATCCCATGAAGGCACCGGCGCTGGACAGTGTGCCGGCTGCTCTGACCAGTCAGATTATGCGATGCCCTAAGGCCTATTTTTCGCGACGCCGCTGCATGATTTTTGGAAAAGCTAATGCTTTGCGCTATTGCTATATATAAACACTGCAGTACACACTCTCCAGGTATTTTCCGACTAAGTGTGACGTATCGTTTCTTCCGAAAATAACTCGGTATCACTAAACCACTTGAATACTGGCTTGCCGCCGAGACGGCAAGCCAAAAACTGGAATTCCAAAGGGGCGGGGGGATATCAATAAGGTGGGTTTTCTGCATCATTCCAAAGTTTTCATTTTTTAACTGATGGTATACAACATGGTTTTAGCCTGTCTTGTAAAAACATTCTCATTTGGTAGAAGAGTATAACAGACAGACAGGATTTGATAAAATGATTAACAGAATATCTAAAGTATATTTCCATATCATTTTATTTGGTTTAATTTGAACATATGTTGTCAAAAAAGACTTCCTTTGACAGTCACCATTTTTTCATATTTTTGACCACACTTTTCAATATTTCTTTTGAGTCACAGTGCTTTGAGTACTTATAATAGCAATAACGTCATTAACAAAGCAAGTGTAGGTCAGGGAAACTGGAAATCCAAAGGCGCGTGGGGGGATATCAATAAGGTGGGTTTTCTGCATCCTACCAAATTTTTCTTTTTTTAACTGATGGTATACTTCAATGTGTCTAGTTTATTGAACCGTATGCGACTATGGTCGGAAAGCCCTACTAACTGAGCTATGGGTCCACAGAAGTGGGTGGGGTATCCAACATGGTTTTAGCCTGTCTTGTGAAAACATTCTCATTTGGAAGAAGAGTATGACAGACAGACAGGATTTGATAAAATGATTAACAGAATATCTAAAGTATATTTCCATATAATTTTATTTGGTTTAATTTGAACATATGTTGTCAAAAAAGATTTCCTTTGACAGTCACCATTTTTTTATATTTTTGTCCACACTTTTCAATATTTCTTGGCATCAATGTTAAATAAACACACCAGTTATCATCAAACTCATGTCAAGGAAGCACCTTGACCAGGACAATCGGATGATGTGACTAGAGTTTCACAATGAATTAGTTTTCATGGTTTACTGAACACATAACCTTGCTTGGAAGATGGTTTTCGTTCAATTTTATGACCTAGAACTTTGGTCAAATTACTTTTCTGCCTCATTATGCCCCACACCTCCGCAACTTAAGGTTAGGGAATACATATTGGCGTCAATGCGGATCTCGTTGGCGTCTGCGTCTTTGTCTGTGTCACATATTAAGTCCTTCTGTGACCTTGGAAACAAGGTCAAGGTCATCGAAATCTGACCACATCTTTAGCTTGTCATAATGATATATCCATGCAAGTATTGTGGAATTACTCTTATTGTTTCAAATTTAATAAAAAGATTAACAGAACTTCCTAAAATGCGTCTCCATATCATTTTTTTGGTTTAATTTTAACCTATGATGTCAAAAAAGACTTTCTTTGACATCCAGCATTTTTTAAACATTTTTGTCCTCTATTTTCAATATTTCTTGGCGTCACTGCTAAATAAACTCACCAGTTATCATCAAACACATGTCATAAGGAAGCACCTTGACCAGGACAATCGGATGATGCTACCAGAATATCACCATGACCTAGTTTTCATGGTTGACTGAACACATATACTTGCTTGGAAGATGGTTTTCATTTAAAGGACAAGGTTCGTGAACTGCTTTATCGGCCCTGTAAATTGGCAAAAAATTAAACTCGCTTAAGAACAGCGGCATTGTGCTAGTTTGTATGTCTGGCATCTCTACTGCTAGAATCAGCACTTGTTTTGCTATTCTAACCTCCCTCTCTTATGTAATAGGCCGATATAACGGGGTAGGGTAGGCGTATTTTGATTTTTTTGTGAGTCTTCGCGTCTTTGTTCGCAAATTTGACTATGGGCACAGTCACCTTACAAAAAGATTTTTTGACAGTGCTAAGATATTATCTATCAATTTTAATAGATATTTTTGTAAGGCAGCTGTGCCCATAGTGAAAAATTACTTTTCCATTTTTTTCAATGACAAATAACTGAGAAAGACGTGCCAAGTTGTAACGTCACGGTTTCTTACGTCACAATGTAGCGTTTGGCGACGTCATTGGCAGAGAGTACCTTGCCGTGAGAGACAGCCAATTATTTAAGGTTAATTGGTCGGTAAATAGGTATATACCGTATAAATCATATTTAACGTCCCGGGGGCGTTGCATTTTACGAGGGTGGGGGGGGGGAGGGGGCAGCGTTAATGAGAGCTGAAATTGTAATAAATCAGCCACTGCCAAAATACCTCTAACAAACAGTAGTTTGGTTAAAGGGTATTCTCTTAATTTTTGCCTCCCTTCTCAGTAGGGGTTGGGTTCAACTCTTAAAGGAAAGAATTTGCTCCTCTACGAGCAATTCTTTCCTTCACGAGTAGACCCCATTTCAAAGTTCTACCTAATCTAGAGAAGCAACAAGGCTTTCATGCAAGACAATATAACATTACTGAAGGGGGCGTTTATTGGAGCGGGGGTGTTTATTCTAGCTTTGCTGCGCCCAAACCAAACTCAGTGAATTCGCCGAGAAACAGTGATCTACGGGGAAAACGGCTTTGATTTCCAAATCCTCCGGAGGAGCGGGAAGATGGGAGCACAGACAGCTTGGCACCCATGTCTGAAATAAGCCAGAAGGATTTGCGGTTCTGCTTTACTGACCCAAATATAGCATTTGATCAGAAGTATGAGTAGGGTGTAAGGGGGTCCAGTGAATAGTAAAAGAAGCAATGTTGCGAAAGCAATTTAGTTTGCAAAGCGAGAAAAGTGATAAAAATCTCCAACCATTTTTCCACTTACCATATGCATATTTACTGTGTGCATGTAAATGGATTGATGACTTGTGATTTTACGTCCTTTTCAACAGTATTTCAGTTATATCAGGACGATGGGATTATGATAATGAAAGGCTGTGTGCAATTGAACCCCGTTTACGGTAGGAAATATTCTCGCCTCGAGCGGGATTCGAACTCGGTCCGCTAGATCAGTAGGCCAGCGCTTAACCCACTGAGCTACCGGGGCTCCTTTTCGCATGTAAAAGAAGTATGTGAAGTGAGTTCCAAATCGATAAAAGCAAATCGAAAATCGATAAAAAATGGCGTAAATAAAACACCTGCTATGTTGGACTTCTGATGCTCGTTTGCAAAAGCAATAAAAGTAAAAAGTTGTAACCATAACGCCCAACTCACATGCGATTTTGCAGACCAGAAACCTGCAAAATTTCAGACGGATTCATGACAAGCTGCAGGAGGCGTATTTAAGTACCGTCTGTCAAGGGGGTGGGGGGGGGGGGGTGGGGGAGGGGCGTGGGAGTGGATTGTGGGGAATATGGAACTACGGAAAGGTGAATAGTGTGTCCAGTCGCTGCTCTTTGAAAAAACAGTGGACAAAAAAGGGAGCTGATCCATAAAAGCAGCAATTTATATAAGTAATGAGCTGAAAAGAAGTTTTTGGTATACACGCATAAACAGTGATAATCCGCCTCCCCGCCCCTTACACACCTCTCGCCCCGAAAAACAGCTCCCACCCCCAACAAGTAGTCCAGTAGGTTAAGCGCCTTGCCTGCTGATTTAGCGATGACAGATTCGAGGTCCGCTGGATGCGAAAATCTTTCCACCCGTAAAAGGGATATAACCCCCCCCCCCGCTCCCCAAACACACACACACCCGACTTCAGCTGAGAATTGCAGGAGTTTATCAATTTACGATTTAAGCACTATATGACAAGGCTACACTGAATAATGATTTTTTCCGCCTCCATATACTAGTTTGATGATGCAAGCAAACCAAACACGTCTCACCGGGTATTGGTATTGTTTTCATCAGTAGAGGGGACCGTAAATCCGTAAAGTTAAAAAATCTAAACATTGGGGAAACCTACAATAATTACCGTAACTGTCATAATATTGAAGATTTTTTCATTGTAGTAATGTGCATGTACCATAAAGATGCAGATGGATTAGCACACAAAGTAGACCCAGGAGCAGTCTGATCCGGGTCTGCACATCAAAGATCAATGTAATGGACTTGTGGAATGCGATACCGTACCAATATCTTTATCACTTGCAGCTACTCGCAATTTGGCCGCAGAATGCATGAACGAAAGGATAATTTAGCTGCATGTCGAGCTGTGCTTGAATCGTGCATCAATGAAAGACTGTTTCATGTTAATATACATTACTTTCAGACAACTAAATACCTAAATATAAGAGCTATAAATGTTTAATCATGAAAAGTGTGCTTCTGCTTTTTATTCAAATTCCATTATTGCCATTACGCGATAACTGTTTACAAATAATTATTTAACGATGACATTTCACTTTGTTCTTCAAATCATCTGTTGTTGTCTGTTGGTTCAATTATGTCGTAACGGAGCATTCGGAATGTGCGATTCTGTACGTGGTATATTCGTGCATATTTTTATAGTTATTTATTTTCATTTCTTTATCATTGTTATTATTATTATTATTATTATTATTATCTTTTTTCCAGCTCCCAAATCGAGGTTTCCCGTAAGGTTCAAGGGAACGAATTTATCAGATGCGCCTCCTGGCACCGAGTCTGTCCGTGTTCTCTCGTAATCAAAGAAGAGACTTTGAGTTCGAGATAATTTATTTATTTACACTTAGATGACAAAAAATTCAAATGAAAAAAGTGCATTTCACTTTTTACTATCAAAGAATATTTAAGCAATTAACTTAGTGGAAAAAAATGTTCTTAAATCTATGATCCCTCGTTGAATTGCTAGTGTTAAATTTTTGTGGGGAGGTTACAAAATTGGCAAGAATTTAGTCTCGCATGAGATAGATGGATAACTTTTGATTTTATGTCCGTTTCAACAGTATTTAAGTCATATCAGCATGAATGGAGAGTGATATTGATAGATTGTGTGTAGTGGAACCCCAAGGATTTCCGCTTTCTGAGGATTTCCGCTTTCTGAAATATTTCAGTCTACATTGTATATCGAGCCGTCATCAAGAGATTTTATTATTATTATTATCATTTCGTCTCAGAACATCAGAACTCCAAAGCAAACACAACTCATTTGATAAAAACATAAATAAATTGTCATGAATGACAAACAGCAGTTTTGCTCGGAATTAGTTTGCGCTTCGCATTTTGTCCGCGAAATAAAACATACGTACATGTAGCAAAATTTTGTTTGCGGACAAAATTCTAAACAAAAACGTACACCGGACTCAGATATGGTAGTATAGCAAAAATTGAAATCCACAGATTTTTCAAGCTCTACACCCGTCAGTATTACATGTTATACTGTGGCGAGTTAAGGCTTGAGGTTTACTTTCACCTGTTTGGTGTATTGCGGTCATAAGCTTTCTTAATTCGTCGCCGTTTCCGAGTCAGTTTTTGTACATTTCGGGTCATTGTTGTCTTTGACCGCCGAGTCCCAAGTAGAATAACTTTAGTTTCAACCCTCTCTTCGTTAGTTTGCAGTTCATTCCGATTATTTTGACCAGAATTAACGTTTTTAAACTCGTAATTGTTTCGAGCTTGTCAGTTTGTAGCGTGGTCCATCTGCGCACGTCTCGCTTGACATACCGTGACCACTTCCGGGTCACGACGACCTCATATGACGCAGGACTTGCGACCCAAACGACTCACAACGACCAGTGTCACGACACTATATATGGGGTCACGTCCAGCGTTCCTGTGGTTGTGTCTCCGAAAACGTCTGGACAGCCGCTTCCACGCCATTTCAAATATTCAGAAATCCCTATATTGAAGATCTGCCATCCTCCTCTGAGTTTTAGATCTACTTACTTTTGGTGAGAAACTTATAAAATTATTAGAAATAAAATAAAATAAAACCCTGAGAAGTTGTATAAAAAATGCATTAATTCTGCACTTTAACAAATTCTGCAGAATTTGTCCCCCAACTTTCCCAACCTGTAGCCACACTGTTTCCCCTTTCCCCTTGTGTTACCTTGTGTTTATAGTGAAGTGTACACCGTCATAGCTCAGCCAGTACCCAAGAGTTAAGATAAAATGATGTTTAAATAAAAATGTGTTGAAGAAGCTCGGCCTTGGTTCTTATTTTAGACAATCGGATCTGTGCAACCACTACCTCTTCGGTTCCGACTTGAAGGATAGGCCGTTGGGTTGGCACACTGGTGGCAGCGCGGTGGGTTCGAATTCATTCCAGTTCCTTTCCATATTTTTTCCATCCAATTGTGTTTTCCTGTGGTTATCCATGTTTCCAGTGGATTGATGACATTTTACAAAAGTATAGAGTTTTGTGAGCATCAATTTCTTTTTGTCAGTTGCCTCTGGTTAATAATAAAAAAAATATATATATAAATATATTAATTGATAATTTGATAAATAAATGTAAAGATGTTTCAAAATTCTAAATAACTTTGGAGCCTCTGCTACCAAGCATCATTGTTTACAATGAAGTAGGGGAAATAAAACCAGTTTTTTCTGTATGCACTTCCCAGATAGTTTATCTCCCTTGAAATGCTGATTTTCTTCAGGGCTAAATATAAGCCAAAATTTTGGGGTGAAATAACAATTGTGCCTGGTAAAAAATGGTCTCACATCCCCAGTGAGCGGTCCTATAGCTCACATTTCCAGTGAGATTTGCCATATCAGTCTCACATTTCAAGTGAGATTTGGGTCTCACGTTTCCAGTGAGACTGCCTAGATTTTCACGTTTCCAGTGAAAACCTCCAGTTTCCTTGTGTTACTCAATTCTGTTTGATTAATGTTAGTTGTCGAAATTCTTGACATAAGAAAATGTTATACTGTGATGATTAAGTAATTTCATCCAATGAATCTGAAGAAGAATTTTATTTCGAGGAACAAATTGTTCTGTATGTAAGTCTTTTGCTGACTGCCTGCAGAAGGCGTTTGTAATTTCGTAGTTTATCACAAAACAGTCTCATAGTGTCTCACCAGCAAGTCTCATTATAATGTCTCATATGTCCCAGTCTCAATTAACTATAAAAGTAAATGTTTCATTAAACTATTGAATTTGGTGTAAAGTCTCAATAGACTATTCAATCCATCTTCCGTCTCACTAAATTTGTACTATAAATCAAATATATTTTCGTCTCACAGAACTATTTATGTAACGAGAGGTTATGTGACACCTCCAACTTCTCTCTCAGAAATACCCCTTTGTTACCTTTAATCTCACCAAAATGACAGACCAAGAGCCACTAGAACCAGAACCTCAAAGCTCTACTTCCGTTCAAACCCCAGGCCATTTTCAGGGACACAACCCCGCCTGTCCTATTCCCTTGCTGAATTAAGGACCCCAAGTGGGGAGTTTGTTTTTAATTTTAGGCGTCAAACCCAAGATGATATAGCTGAAGGCCAAGAAGTCCTACCACTTGGCGGGAAATTACCCAGGGTGTCATCTGCCGAAGAAGCCTTTGGGTCTAGGAAGTCTCCATGGAGTCACAGAATGGGCATTGTAAAGGAAATACTAGCTTCTGCTGGGGCATTAAAAGAAAACATCATAACGGAGATGGCCACTTTGACGGGAGGATCTAGACGTGAGGCTACTCGCTATGTAGGGGTAGGTGATGGGGAAAACCAGCCTATCCGAGGTGAAAGGTCAAGTTCACCAATCATGAGACGAGTGGTTGGTCATGCTGGAACTGAGATGCCACCGCCTTTACCCGGAGAAGCAGCGGGGAGCTGTGGGCTGGCGCGGAACCCTGCATCGGGGGTTGGAGTATCTCCTGAGTTCTCGATTCAACAAGGCTTACCGAATCGGGGTGAGGATCGACAGAATGATGCATCTGTTCAGAAGATAAGCCCTCTGGACACTAGGATGCGGTCGAATGAAGGTAGGCAGCCTAGCAAGGGAGTAGGGACAGGCAACCAACCACTTTCGTACAGGACGTCTGGTACTAACCCAGGGAGGGACGTGACATTTGACCATAGAGCTTCGCATAAGAAGCCAGCAAATTATGATGGGACCAGTAGCTTTCTAGACTACTTAGTCCAGTTTGATATGACCAGTACATTAAATCGATGGGACAAAACCGTGATAGCCATGGAATTGGCTACTAGCTTAAGAGGGGCAGCACAGAGTATTTTAAGCGATTTAAAGCCTGAACAAAGAAGCGATTATGACCAACTAGTAAAAGCTCTAACTGCACGATTTGAATCCACAAACCAAACTGAGCTTTACAGGGCCCAAATTAAAGGAAGGTTAAGAAAGAATCTGAAACTGTGCAAGAGCTTGCACAGGACATTAATCGACTTGTACGTAGAGCCTATTCACAAGCAAGCAGTGATTTAAGAGATCAAATAGCTATAGCTAAAGATTGTTTTATTGACTCACTTAATGAGTATGAGTTAGAATGGTTTGTTTACCAAGGCAAGCCCAAGAGTGTTAATGAGGCAACGCAACTACCTTTAGAGTTTGAAGCCTTTCAGGCCGGTAGAAAAAGTTCAATTACAGTTCGCCAGTGTTCTAAGGGGATAATCCTGCCACAGACCCATTAATCCAAATAAGCACCAGGCTAGAGAAAATGGAAAAGGAATTAGCCAGTATGAAAAGCAGAGACAGTGTTTGTTACAGTTGTGGGAAACCAGGCCATTTTCAGAGGAGATGCCCAAATAACAAGGCACCTGAAAACCACCCATTACCATAACGCAAGGCAGAGAGACAGGAACGCTTATGGCCCCAGTGCAAATCAACAGCTAAACAACCGACAGGAAACTTTACTGATGCTGCGGGTCAAGCGTCAGCGGATTTTTCTGAATCCATCGACCCTGAAAACACACAGACATTAAATGATGGTTTATATTTGCAAATTAACATTAAAAATATGCCTTTAAATGCTTTGGTTGACACTGGCAACACCATTACCATCATTCACACACAAAATTCTAACTTCTGTCAGATAAAACGCAAGCTGTGGTACAGCCCGTAAAATATTTCTTGAAAATGGCAGATGGTGGTCCCTGCAAAGGCGTTGTCAAAATTCCACTGAACATAGGAAATCAGGTTTATCAGCAAGATGTTTTAATTGCAGATATTGGTGCACCTTTTGTTTTGGGCTATGATTTTCTTTACCAAAATAACTGCCAGCTGGACATAAGGCAAGGCCTTCTCAGTTTTGAAAATCAGGTCATACAATGTACCTTGAAAAGTCAAATGCCTACCATTTTCAAAATTGCATTGCAGGAAACCATTGAAATCCCAGCTAGCAGCGAAATGGTGACCTGTGGCATGTTTTCAGGCGATCTGCCCCATTTTGCTACAGCCATGATAGAAGAATATGACCACCACCTCTCTGAAAAGGGAATTCTCCTTGCACGTGCAGTCATTGACACCAATAATAACAAAATTCCCCTACGTTTAATAAACCTAAACAGTTTCCCCGACCAAGCTGTATGAAAGTGAGACTGCAGCCATTTGTGACCCAGTGACCGTCCTGTCTGAGCCCGTCTCCAATGAGCCCAAAGCCAGGCCTGGACCCAAAGAGAAGATTCGTAACATAACACCACAAAACCCTGACAATACACCAATTCCTGAGCATATGCAAGAAATGAATGAAAACTGCATAAGTGACCTTTCACCCAATGAGTCCAGAGCTGTCAAACAACTTTTCCTGAAACATACCTCTGTCTTTTCTAAA
Source organism: Ctena decussata (assembly GCA_963989385.1). NCBI lineage: Eukaryota > Metazoa > Mollusca > Bivalvia > Lucinida > Lucinidae > Ctena > Ctena decussata. The sequence goes on along the minus strand of OZ022499.1, from coordinate 62,512,280 downwards.
TAAAAATCTGACCTAGGAAACACGGGTATTATACAGCACCGCATTAATACTGGTTTGGCCCCACCTATACGATTACCCCCGCGCCGGGTTCCTATGGCCATGAAAGATGCGGTAGATGCTGAGGTGCAGCGACTTATAGATAACAAGTTAGTTGTAAAAAGCAGAAGTGCTTGGGCATTTCCACTAGTACCCATACAGAAGAAAGATAACAGTATTAGAATATGTGTTGATTACAGAAAACTGAATGAGGTTACTCTCCCAGATTCGTACCCGTTGCCTAGGGTCCAAGACTGCTTAGATGCTTTGCAAGATGCTTAATGGTTTTCGATCCTTGACTGCACATCTGGATATTTCCAAGTTCAAAATCATCCAGATGACATGGACAAGACTGCGTTTGTATGCCAGAAAGGTTTATTTGCATTCCGTGTGTTGCCGATGGGCTTAATAAACTCGCCTGCCACCTACCAGAGACTGATGAAACATATTGTAATGACCCAGGTCTTCAATTTATATTTGTTTTGTACCCAATGAACTGCTAGCCGTGTCAATCAGCTGTTTGCTTTGTTTATACTTTCGCTATGTATATTTATCTTCTCATCGGGTGACAGCTTGTATCTTTAGCTCATCTTGGATCTAAATCACCTACCTTAGAAGTCTGTCATCATGTCATTCTTGGAATGGATTTAATTTAGGTGATTTATTTCAGAGATGACGAAACACATTGCACAGCTGTTTACCGATGCTTCCATGTTTGTGTTTGTATTGATTGACCTTGACTGTGTAAAAGTTGCATTATGGGAGTGTATGTGTGTATTGTTGTGAGAGACGCTAGCCGGTGTTTCAGTTGTCAACTCCCGAGATTTGCATTACGCACTAGGTTTTAACATTATTCGCATTTCTAAAAGTTCTGAAATTACTCCAGTCATGAAGAGCATTTATTGGCCGACGTTCTACCATACATTTTATTTCAAGTTCCATTCATCGTTATTAAGATTTTGCCTGGTTTTGACGAAGACCCCTCAGAAAATTTGAGGTTTTGTAATGGCGTTCCCGCAAAACGACGTCATTTGGTCGTCGTCACGATCATTTTGTCGCGGGATCACGTGACGTACACCCGCGCAGCTGTCGGATTCTGTCCAACATCCCACGTTTTGCTGGAAAATGGGATTCGGGATGCTTGGGGGTATAAATAGGAATCCGTCAGAGACGCAAGAAACTTCCACACTTTGGTTTCAAACTGTACACATCGTATTTTTTTTGCTCCGAGTTTTATTTTAAATTTTCTATTATTTTGATCTTAAAACTTTAATTTGCATAAATAAAACATTTCAAGGTTCATTTCACGGAGCCTTGATATATTTTTTCTCGCATTAAGGGTTTTAAATGACCTCATCATGAATTATAAATGAGATAGTCAGATCACAAGCATTTCTCGCATTTTTCTAGACTGCTTAAAACATGAATTAATGAGTTTTTATGATATTGATATGCCTATAGTTCAATTTAATGCTCTTTCATTTTCATCCCTATCATTCTTGTTGTTTCTTTAACTCGTATCTTGATGCTTAAATTCTATCTGTCGGCTAGCCTGTGATCGTTCATTGTTCGTTTGCATGAGAAGAGAGAGAGAGCCCTCGCATCACCTAAAAGCATATCAGCGCAAAATTTAAAGCCAGCCTAGCTGTATACTTGTAGGAATAAGAAACATTGATGATAACAAACATGTACATTTTTTAACGTTTATTTTTGAATAGATCTTGTTAAACTTCACATAGTTCTTCGTTTTATATTACATTCCTTTAGCTAATCATCAGAAACACTTTTAGTTGGAAGTTCACTTTCGTTAATAAAAAGCTAGTGGGTAAAACCCCTGGCCTTGCAAGTCTGGTAGACTAAGCAGACGCTAGGCAACCGAGGGTAACGTCTCTGGAGTAACAGACTGTTATATAAATCGCTGCTGAGTGATCGCCAGTGGGCAAGACAGGCAGTCCCCCCTACTAGAGTGTAACATAGTGGTGGCACAGCGGTGGGATCCATTTTATCTTGGATCCTGCGATACGAACCTAGCATAGTATGGAAAGGGGAGCAACTCTTGGAGAGACTGCCGGCGCTGCCGATGCTTGCGTTGCGGGCCCTAGCTCAGAAAGTTGCAATGACCGAGTAGATATAGAACACTCAGGGTCGGGCAGCCACTTACAACAAAGTCAGCAATCATTCTCGGAGCAAGATAACCCAAGTGAATATATATTGGCTGACGATCGACGAGCAGCGACCGCCCTTATGCAGTTGCATGGCGCAGAGCAGATTTACAATCAGTCAGGGGACGGGATAAAAATTACCAACAGAAACCAAAATGTAGATTATGTCCCAGATATGACCGTCTTTTACAATCAAAACAGATTGCGTCAAAGCAGATCAGACTTCGGCACACAAATCCAACCCCTTGCGCAAAGTAGTACCCCATCATACCCTGCATATAGTAGAAATATGGAAGTCTCTGGTAGTAATACACAAGATAACGTTGCATGCTTAAGTAACGCATTCTCAAACATGCAACAACAGCAAGGTCTTTTGAGTCAGAGGCAAGAAGGCGTTTCAGCTGCTTTATGTAATTTAACGTCCTTGTTGCAAGATATAAGGAACAGTCAACAATCCCAAACTATGCACACACACAACCCGGCCGCAAGCACAACGGGACGCGCGGCGATGAGCATAGCGAATGAAGGTCAACAAGTGCAAGGTAACTCCATTCCCAGTAATATGACAAACCATTTAGATATGAAAAATGGGGGTTATAGCGAATATGGTCGTCATGGAGTGCAAGGTCAGTGGGGTAAGTCAGTTTATAGACAGCACGTCTCAAAATGCACACCCTTCATGTAGCTACGGTGATTCATATCAGTATGCAGGGGCAAATAACAAAACATTTCCGAATTCATCTAGAATGAGACAATACCGTAGACAACAGGAGGTAGGTCAGGTTTATAGCTCAACTTTCCCAGAAGCTAAGTTACCTCCCTTTAATGGTAAGGAGGACTGGAAAGTATGGATTAACAGGTTTGAAGCAGTTGCGGAGAGGCGTTGCTGGGAAGAAGGAGCGAAGTTAGACAATCTGCTGCCGAGATTACAAGGCAGAGCAGGTGACTTTGTCTTCAATCAGCTGCCCCATGAAACACTTTCATCATACACAGAATTGGTAAAGGAACTAAATAGTAGATTTCGCGTAGTAGAAATGCAGAAAACTTTTGCTGCCAAGTTCAGCCAAAGAACCCAGAAGCATGACGAGACGGTAGAAGAATTTGCTGCTGATCTCAAAAGGCTATATTTTAAAGCTTACAAGTGTAGAGATAGTAAGACAAGGCAAAAGATTTGGTAAGACGTTTCTTGGATGGTCTGAAAGACAGTGAAGCTAGATCTGAGATAGAATATAACAAAGAGCCGGAAGACATAGATGAGGCTGTTTACCATGCGGTTAATTTTATGCAGACAAGACGACGAAGCACGGTGGACACCTATGCCGAAAGGAAATTTAAGAAGTATGCACGTAGGACTAGCCAGGGGAGTGACAATGAAGACAGCGAGATTGAGCAACAAGAAGATACAGAGAATTATGATCACGTGATGAGAATACCCATGAAAGGTTACATACAACAGAAGAGAAAATCTCAGAAAATCGAGCAGAAGACAGAGACGACGCCACAAACAGGTAATCAATCGGAACCAATGTCAGAAATAAAGGATATGGTAAAGGCACTCGCAAATCAGATTGCGGAACTGCAGAACGGCAGAACCGTCGTAAGTGAAAAACAGCAAGGGTCACGTATGGCAAACAATAGTGGTGTAATATGTTATGCTTGCAATCAGAGAGGCCATATATCTAGGAACTGCCCGAACAAATCCCAAGAGCAAAGATCGAGGGACAATGGTCGCGGTTTACAGCCCTATCAAGGTAAGGGCCAGGGTAATGATAAGTTTACAAATTCTTTAAACTAGGCAAGGCTGTCTCTGGCGGCCTCAGAGAAGCCTTGCCATCAATTAAAGGCCAATCTAAGCATGAATTAACGCAGAAAGATGAAATTGTTAAGTCCGTGAGGCATGTAAGAAAACTGCCTGATGGTGTATATATAAGGGGACACGTACAAGGATATCCTATTCTATTTACGACTGATACAGGGGCATCGAAAACAATTCTCTCCAAAAGAGTTTAAGATTCAATGAGACCCGAAGACAAACCGTTGCTGAGCAAGTCAACTAAACTCATAGGGGCAGGGGGTACAACCATTCATGAAGTTGGAAAAGGTGAGTTCAAATTGCAACTGGGCCCAGTGACATTACAGGTGGAGGCAACTGTAGCTGAAATAGAAGATGACGATATAATTGTGTTAAGTAAAGACTTCGAGCAGCACATTCAGAGAGTAGATGTACTGCAGAAGATTAGAACGGCTGGTTTAAAGCTGAAACCAGAAAAGAGTCATATGCTGCAGAAAGAAGTAACTTTTCTAGGGCATATAGTGTCGGGAGAAGGGGTGAGACCAACTCCTACGAATATTACAAAGATCGTAGATTGGCCTACTCCAAAAACAGCAAAACAGATCAAGCAATTTGTGGCCATGGGATCCTATTACCATCGATACATTAAGGACTTCGCTAGTATAGTGAGACCAATAGTGGAGCTCACAAAAAAGGGAAAGCGATTTCTCTGGAATGAAGCTTGTCAAAAGGCTTTTGAAACCTTAAAAAATAAGCTCGTGGGTGCTGATGTGATGGGCTACCCAATGAATGGGTTTATTCAAATTAGACGTAGCTGCTTCAGACATAGGAATAGGAGGAATTCTCCATCAAATACAGGATGGTAGAGAGAGGGTCATAGCCTCGCCAGTAGGGCGCTAAACAAAGCGGAGAAGAACTACTGTATAACAGAGAAGGAGTTACTAGCCGTTCGGTTCTTTGTGGAATACTTCCGCCAGTATCTACTAGGAAGACGGTTTGTAGTGAGAACAGATCATCAAGCTCTTGTATGGCTCTTCAAATTGAAGGAACCCTCAGGAAGGTGGTTAGGTGGATAGAGATCCTTAGCCAGTATGATTTTGCTATCGAATACAGACCAGGCCGTAAACAGGGCCATTGTGACGCATTATCTAGATGTGAAAACCCGCGCGAATGCGACTGCCCTAATCAAGACACCGATGAGCCATTAAAATGCGGTCCATGTAAGAAATGTGTGAAGAGAGCGCAAAATATGATGCTTGAAGCTTTACCCTCTTTGAACAGGGGCACCACAGCTTTGCAAGAGAAGCAGTCACAAGTGGTAGACAGTGAAGTAAGCAAGGGCGAGGACTTAAGGGCGCTACAGGAGGTGTCTGAGCCCGGACCATCATCGCAGGATACCCCGCAGCAGACAGAAAAGAACATCTGTGTTTCAACAAGCTGGGCTGGGACAAGGTCTACTGAAGATCTACGTAAGCTCCAGAGAGAAGATCCAGACATAGGCCCATTGCTAGCTGCTAAGACTTCTGGAAGTAAGCCGAGTAGCCAAGATATGGTTACCCGTAGCCCTGCTTCAAGACACTACTGGATCCTATGGGATTCGCTGGTGCTACAGGATGGCCTACTCTTTAAGAAGTTTCTTAAGCGAGATGGGTCAGGTGAGTATTTACAGTTCATCGTCCCCCTTTCCATGAGGAAAGAAATTCTTTTCCAGATTCATGACTCGCTATTGTCAGGTCACCTAGGGTGCAAAAAGACAAAGGAAAAGACGCTTCAGAGATTTTACTGGTACTCCCTTAAGGATGAAATTGCGCTATATATCCAGAAATGTGATACCTGTGCAGCAGACAAGAAACCGCCAAAGGTACCACGTGCACCTCTGGGCAGCCTTCTCGCAGGTGCACCAGGAGGATTTGTTGCAACGGATTATCTTGGTCCTTTTCCTGTGACCGACAGAGGTCACAGATATATCCTTCTCTTCACAGATCACTTTTCAAAGAATGTTGAAATCATCCCAGTTCGTGACATGACAGCGGAACTGCGCGCGGTAAAGCTCCTAAACGAAGTCATAGCTCGATGGGGATGTCCACTAGCTATCCATAGTGACCAAGGTAGGACATACGAAAGTCGGGTTTTTAAGGAATTATGCAGGATGCTAGAAGTACGCAAAACCAGGACGACAGCTCGAAACCCGCGAGGCAATGGTCAGTCAGAAAGGTTCAACCGTACCCTGCTGCGCATGATAAAGGCATACCTTTGCAGTGAGCAGTCAGACTGGGATCTTCACCTTGGGTGTTTGGCAGGTGCATATCGTGCTACGCCAAATGAATCTACAAAACTGACCCCGAACTTGCTCATGATGGGGAGAGAAGTACGGTTGCCTGGAGAATTGGTGTTTGGGAATCACAATTCCTATGATGGACTTGAGATAACCTCTTACGGTGACTACGTAGACATACTGAGAGCAAGGATGCAGCATGCTCACGAGATAGCTCGGAAACATATGGCTTCTGCGGCCAAGAGAAGTAAAGAAATCTACGATGCGAAAATTGCCTTTAACAGATACAATGAAGGTGATATTGTGTGGTGCCTAATGGAGGCAAGGAAAGTAGGTGTAATGCCTAAGTTCCAATTCACATACGAGGGACCTTTTATCATTAAAAGGAAATTGTCAGAATTAGACTTTGTACTCCAGTTAGACAAGTATGGTACCAAGAAGTCTGTTCACCATAATAAACTCAAGCCACACGAAGGGAATAACCCTCCTAGATGGGTGATAAAGGCAATGAAGCGGCTTCCATGCAAGCCTAACCCTAAGAATTAAATAGAAAGCAGGAAATGTGGTTATGCCACAACTTGCCCATATTTTAAAGGGGCTTAACTCTGGAATATACTACTACTACTTTTACTACTACTACTATTTTTACTATACAACTACTACTTTTACTACTACAACGACTTTTACCTCTACTACTACTTTTACTACTACTTCTTCGACTACTACTTCTACTACTACTACTACAACTACTACTACTAATAATAAATGATAATGAACAGTTAAATGGGTTGTTTTCTCTGTATCTGTGGATTTGGTCATGTGATAGGTAAGGTATAACAGTCTCAAAGACTCTGGTGAGACTCATGGGGATAACCAAGTTGGGGATTACCAAGTTTGGGATAACCAAGTTGGGGATTACCAAGTCGGGGATAACCAAGTTTGGGATAACCAAGTTGGGGAAGCAGTTTTGAGAAGTGGGGAATCAGGACGATAAGAGCCACGTGATTTGAGATTCTGATATGCGAGTTCCAGGTTTACACAAGCGCAGCTTTAGAAGAACAGTTTATACGGTAGGTCTAGCACAGTACGGAGATGTTCGATTGGTACAGAGTGTGAAAAGGTCAAGTTTACGATAGAGGCGTAGCGTGTTGGACTTTGCAGACAAAATGATATAAAGAATGGTAGTTTTGAGAGCAGCAGAAAGCATCGGTACGGGTATTTTATTTTACGCGAAGGAAAGGGACCGAAACGGGAAAGTTTGAAGGAAATGAAGAAGAGTGCTGGACCAGTAGATCAAGAAAAAGTAATAATTGCGGATCGGGTGCGTGAGTGCGTTACATGCAGGTTCTACCCGTGATGCTTCAAGGAGTAAATACGGCTACAAAGTACGCTGTGGTAAGAAAACGCGTCGAGTATGAGGGCAATCTCAGACGAATAATGGCTAGCTGGTTCTCTTGCTGGAAATAACATTGTATCATGTTGGTATTTAGGATGGATTAAACAAACCGTCATAAATATCGACCAATGGGAAAAGTTAGTCAGACTGTAATATAGGGCCTCCACATCTTCCGAATGAACGATCACTATTTGGCTATGTGTTAGGGCTAACATGTTTTATCTCTTCTTAAGACGAGCCTATGGCATGCTTTTTCAGGTGAAAGATGGATCCCCAAATGATGGATAGCGAGGAGATGGTGATGCGGGACAGGGCGAAACACAGAGGAAGGGCCTATCAATGTCTGGCGTGCTACTACAAGGAGGGGAAAACATGGCTGGATGAGAAACGCAGGATGGAAGAGCACATTCTAAAGACTCATGTCCGGTTAGATGAAGTTCCCTACTACTGCCGGTTGTGCTTGTTTAAGTGCCAAAAGTGGGACACCCTGGTGCAGCATTTAGCTAGCTACGCGCCACATGTGGAGATGGTGCAAAAGAAGGGCTACGTGGACAATGGTCAGGCTTTTATGGTGAAGAGCTCTAATCCTTACAAGATTGGGCCGTTGGACTACCTCAAGCTGGAGCAAGAGGATAGTATACAACATTGGTTGCAGGCAAGTCAAAGGACACCGAAGAGGAGCATTGGGAAAATAAGCCAGTCTCCACAGGCAACTGTCGGAAGCACCACCTACCAGCTACACAGTAACAGTACAGCTACTGGATGGAAGACCCCAGAGAGCACCAACCGGGTCAACTCTACTGTGGCCAGTCAGATGGTTGCCCCCTTAAACTCTACAGGTTGGATCAGCATCCCAGAGACTCCGGGACAGCTTCCAGACATCGCCGGTATGTTAGGGATAGGGGCTCAACAGTCAGCAGCCAACCTATGCCAGCTGCAGCAGGGATGGCAAGTGGCGTCGGTGCCGCCGATGCCGGGAAACATGGCTTTTACTCAGGATACTACTACTCGAAGCATCCAGATGCCAGCGCTTCAACCCGCCGCAACGGAGACACACGCACCATCACCTGCTGATGAGAGCCAGGCGCATATAGCCCAGACCAATACCACTATACCTAAGGAATTTGTGGCAGAGCTACCCTCGGAGGACCAGATCAGGGGCGGGTCCACTCAGGAACAAGAGACAGTAGTGACAGAAGCACCAGTTACACTGGTAGCTAAAGTACAGGAGACAAGCCTTACGCTGGAGCAGGAGATAGAAACAAATTTGGAGACAGACACAACCTATGGGCCAGTGGAGGATATAACTGACCAGCTCCTTGGCGACGAAGATATGGTTTTGTCCACGCCTGTAAAGCGAAACGTTGTCGAGGAAGAGGACCCTACAGCTCCACCCCCAAAAAGTAAATTCAGGAAGGTCTGTGAGGACGAATCGAAACAGAAGGACATTTTTAATATAGACAGAGTGACAGCAAATACACTGGTGAACGAGATGAGAGGTCTGAAAGAAGCGCTGAACAGTAGGACAAAAGCAGATGAGAGAATCGAGAAAGGCTTGACTGAGGTTACATGTGTGCTGGCTAAGTTATCTGATGCCATTAACAGGTTCAGAAATGTTCAGGAGGACCATGAGAGAGCAATAAAGAGGAGAGAGGAGAGGCGACAGGAAGCAGAGCCAAGGAAGGAGGAGGAAACAAGACGAGAAAAAGAAGAGGACAGGAGACGAGAGGAGAGGAGGAGGGAAGTGGAAAAGAAAGAGAGGGAGAGTCATAGACGAAAGGACGAACAGGAGAACAACCCAAGAACCAAAAGCGTTTTAGCTAGGAGCTATACAGAAAACTCAATCAAGGACTTGCAACGTAGGAAATAAAATAGCGGCAATACGAATCAGAGACAATCAGAGTTAGCAATTTAATGATCCAAATGAATGAAAGAAATCAATAACATAATAAGCAAATTTAAACTACAGTGACATTTAATTAGTGATGCGAGGTTTAGAGAGAATTTGTAATTTAACAAGTGAATTGAATCTGTGTTACATTTGAACATGTGAGACTGAGGTTCTGTTGCAAGTAATCCCCCTGAGTGCGCTTCAGAAGGTGTAACGTTATTTTTAAGGAGACACAATATAGTTGTGTTTCTTTTGAAGCGTCCACAGAGGTATTTGGGTGACAGGTTGAGGAAAGGGATCCAGAATGCCAAATTTTGGCAGGCTGGATAGCTTTCCTCAAATCCGGTCAAGGCCTCCAGTCTCAATTTCAGATGTAGAGTTTTATTGTTGTTGTTTTTCTTCTTTTTCTTGTAATAATTAGTGAGTGAAGAATATGGTCAAAATTATTGGAGTTTGCTGAGCTGTGAAGCAACGGGAAAAGTGTGTTACATGAACAATTGTCCATCAGAGTTTATTTTTATTTGTGAAATACAGGTGAGCACCACATACTATATATCTCAACTGTAGTCGTACGTTATATTATATTGTTCATTCATGATTCCATGGATCGACTTTAAGATATATATTTTTATATGCAAACTAAGTTATTTATCAATCTGTTAATCTAACCTGTGATATTGTGGAACTGGTCATGTATAGTTAATTTTCACAAGTTAAATTTTATCAAATGCCACTGTTTAACTCATAAAAGTATTTGGTGCCGAGACCAGGATACATTGTCTTCACTACATTACACTGGAGTAGTTCATTGGAGAGTTTTGGCCCATTCGCTACAACAATCCAGAATCGTTAGTTGGAGCTTTAACGATCCTGGAAGGGGGTAGTGTAATGACCCAGGTCTTCAATTTATATTTGTTTTGTGCCCAATGAACTGCTAGCCGTGTCAATCAGCTGTTTGCTTTGTTTATACTTTCGCTATGTATATTTATCTTCTCATCGGGTGACAGCTTGTATCTTTAGCTCATCTTGGATCTAAATCACCTACCTTAGAAGTCTGTCATCATGTCATTCTTGGAATGGATTTAATTTAGGTGATTTATTTCAGAGATGACGAAACACATTGCACAGCTGTTTACCGATGCTTCCATGTTTGTGTTTGTATTGATTGACCTTGACTGTGTAAAAGTTGCATTATGGGAGTGTATGTGTGTATTGTTGTGAGAGACGCTAGCCGGTGTTTCAGTTGTCAACTCCCGAGATTTGCATTACGCACTAGGTTTTAACATTATTCGCATTTCTAAAAGTTCTGAAATTACTCCAGTCATGAAGAGCATTTATTGGCCGACGTTCTACCATACATTTTATTTCAAGTTCCATTCATCGTTATTAAGATTTTGCCTGGTTTTGACGATGACCCCTCAGAAAATTTGAGGTTTTGTAATGGCGTTCCCGCAAAACGACGTCATTTGGTCGTCGTCACGATCATTTTGTCGCGGGATCACGTGACGTACACCCGCGCAGCTGTCGGATTCTGTCCAACATCCCACGTTTTGCTGGAAAATGGGATTCGGGATGCTTGGGGGTATAAATAGGAATCCGTCAGAGACGCAAGAAACTTCCACACTTTGGTTTCAAACTGTACACATCGTATTTTTTTTTGCTCCGAGTTTTATTTTAAATTTTCTATTATTTTGATCTTAAAACTTTAATTTGCATAAATAAAACATTTCAAGGTTCATTTCACGGAGCCTTGATATATTTTTTCTCGCATTAAGGGTTTTAAATGACCTCATCCTGAATTATAAATGAGATAGTCAGATCACAAGCATTTCTCGCATTTTTCTAGACTGCTTTAAACATGAATTAATGAGTTTTTATGATATTGATATGCCTATAGTTCAATTTAATGCTCTTTCATTTTCATCCCTATCATTCTTGTTGTTTCTTTAACTCGTATCTTGATGCTTAAATTCTATCTGTCGGCTAGCCTGTGATCGTTCATTGTTCGTTTGCATGAGAAGAGAGAGAGAGCCCTCGCATCACCTAAAAGCATATCAGCGCAAAATTTAAAGCCAGCCTAGCTGTATACTTGTAGGAATAAGAAACATTGATGATAACAAACATGTACATTTTTTAACGTTTATTTTTAAATAGATCTTGTTAAACATCACATAGTTCTTCGTTTTATATTACATTCCTTTAGCTAATCATCAGAAACACTTTTAGTTGGAAGTTCACTTTCGTTAATAAAAAGCTAGTGGGTAAAACCCCTGGCCTTGCAAGTCTGGTAGACTAAGCAGACGCTAGGCAACCGAGGGTAACGTCTCTGGTGTAACAGACTGTTATATAAATCGCTGCTGAGTGATCGCCAGTGGGCAAGACAGGCAGTCCCCCCTACTAGAGTGTAACATAGTGGTGGCACAGCGGTGGGATCCATTTTATCTTGGATCCTGCGATACGAACCTAGCATAGTATGGAAAGGGGAGCAACTCTTGGAGAGACTGCCGGCGCTGCCGATGCTTGCGTTGCGGGCCCTAGCTCAGAAAGTTGCAATGACCGAGTAGATATAGAACACTCAGGGTCGGGCAGCCACTTACTACAAAGTCAGCAATCATTCTCGGAGCAAGATAACCCAAGTGAATATATATTGGCTGACGATCGACGAGCAGCGACCGCCCTTATGCAGTTGCATGGCGCAGAGCAGATTTACAATCAGTCAGGGGACGGGATAAAAATTACCAACAGAAACCAAAATGTAGATTATGTCCCAGATATGACCGTCTTTTACAATCAAAACAGATTGCGTCAAAGCAGATCAGACTTCGGCACACAAATCCAACCCCTTGCGCAAAGTAGTACCCCATCATACCCTGCATATAGTAGAAATATGGAAGTCTCTGGTAGTAATACACAAGATAACGTTGCATGCTTAAGTAACGCATTCTCAAACATGCAACAACAGCAAGGTCTTTTGAGTCAGAGGCAAGAAGGCATTTCAGCTGCTTTATGTAATTTAACGTCCTTGTTGCAAGATATAAGGAACAGTCAACAATCCCAAACTATGCACACACACAACCCGGCCGCAAGCACAACGGGACGCGCGGCGATGAGCATAGCGAATGAAGGTCAACAAGTGCAAGGTAACTCCATTCCCAGTAATATGACAAACCATTTAGATATGGAAAATTGGGGTTATAGCGAATATGGTCGTCATGGAGTGCAAGGTCAGTGGGGTAAGTCAGTTTATAGACAGCACGTCTCAAAATGCACACCCTTCATGTAGCTACGGTGATTCATATCAGTATGCAGGGGCAAATAACAAAACATTTCCGAATTCATCTAGAATGAGACAATACCGTAGACAACAGGAGGTAGGTCAGGTTTATAGCTCAACTTTCCCAGAAGCTAAGTTACCTCCCTTTAATGGTAAGGAGGACTGGAAAGTATGGATTAACAGGTTTGAAGCAGTTGCGGAGAGGCGTTGCTGGGAAGAAGGAGCGAAGTTAGACAATCTGCTGCCGAGATTACAAGGCAGAGCAGGTGACTTTGTCTTCAATCAGCTGCCCCATGAAACACTTTCATCATACACAGAATTGGTAAAGGAACTAAATAGTAGATTTCGCGTAGTAGAAATGCAGAAAACTTTTGCTGCCAAGTTCAGCCAAAGAACCCAGAAGCATGACGAGACGGTAGAAGAATTTGCTGCTGATCTCAAAAGGCTATATTTTAAAGCTTACAAGTCTAGAGATAGTAAGACAAGGCAAGAAGATTTGGTAAGACGTTTCTTGGATGGTCTGAAAGACAGTGAAGCTAGATTTGAGATAGAATATAACAAAGAGCCGGAAGACATAGATGAGGCTGTTTACCATGCGGTTAATTTTATGCAGACAAGACGACGAAGCACGGTGGACACCTATGCCGAAAGGAAATTTAAGAAGTATGCACGTAGGACTAGCCAGGGGAGTGACAATGAAGACAGCGAGATTGAGCAACAAGAAGATACAGAGAATTATGATCACGTGATGAGAATACCCATGAAAGGTTACATACAACAGAGGAGAAAATCTCAGAAAATCGAGCAGAAGACAGAGACGACGCCACAAACAGGTAATCAATCGGAACCAATGTCAGAAATAAAGGATATGGTAAAGGCACTCGCAAATCAGATTGCGGAACTGCAGAACGGCAGAACCGTCGTAAGTGAAAAACAGCAAGGGTCACGTATGGCAAACAATAGTGGTGTAATATGTTATGCTTGCAATCAGAGAGGCCATATATCTAGGAACTGCCCGAACAAATCCCAAGAGCAAAGACCGAGGGACAATGGTCGCGGTTTACAGCCCTATCAAGGTAAGGGCCAGGGTAATGATAAGGTTACAAATTCTTTAAACTATGCAAGGCTGTCTCTGGCGGCCTCAGAGAAGCCTTGCCATCAATTAAAGGCCAATCTAAGCATGAATTAACGCAGAAAGATGAAATTGTTAAGTCCGTGAGGCATGTAAGAAAACTGCCTGATGGTGTATATATAAGGGGACACGTACAAGGATATCCTATTCTATTTACGACTGATACAGGGGCATCGAAAACAATTCTCTCCAAAAGAGTTTATGATTCAATGAGACCCGAAGACAAACCGTTGCTGAGCAAGTCAACTAAACTCATAGGGGCAGGGGGTACAACCATTCATGAAGTTGGAAAAGGTGAGTTCAAATTGCAACTGGGCCCAGTGACATTACAGGTGGAGGCAACTGTAGCTGAAATAGAAGATGACGATATAATTGTGTTAAGTAAAGACTTCGAGCAGCACATTCAGAGAGTAGATGTACTGCAGAAGATTAGAACGGCTGGTTTAAAGCTGAAACCAGAAAAGAGTCATATGCTGCAGAAAGAAGTAACTTTTCTAGGGCATATAGTGTCGGGAGAAGGGGTGAGACCAACTCCTACGAATATTACAAAGATCGTAGATTGGCCTACTCCAAAAACAGCAAAACAGATCAAGCAATTTGTGGCCATGGGATCCTATTACCGTCGATACATTAAGGACTTCGCTAGTATAGTGAGACCAATAGTGGAGCTCACAAAAAAGGGAAAGCGATTTCTCTGGAATGAAGCTTGTCAAAAGGCTTTTGAAACCTTAAAAAATAAGCTCGTGGGTGCTGATGTGATGGGCTACCCAATGAATGGGTTTATTCAAATTAGACGTAGATGCTTCAGACATAGGAATAGGAGGAATTCTCCATCAAATACAGGATGGTAGAGAGAGGGTCATAGCCTACGCCAGTAGGGCGCTAAACAAAGCGAAGAAGAACTACTGTATAACAGAGAAGGAGTTACTAGCCGTTCGGTTCTTTGTGGAATACTTCCGCCAGTATCTACTAGGAAGACGGTTTGTAGTGAGAACAGATCATCAAGCTCTTGTATGGCTCTTCAAATTGAAGGAACCCTCAGGAAAGGTGTTTAGGTGGATAGAGATCCTTAGCCAGTATGATTTTGCTATCGAATACAGACCAGGCCGTAAACAGGGCCATTGTGACGCATTATCTAGATGTGAAAACCCGCGCGAATGCGACTGCCCTAATCAAGACACCGATGAGCCATTAAAATGCGGTCCATATAAGAAATGTGTGAAGAGAGCGCAAGATATGATGCTTGAAGCTTTACCCTCTTTGAACAGGGACACCACAGCTTTGCAAGAGAAGCAGTCACAAGTGGTAGACAGTGAAGTAAGGAAGGGCGAGGACTTAAGGGCGCTACAGGAGGTGTCTGAGCCCGGACCATCATCGCAGGATACCCCGCAGCAGACAGAAAAGAACATCTGTGTTTCAACAAGCTGGGCTGGGACAAGGTCTACTGAAGATCTACGTAAGCTCCAGAGAGAAGATCCAGACATAGGCCCATTGCTAGCTGCTAAGACTTCTGGAAGTAAGCCGAGTAGCCAAGATATGGTTACCCGTAGCCCTGCTTCAAGACACTACTGGATCCTATGGGATTCGCTGGTGCTACAGGATGGCCTACTCTTTAAGAAGTTTCTTAAGCGAGATGGGTCAGGTGAGTATTTACAGTTCATCGTCCCCCTTTCCATGAGGAAAGAAATTCTTTTCCAGATTCATGACTCGCTATTGTCAGGTCACCTAGGGTGCAAAAAGACAAAGGAAAAGACGCTTCAGAGATTTTACTGGTACTCCCTTAAGGATGAAATTGCGCTATATATCCAGAAATGTGATACCTGTGCAGCAGACAAGAAACCGCCAAAGGTACCACGTGCACCTCTGGGCAGCCTTCTCGCAGGTGCACCAAGAGACTGTGTTGCAACGGATTATCTTGGTCCTTTTCCTGTGACCGACAGAGGTCACAGATATATCCTTCTCTTCACAGATCACTTTTCAAAGAATGTTGAAATCATCCCAGTTCGTGACATGACAGCGGAACTGCGCGCGGTAAAGCTCCTAAACGAAGTCATAGCTCGATGGGGATGTCCACTAGCTATCCATAGTGACCAAGGTAGGACATACGAAAGTCGGGTTTTTAAGGAATTATGCAGGATGCTAGAAGTACGCAAAACCAGGACGACAGCTCGAAACCCGTGAGGCAATGGTCAGTCAGAAAGGTTCAACCGTACCCTGCTGCGCATGATAAAGGCATACCTTTGCAGTGAGCAGTCAGACTGGGATCTTCACCTTGGGTGTCTGGCAGGTGCATATCGTGCTACGCCAAATGAATCTACAAAACTGACCCCGAACTTGCTCATGATGGGGAGAGAAGTACGGTTGCCTGGAGAATTGGTGTTTGGGAGTCACAATTCCTATGATGGACTTGAGATAACCTCTTACGGTGACTACGTAGACATACTGAGAGCAAGGATGCAGCATGCTCACGAGATAGCTCGGAAACATATGGCTTCTGCGGCCAAGAGAAGTAAAGAAATCTACGATGCGAAAATTGCCTTTAACAGATACAATGAAGGTGATATTGTGTCGTGCCTAATGGAGGCAAGGAAAGTAGGTGTAATGCCTAAGTTCCAATTCACATACGAGGGACCTTTTATCATTAAAAGGAAATTGTCAGAATTAGACTTTGTACTCCAGTTACACAAGTATGGTACCAAGAAGTCTGTTCACCATAATAAACTCAAGCCACACGAAGGGAATAACCCTCCTAGATGGGTGATAAAGGCAATGAAGCGGCTTCCATGCAAGCCTAACCCTAAGAATTAAATAGAAAGCAGGAAATGTGGTTATGCCACAACTTGCCCATATTTAAAGGGGCTTAACTCTGGCATATACTACTACTACTTTTACTACTACTACTATTTTTACTATACTACTACTACTTTTACTACTACAACGACTTTTACCTCTACTACTACTTTTACTACTACTTCGACTACTACTTCTACTACTACTACTACAACTACTACTAATAATAATAAATGATAATGAACAGTTAAATGGGTTGTTTTCTCTGTATCTGTGGATTTGGTCATGTGATAGGTAAGGTATAACAGTCTCAAAGACTCTGGTGAGACTCATGGGGATAACCAAGTTGGGGATTACCAAGTTTGGGATAACCAAGTTGGGGATTACCAAGTCGGGGATAACCAAGTTTGGGATAACCAAGTTGGGGAAGCAGTTTTGAGAAGTGGGGAATCAGGACGATAAGAGCCACGTGATTTGAGATTCTGATATGCGAGTTCCAGGTTTACACAAGCGCAGCTTTAGAAGAACAGTTTATACGGTAGGTCTAGCACAGTACGGAGATGTTCGATTGGTACAGAGTGTGAAAAGGTCAAGTTTACGATAGAGGCGTAGCGTGTTGGACTTTGCAGACAAAATGATATAAAGAATGGTAGTTTTGAGAGCAGCAGAAAGCATCGGTACGGGTATTTTATTTTACGCGAAGGAAAGGGACCGAAACGGGAAAGTTTGAAGGAAATGAAGAAGAGTGCTGGACCAGTAGATCAAGAAAAAGTAATAATTGCGGATCGGGTGCGTGAGTGCGTTACATGCAGGTTCTACCCGTGATGCTTCAAGGAGTAAATACGGCTACAAAGTACGCTGTGGTAAGAAAACGCGTCGAGTATGAGGGCAATCTCAGACGAATAATGGCTAGCTGGTTCTCTTGCTGGAAATAACATTGTATCATGTTGGTATTTAGGATGGATTAAACAAACCGTCATAAATATCGACCAATGGGAAAAGTTAGTCAGACTGTAATATAGGGCCTCCACATCTTCCGAATGAACGATCACTATTTGGCTATGTGTTAGGGCTAACATGTTTTATCTCTTCTTAAGACGAGCCTATGACATGCTTTTTTCAGGTGAAAGATGGATCCCCAAATGATGGATAGCGAGGAGATGGTGATGCGGGACAGGGCGAAACACAGAGGAAGGGCCTATCAATGTCTGGCGTGCTACTACAAGGAAGGGAAAACTTGGCTGGATGAGAAACGCAGGATGGAAGAGCACATTCTAAAGACTCATGTCCGGTAAGATGAAGTTCCCTACTACTGCCGGTTGTGCTTGTTTAAGTGCCAAAAGTGGGACACCCTGGTGCAGCATTTAACTAGCTACGCGCCACATGTGGAGATGGTGCAAAAGAAGGGCTACGTGGACAATGGTCAGGCTTTTATGGTGAAGAGCTCTAATCCTTACAAGATTGGGCCGTTGGACTACCTCAAGCTGGAGCCAGAGGATAGTATACAACATTGGTTGCAGGCAAGTCAAAGGACACCGAAGAGGAGCATTGGGAAAATAAGCCAGTCTCCACAGGCAACTGCCGGAAGCACCACCTACCAGCTACACAGTAACAGTACAGCTACTGGATGGAAGACCCCAGAGAGCACCAACCGGGTCAACTCTACTGTGGCCAGTCAGATGGTTGCCCCCTTAAACTCTACAGGTTGGATCAGCATCCCAGAGACTCCGGGACAGCTTCCAGACATCGCCGGTATGTTAGGGATAGGGGCTCAACAGTCAGCAGCCAACCTATGCCAGCTGCAGCAGGGATGGCAAGTGGCGTCGGTGCCGCCGATGCCGGGAAACATGGCTTTTACTCAGGATACTACTACTCGAAGCATCCAGATGCCAGCGCTTCAACCCGCCGCAACGGAGACACACCCCAGCAAGCATGGCTAAATGGGTCCCATATGGGCAGAACCTGGGCATAATGCCCAAATAGGACCGATGTGGGTCCCATATAGGAAATTTAGCCCATGTGGGACCCACATAGGGCCATTATTGGTTATCTAATTTTCTAAACACATACAATTTTGTTGTGGTGAAAGCAAAATATATATAAAGGGTGCTTTTTGATTTTCATGTATACTGTTTCTCTTTACAAGAAAGTTTAAGTGGTTATTTATGGACCTTTATTTCAAATCATTACCAAACGGGTCCCATATGGGCAAACCCACATTTTGCCCACATTCTACCTGAAAAATATCTAGTAATGTTTTAATTACAATCAATATACTCATTCAATTACAAAACTGAAAATAAATTCAATCAAGTTTAATACTTCTTTCACCATTTGCATCTCTTTTGTTGGTCATTTACATCTTATCTCTTACAAATGTGCCATCAAAATTCAAAACCTACTGGAAATAATATTTTCCTGCAATAAGTTTACCTATGTAGTATGGATTTAACATCTCGAAAAACTTCCCACAAATCGCTCAGTGAGCGATGATGGGATACTTCATTTGTGCATTTGTGCACATTTGACATCTTCTACGTCTTCGTGGAAGCTATTGAAATAATCAGTAACATAAAAGTATCAGAGTTAAACCAGTAATAGATGTACAAAAGTGGGCTGAACATGGGCCAAATCTGGGATGGGGCCCATATGGTTCCCATATGCCACCCATATGGGCTTGCCCATGTGGGCCCCATATGGAGCCCGGTTGCAAAACCCATGTTGGTCCCATATGGTTGGCCCATATAGGACCCATATAAATACCCACATGGGGCCCATATGGGTCCCATATATTTTGCTGGCTGGGACGCACCATCACCTGCTGATGAGAGCCAGGCGCATATAGCCCAGACCAATACCACTATACCTAAGGAATTTGTGGCAGAGCTACCCTCGGAGGACCAGATCAGGGGCGGGTCCACTCAGGAACAAGAGACAGTAGTGACAGAAGCACCAGTTACACTGGTAGCTAAAGTACAGGAGACAAGCCTTACGCTGGAGCAGGAGATAGAAACAAATTTGGAGACAGACACAACCTATGGGCCAGTGGAGGATATAACTGACCAGCTCCTTGGCGACGAAGATATGGTTTTGTCCACGCCTGTAAAGCGAAACGTTGTCGAGGAAGAGGACCCTACAGCTCCACCTCCAAAAAGTAAATTCAGGAAGGTCTGTGAGGACGAATCGAAACAGAAGGACATTTTTAATATAGACAGAGTGACAGCAAATACACTGGTGAACGAGATAAGAGGTCTGAAAGAAGCGCTGAACAGTAGGACAAAAGCAGATGAGAGAATCGAGAAAGGCTTGACTGAGGTTACATGTGTGCTGGCTAAGTTATCTGATGCCATTAACAGGTTCAGAAATGTTCAGGAGGACCATGAGAGAGCAGAAAAGAGGAGAGAGGAGAGGCGACAGGAAGCAGAGCGAAGGAAGGAGGAGGAAACAAGACGAGAAAAAGAAGAGGACAGGAGACGAGAGGAGAGGAGGAGGGAAGTGGAAAAGAAAGAGAGGGAGAGTCATAGACGAAAGGACGAACAGGAGAACAACCCAAAAACCAAAAGCGTTTTAGCTAGGAGCTATACAGAAAACTCAATCAAGGACTTGCAACGTAGGAAATAAAATAGCGGCAATACGAATCAGAGACAATCAGAATTAGCAATTTAATGATCCAAATGAATGAAAGAAATCAATAACGTAATAAGCAAATTTAAACTACAGTGACATTTAATTAGTGATGCGAGGTTTAGAGAGAATTTGTAATTTAACAAGTGAATTGAATCTGTGTTACATTTGAACATGTGAGACTGAGGTTCTGTTGCAAGTAATCCCCCTGAGTGCGCTTCAGAAGGTGTAACGTTATTTTTAAGGAGACACAATATAGTTGTGTTTCTTTTGAAGCGTCCACAGAGGTATTTGGGTGACAGGTTGAGGAAAGGGATCCAGAATGCCAAATTTTGGCAGGCTGGATAGCTTTCCTCAAATCCGGTCAAGGCCTCCAGTCTCAATTTCAGATGTAGAGTTTTATTGTTGTTGTTTTTCTTCTTTTTCTTGTAAATAATTAGTGAGTGAAGAATATGGTCAAAATTATAGGAGTTTGCTGAGCTGTGAAGCAACGGGAAAAGTGTGTTACATGAACAATTGTCCATCAGAGTTTATTTTTATTTGTGAAATACAGGTGAGCACCACATACTATATATCTCAACTGTAGTCGTACGTTATATTATATTGTTCATTCATGATTCCATGGATCGACTTTAAGATATTTTTTTTTATATGCAAACTAAGTTATTTATCAATCTGTTAATCTAACCTGTGATATTGTGGAACTGGTCATGTATAGTTAATTTTCACTAGTTAAAGTTTATCAAATGCCACTGTTTAACTCATAAAAGTATTTGGTGCCGAGACCAGGATACATTGTCTTCACTACATTACACTGGAGTAGTTCATTGGAGAGTTTTGGCCCATTCGCTACAACAATCCAGAATCGTTAGTTGGAGCTTTAACGATCCTGGAAGGGGGTAGTGTAATGACCCAGGTCTTCAATTTATATTTGTTTTGTACCCAATGAACTGCTAGCCGTGTCAATCAGCTGTTTGCTTTGTTTATACTTTCGCTATGTATATTTATCTTCTCATCGGGTGACAGCTTGTATCTTTAGCTCATCTTGGATCTAAATCACCTACCTTAGAAGTCTGTCATCATGTCATTCTTGGAATGGATTTAATTTAGGTGATTTATTTCAGAGATGACGAAACACATTGCACAGGTGTTTACCGATGCTTCCATGTTTGTGTTTGTATTGATTGACCTTGACTGTGTAAAAGTTGCATTATGGGAGTGTATGTGTGTATTGTTGTGAGAGACGCTAGCCGGTGTTTCAGTTGTCAACTCCCGAGATTTGCATTACGCACTAGGTTTTAACATTATTCGCATTTCTAAAAGTTCTGAAATTACTCCAGTCATGAAGAGCATTTATTGGCCGACGTTCTACCATACATTTTATTTCAAGTTCCATTCATCGTTATTAAGATTTTGCCTGGTTTTGACGATGACCCCTCAGAAAATTTGAGGTTTTGTAATGGCGTTCCCGCAAAACGACGTCATTTAGTCGTCGTCACGATCATTTTGTCGCGGGATCACGTGACGTACACCCGCGCAGCTGTCGGATTCTGTCCAACATCCCACGTTTTGCTGGAAAATGGGATGCGGGATGCTTGGGGGTATAAATAGGAATCCGTCAGAGACGCAAGAAACTTCCACACTTTGGTTTCAAACTGTACACATCGTATTTTTTTTGCTCCGAGTTTTATTTTAAATTTTCTATTATTTTGATCTTAAAACTTTAATTTGCATAAATAAAACATTTCAAGGTTCATTTCACGGAGCCTTGATATATTTTTTCTCGCATTAAGGGTTTTAAATGACCTCATCCTGAATTATAAATGAGATAGTCAGATCACAAGCATTTCTCGCATTTTTCTAGACTGCTTTAAACATGAATTAATGAGTTTTTATGATATTGATATGCCTATAGTTCAATTTAATGCTCTTTCATTTTCATCCCTATCATTCTTGTTGTTTCTTTAACTCGTATCTTGATGCTTAAATTCTATCTGTCGGCTAGCCTGTGATCGTTCATTGTTCGTTTGCATGAGAAGAGAGAGAGAGAGCCCTCGCATCACCTAAAAGCATATTAGCGCAAAATTTAAAGCCAGCCTAGCTGTATACTTGTAGGAATAAGAACCATTGATGATAACAAACATGTA
Source organism: Ctena decussata (assembly GCA_963989385.1). Lineage (NCBI taxonomy): Eukaryota > Metazoa > Mollusca > Bivalvia > Lucinida > Lucinidae > Ctena > Ctena decussata. The sequence goes on along the minus strand of OZ022499.1, from coordinate 62,489,761 downwards.
CATTTTTTAACGTTTATTTTTAAATAGATCTTGTTAAACATCACATAGTTCTTCGTTTTATATTACATTCCTTTAGCTAATCATCAGAAACACTTTTAGTTGGAAGTTCACTTTCGTTAATAAAAAGCTAGTGGGTAAAACCCCTGGCCTTGCAAGTCTGGTAGACTAAGCAGACGCTAGGCAACCGAGGGTAACGTCTCTGGTGTAACAGACTGTTATATAAATCGCTGCTGAGTGATCGCCAGTGGGCAAGACAGGCAGTCCCCCCTACTAGAGTGTAACAATATTATGGCCGGTTTACAGTATGAAACCTGTCTTATTTATTTAGACGATTGTATCGTTCCCTCAACGACGTTTGAGGAGCAAATTCAAAGATAAGATGAAACGCTAATTCGTATTGGTGTAGCCAACCTGAAGTACTCTCCGAAAAAATGTCATTTACTAAAGAAGGATGTAAAATTTTTGGACCATGTAGTGTCAGCCGCAGGTGTGGCCACATGTGAAGACGAGGTTAAAGAGATAAACGAATGGCCAACACCCACCTGTGTAAAAGAAGTACGGAGCTTTGTCGGTCTAGCTTCGTATAACCGTAGATATGTTAAATCCTTTAGTAGTATATGGGCCCCTCTACACAAACTGACAGAAAAGGATGTATCTTTTAATGGACCCTAGAGTGCCAGACAGCATTTGATACATTAAAAGAAGCCTTATCTTCCGCCTCCGTTTAGGTTATCCTAATGCCACTGGTCAGTTCTGCCTTGACTGCGATGCGAGTGCTGTCGGAACAGGGTCCGTCCTTTCCCAGTTTCAGAACGGACAAGAAAGAGTCAAAGCATACTTTAGCAAAAGTCTAACCAAAACCCAGCGCCAATACTGCGTAACAAGACGTGAGTTTTTGGCTGTTGTAGAGGCTGTAAAGCATTTTCACCATTATTTGTATAGTGTATCATTTATTATAAGAACAGACCATGGAGCCCTGTCCTGGTTAATGAACTTCAAAAATCCCACAGGCCAATTAGCAAAATGGCTAGAAGTTTTAAGTACATACAGATTTGTCATCCTATTTCGTGCCGGAAATCGGCATAAGAATGCTGACGGGCTTTCTAGACGTCCACGTTCCTTTTGCATACAGTGTGATAGACGAGAACAAGAAGAAAGAGATGAACAGATGTAAGAGGCAGATCTATGTCAATGCCGACTGACTAGAGCTGAAATAGTAGATGTAAGTGGCTACATGGACCAGAAAATGAAATGTGTAGATGAAAGGGAGACAACTCCTAACAGACCAGTAGAAGAAACCGATTGTGAGGGATATGCCAGTTGTCCGTCAGCTGAAAGTGAGCATATGGGGAGTCCTCAATGGGGACACCTCTCTCAAACATTACGAGAGGGCCTGCCGAGCAGGAGACATATGGAGTACCCAGATGTTTACCAACTGAGCCTCCTACGTCGATAGTAGTTAGGAATAGGGATTCAGCAGCTGAGAATGCCAATTCTTTTAAGTGTGTTCATGAATATGTTACTATTGGTTATGTGAGAGATGTCCATTGTTACGAAGGTAATAGTCAGACTAATTGTGAAATCGACCCTGAAATGGAAGAATGGAGGAAAGCCCAGGTCCTGGATCCTGTGTTATCAGTCCTGTACAAGTGGTTGAAATTAAATAAATGTCCAGACTGGGAATATATTTCAGATTTGGACAGTGATACGAATAGACCTTGAGCTGACTATAGATCCCCCTCCCCCCAGGGGGAATCTTGGACACTATGATTTTCTGAAACTACATTATATACGAAACAAAATGATACATGTTAGCCCTCTGTACGTTGGGGCATTAACGTGTAACGTCAACGTTAATTACACTACCCAAATTTACATATTCACGTTATAATAGAAAATACACATTGGTATACACATGTTAGTATTCACTCTAAATAATGTTGGGTTTTGCTTGCTAGAACATAAATCGCTGTTTCAAGATAATTGACATTGTCAAGGAATACTTGACTAACCCGTATATCGTAGTTTACATTGTATTTGACGTTTTTCCCCTTCAGTGTCTAAATACATGTAATATAAGCGGCCAATTGTAAGAACTGAAGTGAAGAGAAACGTAATTGTCATATATATGACTGTTTCAATAGTCTAGTATAAAAAACAAACAAACTAAAGTCTTACAAAACTCGTCAGCAGTCACGATACATATGTAACGTATATAACCACAACAAAAAATCGGGGAAAAACAACCAGACTAAATTGCTGAATTGGTGGACTGAAGTTTATATGTGCTTCATCAATCTTCTTTGATTCATGTCCAGCTTAGATAAGTTAGGCAGCAGTTAGCAGTGGGTATATTAAATGTGGACAGAAACTATCTTATTTTTGAAGAATTTAACCTACAAAATGACGAGAAAAGCTAAGAAAGCCAACATCAGCTGCTGCATTTCATTTTTAATGTTATCTGTATTATGTCTCCAGTAGACACTGTTGTATATGTAAATATAAAGAAACGCCAATGTTATGTGTCCTCAAACAATACAAAAACATCGGATAGTGTACATTTAAAAAGCAATCTAACGGTAACGTTACGTTACATAATTGTAATATGTCGGGGAATAAGATTTGTGAGTCATCTGTTATCAAAAATTTAGTTCCCGGGCAATATGAATTATTCAATGCTGTAGTATTAGCTTACCACTGGTAGTCAGATGGCAGTTTGGCTCTTTGAAAAACACAAGAACACAGCAAGACGCACATAGATTGTTATAGCTGAAACAGTTCGACCTTGCCTTCAATTCAGTTTCACTTAAAAGTGACTTCATAAAAATGACTGTTTTTAATTTCATGCATGGAGTGAAATAATTAAGAGTTGATATATGCTGAAACTGGATAATATTTAGGTTCTTGTCATGATGGGGATAAAACCAATTTCGCTACCTGTGCTGTTGGCTGAGCCATTCAATTACCCTACATACAAATGTGCAACTGTGACTGCCAGCCGAGGCAATCAAAAGCAGTACCAACTCTCTCAACAGGGAAAAACACCATTTTTGCTATGCTGTCAGTCGAATCGTCAGCCACGAGCCTCTTTGCACAGTAACTGCTTTACATAGGTTAGCAAATATGTGTGTCTCCCGTGATCATAACTTACATGTTAATTTGTGATCTACGTGATCTGTTTATGCAGCTCCCGGCCATCAAATACATTACAAACTATTAATAATGTGAAAATTTAAGGCTGATAGAAAGTGCCATGCTTTATAACGCATAAATCATTCTGTCATCAGCTTGTTCAGGAGTTCTATTTTTCATTATGTTGTTTCTAATATTTAACTGGTCAGGTAATTTTGCAAACCCCATGGTTTTATTCCCACTTGTTGTTACTATCAAGGACGAAAGGTGTTACGAAATACAAATTTCAGTAAGAAAATTTTTCAATATGTAAGCAACTAAAATTGTTGTTTGGATATTGCCAAAATGCTGTATTCCCTAACAGTATTTAACATATTTGGTCAAAGATGATAAGATAAGCAGTAAGATATCATAAATAAGCAGTTTTCAACCAAATTTATTGCTACAAAAAGTAAACAAAATGGTAATACAAGGTCACAGAGATCAAATGCAGTAAGTTATTTAGGTTAACCCTTCCTTGCCATGTTTAGGTATGCACTATTTCTATTGTTTGATTATTTGCTCTTAAAAAATACTGTATTGCTAGTTTAGGATATCGGAAATGAAGAATCCATAAACTCGCAGTGAATACGTTGTGTACGTTACTTGTTCGGTCTTTCTTTCCTTTTTTTCTCAATATTATGCTGCAAAGCATACCTACAGTGTAGGCGAATACATTCTGAAGGAGAACAACTTATATTTGCTCATAGATATCTGAATAGCGAGGACCAACATTAATATATTCTGTCATTTTCATTTGCCATTTCATTATGTATGCAGAGCTACTAGAACACTGTCCCTGAAAAAAAAATAACATTTTTGTCCAACTAAACGTATCTTTATGTTCTTTGGTGAATAGATGCTTTAATAGATGGTTGAATGTAATTAGATTCTTTAAGATATGATCGCAAGTAGTTAGACTTTAAAGAGACAGAAACAAAAGCATAGCAAAATAGATCATCTTAAACATAGCATTTAGAGATTGCTACAGTATGCTAGTAAACTGCCAGTGTCTCTTTTCTGTATTAAATGTTTCTTCTGATACCATTCTCCCAAACTCCTGGTTGACACATTATTTATAGTTACATAAATGAACTAAATAAAGCAATGTATTGACACTACCATTAATTATTTTCAAAAGTTTGTTTCTTAACTGTAACTCAGCAATGTTGTTTCCCTTGGTAACGTTAAATATACGATAGTCTTACAAAAGTAAGTATACGCTGCCAGCAAATATCTACATTAGATTTGATGCAGAACTGTATTTGGCTTAAGTCTTCAAACTTCAGGTTTACTGTTCTGCTTATAGTTTTTCAATGTGCACGTAAAAACTATACCAAATCCGGTCAATAAACAAGGTGGTACTCCATTTGCATTGTAAATTACTGATTTTTTTATAATTTTATACTAAACACGTCAAAAGCGCTTAGCTTTTAATTTTATCAAACTGATTGTATATCATTTTATTCGAGCACTATATGCAAAATCTATGCTGGCTTAGCTGCGGCTTTATCTTTTCTGATGTGGTATTTTGTTTACTTCTTTTTAAGTTGTATATAACAAAATTTCACGTATGTTACCGTCTTTAGAACTCAAATGTACAAATTGTAAAAGAAACAAACTGGGCAATGCCATTATGAAATACCCGTAAAATCTCTAATAGACGCCCGGGCGTTTATTAGAATCATGACTTTTCCCGGAGAAGGGGGTGGGCGTTTATTAGAGGCTCTAGTGTTTGTAATTTACGTATGAAAGTCCTAAACGATAATTTTCTCCGGACTGCTTTCCGATGGCCGCCATCTTGTTACTCGGAAAAGGACTAGTGATTCAATACGCAATCTCCCGCATTGGGCCTCTTTGCGTTCTGTGCATGTAGCCAGGGATACGTTTTGGCCATACCGGTACGCTCGGTAAATTTCGGATGTTTCCGGACATTCTTGCGAAAACGTTTTATATGCTTTTAATTAACAGTTTCCTTTTCATTTTGTTAGTATTTTGCCCTAAATATTCTTTTCTATAAAACAGATGTAGGTAGTAAAGTCAATTAAAGCCGATATATAGTCTTCAAAAACAGGTTTTGATTGTTTACTTTTGCCAGAGACTCGCTTCCTCTTTTGACTTTTATCTCCGTAATCATCACCCACAAAAAAGATGTAAACAAAAATTACCGTGATTGAAGGTAATAGTGTCCAGTTTAATCCTTTTGTCAGTATCCAATTGATCCTATCACTCCAACGGTATGATCATTTTGACACATATTCCCATTCATAACTTACGTAAATATTCGAACATCTTTTGGAACATTTTTTTTGTGTGTATATCACATTTTCACTTATGGGAAGTTGCATTATTTTGTTTACATACACTGCAGATCCTGATCACACTGCTCCAAGGAGCTGTCTGATCTGGGTCTACAAAATTTACTCAGCAATTACTGTCCGATTATTCAGTGTATCTCCTTTTTATGTCACCGATAAAATAATTCGCCTAGACTTCAGACACGTGTCAATTCTTTTGATCTTGTTGAAAATCTGCATGCTTTTTTCATTCTCGCCTTGGGGCAAAACTGGGTAGAATAATAAATACAGAAGTCATGCACTGGATGCATGGTCACTAGGGTCACGTCAGTGTAACTGCTGAAGGAACCGTTCGTTCCAGGTGGAGGACTGGAAATTCCCTGTGTTTACCATTTATTTAAACCCCGAGAGAAAAAAGGACTAGTGCGTTTCACGATTAGGCAACAAATTGGGAAACTTACGGCATAAGGTAAGGTCGGCTTTCTTTCCCATTTTCCAGTGGGCGTTTATTAGAGGCTGGTACTTTTCCGAGAATTGTCCAAAAACTCGCCAGTTTTAACATCAAAATCGGGGGGATGGGCGTTTATTAGAGCATGGGCGTCTATTAGAGATTTTATTTTTGATATAACAACATAGTTGATAGCAAAAAAAAAAAAAAAAAAAAAAAAAAACGTTTTACATGTACAGAATATGTCAGTGCCCTTAACATTACAATTTGTAGTATACTGTGTTTAATCACGTATAAACACACATCATGCATCCCTAAAAGTAATAATTGAGAGGAGTGTTGCTAGGTCCAAGTACACAATATATCATAAGAACACCCAGACTTATATTTGTTATTGCTTTTTATGTGACAGTGGGAAAAAACCTGATTAAAGGTATTATAATGAAATATTTTAAATGTTAATGTTATTTACGTTAATACTAGTAATGACTTATCATAGAAAATAAACCAGAATGCGTTTTTTTCTTTTAAATAAAAAGATTCTTTTATGAAGAAACTGTAGCAAACGAAAAAAAAAATGATTCTGTCATCAAATTATATGAGTTTAACAAAAATAGCCCTCGGTAACGTATATAATCCATCATTATTACCGACTAAAATGCGTTCAAAATATTGTGGAACTGTTTCTTGCTGTTTAGATAGGCTGGCATATTCAATATTACCTTTTACTGTTGTTGTTTAATTCATACAGTGTAGTTCAAGCTCTTGAGTTATACCGGTAGTGATAATTGTAATATGGAACATTATAAGGGGGTACCTTGTTAAACATCCTATTTCTCCCAAAGTATACAAGATAGGATAATAATTTTTGCAGATCTGAAAAGATCAATAAATTGTCTTTAATACAAAAACAAACATATGGTCTAATAATAAAGGAGTAACTTACAAAAAGAAAGTATTTTGGATGGAAATAGCAATTTTATTGGAGTGTAAAGACAAATGTCACATATATGACACCATGTAGGCTAAAGTGAACTGTCAAACATCATAACTTTTAGCTACTGGATTGTTCTTTTAGACTCGACTATAACTTTAAACATAGGAAAGTGACTTCTATTTTTTTTATAATTTTTGAAATTTTTTATTTTATGTTTATTTTTTTTTAATGGGTAACGTTTGAAACAGGCTGTTACAGCTTAACGCCCCACTCGCCAAGGGCTAACATGCTGCAAAATACTTCTAAGATGCTGGGCTTTAAGAAAAATATGGTCTACAAATTTCCCCCTGGGGGGGGGGGGGGGGGGAGGTAAACCATATTTGGCTCATGGCCGATTCAGACTATGGAAGCAATAACAGTAGCTAAGATTTTTGTTGAAGAATTTGTATCGCGACATGGTGTGTGTCGACAGATTCTGACTGACCAGGGTAAACAGTTTGAATCAAAACTTTTTCAAGAAATCTGCCGTTTACTTGATATTGATAAGAAGAGGAGTAGCAGTTTCCATCCGCAGACTAATGGAATCCAAGAGCGATTCAACCGTACCATTGAAGATATGTTTAGCAAATACATATCGAAAACTCAAAAAAAATGGGACGAATCGATTTAAGCCCCCCAGTAATTCATTACTGACCGTTCCAAGGCGGTAGTTCTGTTGTGGTTCTCTGTTGCCTGTTTTTGGTGTCAGAGTTTCTGTGATGTTTTACCTTATGTATGTTCTTATTATTTTTGGTTCGGTTGGGTTGCTGAGTGGCCACCTTTTGGGAACAAGCTGCTCACTCGGTTGGCCATATGTTCTCTGTATCTTGATTATTTGTAATCTTAGTTGTTTCCAACTATGGTTTGAGGGCTGGATTTGGATTTTGATTGTTTCAGTTCCTGGTCTTTGCATACTTTTTACTTTTACCACTATTACTCCTAGCCTATAGATCCTCTGTACACGAAGGTACTGGTCAGACGCCATACATGGTGATGTTTGGTCGTCACGCCCTACTACCCATTGACCTTGTTTGTATTCCTCCAGATTCTGAAATACAAATGACCAGTCATGCATATGTGCAGACATTACAACAAATATTACGAAATGTTCATGATATTGCAAGAAATGAAATGATGCTCGCGAGTGACCGTCAGAAGAAAAAGTATGATCATAGGGTAAACTTGATACCTTTTTGCGAGGGCGATCTAGTGTGGCTACATCTCCTGACCAAAACCAAAGCTGCTGCCCAAAACTCCAACCACGGTGGGAGGAACCCTGTGAAATAAAGAGGAAAATTTCCTACCTATTGGTTGAAATTAAAAAGCCAAATAAGCCAAGCAAAAAGATTGTACATCATAACAGAATTGTGCCATTTATCAAGAAATAGAAGCTGATGTGCACTAAAAGCAATATTTTGTAATGTACAGACCAAAATATTTGATGGCTGATTATCTGTTATGCAATTACGAAGGAATGCCGCAAACTGAGTAAAAATGATGGACTTCCTGTTTAAATTACACCAGAAAAATAGTTGCAGTCATGTCTCTTATGATACCTAACCACAGTGCACTTTTATTTCACATTTCTAGATATAATGCTATTCTGGATATAAGGCCATTATAGATGTAATGCCATTCTGTATATAATTCTATCATTGATAAAATGCTTTTATAGACATTAGGCTATTGGAAAACACAGCAACTTGCTGTTATGAATGCAGTAAGTCTCTTTACAAGGTTATTTTGTCTGACCGGTTAGCCTATGGATCCAAAGGGACAGTTTAACTAAATTGCAAAACCGTTGCTGCATGTTGAAGTAACTGATCATAAATTTGCGATATCATGCTAGAGGTGGGTTATGTATTGTGTTTTTCAGACTTACACAATGTCCAAAGGGAAGGTCGTGGTTAGGTCAGAGATGCACGCCGTAGAAACCAAACAGAAGCAGAGTAACCAGAGATCTGTCGATTCCACTCAGCCCTCAGTCATAACCAACATGTTCACCTTAGAGTGTGGGTCTTGTGGCATCCGTTATGATAACCGACGCCAAATACTGCGACACAATCGGGACCACCATGGACCTAAGCTTTATTGCCAGTGTGGTGTTGACTTTCCTTGCTCTAGAAGGTACAAGTTCGTAGAAGATCAAAGAGTCTGCCGAGCCCTTCCCAGATCAAGTCACCCACCTCCTCCATCTTTGTTGTGACTGAATCTTAAAAATTCGAATGCTTCGACTCAGAGTGCCCCACCAGCTCATACCAAAGATCCGGAGCCTCAACCAGCATGTACGGTTGCTCCTTCAACGCCCTCCACAGACCAGCTATTATTTCCAGAGACAGATTTCAGAGAAAATCATCTAATCTGCTTGAGTCCTTCCGATTTTGGTCTGTATGACCAAGAGCCTGAGGTTGTCAATCTGTTTACTGATCTGAATTTTTCTTCTGCAGCTACCATGTCTTCCTCCGTAGTTTCAACAGCTACTAGTACTGTTGTTCAACTTGTTAGTTTGACAGCTACTAGTACTGTTTAAACTACAGGTCCCTGTTTCTTAGATGGGTATGATACCAGCCTGCCACCACCACCACCCGAAATATGGATGGGAAGTCTTCCTGAGGACGTTAATTATCTAGCTATTCCCATGCTTCCTCGCCTTAAGCCAGCTGAGCCTCCTCTTCCACAGCCAAAGTCTTCTGTGCCTCCGATGCAGCCGGAATCTTCTGTACCTCCACCACAGCCAGTGTCTTTCGTCTTTTCCCCACCTGTTCCCGTTGCAGAGTATGACCCCTCTTTGTTATCTGAGTCCTCTTTACCTCCAAGTCAACTTAAGTCTTCTGTCCAACAGCCACTGATGGGGCCTTCTGTGCCACCACCGCAGCCAGAGCCTTCTGTCCCTCCACCACAGCTGGAGCCTTCTGTGCCATCACCGCAGCCAGAGCCTTCTGTGCCATCACGGCAGCCAGAGCCTTCTGTCCCTCCACCGCAGCCATAGCCTTCTGTGCCATCACCGCAGCCAGAGCCTTCTGTCCCTCCACCGCAGCCATAGCCTTCTGTGCCATCACCGCAGCCAGAGCCTTCTGTCCCTCCACCGCAGCCATAGCCTTCTGTGCCACCACCGCAGCCAGAGCCTTCTGTCCCTCCACCGCAGCCAGAGCCTTCTGTGCCATCACCGCAGCCATAGCCTTCTGTGCCATCACCGCAGCCAGAGCCTTCTGACCCTCCATCGCAGCCAGAGTCTTCTGTGCCATCACCGCAGCCATAGCCTTCTGTGCCATCACCGCAGCCAGAGCCTTCTGACCCTCCATCGCAGCCAGAGTCTTCTGTGCCATCACGGCAGCCAGAGCCTTCTGTCCCTCCACCGCAGCCAGAGCCTTCTGTGCCATCACCGCAGCCAGAGCCTTCTGTCCCTCCACCGCAGCCATAGCCTTCTGTGCCATCACCGCAGCCAGAGCCTTCTGACCCTCCATCGCAGCCAGAGCCTTCTGTGCCATCACCGCAGCCAGAGCCTTCTGTGCCATCACCGCAGCCAGAGCCTTCTGTGCAATCACCGCAGCCAGAGCCTTCTGTGCAATCACCGCAGCCAGAGCCTTCTGACCCTCCATCGCAGCCAGAGTCTTCTGTCCCTCCACCGCAGCCAGAGTCTTCTGTGCCACCACCGCAGCCAGAGCCTTCTGTGCCATCACCGCAGCCAGAGCCTTCTGTGCAATCACCGCAGCCAGAGCCTTCTGTTCCACCACCGCAGCCGGAGTCTTCTGTGCCTCTACCGCAGCCGGAATCTTCTGTCCCTCCTCAGCCTGACCCAGCTCCGAAGTCTAACCCCCTCCAGTGTCGGAGTCTTCTCTCCCACCCAGTCCAGAGTCTCGCCTCCCCCCACCAGCTGAGTTTCCGACAGTTTGCTGCCACCGCCTGACTGTACTTACGTTGCTGTTCTTTCTATCCTGCTGTAATTCTATCTCTTTCCTTCTAAATAACACTTCCTTCCTCCAGCAACGCCCCCGCCCCAATTGTGGCCCTCTCCCCCTTCCTCCCTATCCTGCCTTATCCTTCAACTTAAGAGAGGTTTACACTTTTTTTCTGAAGTTCTACTTCCATTTTTATGCCCCCGCCACGAAGTGGGGAGGGGCATATAATTTTGCCCTTGTCCGTACGTACGTCCGTCACACTTTGTAGTACTGTTCTTGTCTCCGCAACTCCTCCTACAGTATTTAATATAGGGAGTTGAAACTTGCAACACAGTTTAGACATGCATTGAACATGTGCATAAAGGAAACAGAACTTTGATTAATTCTTGATTGCAGAATTATGTCCCCTTGAATAATATACATATTATAATCATATTTCACATTTGAGTACTGTTCTTGTCTCCGCAACTCCTCCTACAGTATTTAATGTAAGGAGTTGAAACTTACAGCACAGTTCAGACATGCATTGAACATGTGCATAAAGGAAACAAAACTTTGATCCAGTCATTAAGGCAGAATTACACCCCCTTGAATGACATGCATATTTTGACCATATTTCACACTTTGTAGTACTGTTCTTGTCTCTGCAACTCCTCCAATAGTATTTGATGTAGGGATTTGAAACTTGCAACACAGTTCAGACATGCATTGAACATGTGCATAAAGGAAACAGAACTTTCAGTCTGGTCTTTATTGCAGAATTATGTCCCCTTGAATTACATACATATTTTGACCATATTTCCATAGCTTAAATACAATCTCACCTTTTATCGTCGCTCTAGCGGCCCCATTTATTATCTGATTTTGGTATTACATCACAGCTTTATTGGGGATGACAGTACCTCGAACATCTTTGCGTTTCAGTTTGGTAGGATGAAGGTCAAGGTCACAGTTGCTATTTTCAGAAAAACTAGAGCATTGCTCCAGCAATTTCATTTATAGATCGATTTTGATGTAACTTCACATAAATGTTAATATCAATTCTCTGTAAGAATCGGAAAATTGCCATAGGGGTCCGGCACGCTACGTCTCAGATTTTTTTCATTCTTGGTGTATGAATCAGAAATGACCCCCAAACTACAAAAACAGTAGTGAAATTTCTGTGAGTCATCCTGTTGCCATGGTAACCAAGACAAAGTGAGTCAAACAAGAGAGTAAAAAAATTAGGAGGAAAAATATGAAAAAATAGCATATTAGTTTGGTCCATCCATCAGAGGCTTATAACTACTCATGGGGCTAACAGCTTCCTAGTATAAACTATATAACATGAAGTGTGCGGGTCGAATCTGAAATACTCTACAGACATTGGCGTTTGACTTCAGAGCTTATCAGTAATCTTATCTCACCCTCTGTAGAGAATCTGTTATTATAATGACTTTGTCTCAGCCGCACATCATTAAAATGTTTATACTAATAATAAATACACATGCTAGCTGCCAGTCAACCTTTAGCACTATGTAATTATCATAAAAATTGGACAGTCATGTTACAGGAGACTGTCAATACAGATAAGGCTCATGCAGATTTGTCATTTTATATTCATATTTATTAGAAATCGACTGTCGTTCTACAAAATGTTATGCCAAACAGATAATACAATTCATTACAATTCTCTAAAATATGAACTGGTACAAATATTTAGTAGAGTCATATCTAAATCTGATGTTCTAAGTGATGGTTGAAATTGCAACGACCTGCAAACAAACACATTAATGCCAATCAGTGCTGGGATCAGTCAGCCAATGATCATAGCTGATTATGGCATTCACATCTTCAATGTCGTTTTCAAGCTCATAGCCCCGTGAGTAATTCATAAGCGTCTGCATCCATCCATAGGTAATACTTAGATCCCTAATACAGATATTATACCATATACTATCAACTTCGCTCTGTATACAGAAACAAATAAAAAACAAGTTTGTCTCACACTTAGGCCACACTGGGGGCTCGAAGGGGACACAAATCGGCAAATTCCAAAATGTGGAAAAACTGGGATTTTGACGTTCTTCGGAACAAGTTTTGGTTAGTTTTGCAGAAGATGTTAAGAAAGCCACTAGTATATTTATAACCAGTAATATACCAAAGTATATAATATAAAAAATAACTGGATGGAGAAATTAATATTTGAAGGTCAAGGTCAAATTAAGCAAAGCTCCTATTTCTAGACATGAAAAAACTTGGATTTTCTCATTTTTTGTCCCAATTTTTGTAAAGGTTAACTGAACATGATAAGAAAACCACTGCTACATTTGAAAAGAGCAACATGTCATTAAATGAAGCAAAACATAAAACAGATCAACAAAATCAAATATGAAGGTCAAGGTCACACACAGCAAAGCTCCAATTTCAAAATGTTGAAAAACTGGTAATTTCTCATTTTATGTCCAAATTTTTGTAAAGGTTAACCGAATATGATAAGAAAGCCATTGCAATATTTGAAAAGAACAATATATCATAAAATGAAGCCTAACATAAAACAGATCCAGAAATTAAAATATCAAGGTCAACGTCAAGGTCAACAAAACCCCTATTTCAAAATGTTGAAAAACTGTGAATTTCTCATTTTATGTCCCAAATTTTGTAAAGGTTAACTGAATATAATAAGAAAACCATTGCTATATTTGACAAGGGTAACATGTCATTAAATAAAGCAAAACATAAAACAGATAAAAAAATCAAATATGAAGGTCAAGGTCAAGCACAGCAAAGCTCCAGTTTGAAAATGCTGAAAACCTGGGAAATTCTCATTTTTATGTCCCAATTTTTGTAAAGGTTAACTGAAAGTGATTAGAAAACCATTGCAATATTTGAAAAGAACAATATATCATTAAATGAAGTAAAGCAAAACACATATTGAAAAATTCAAATACAAAGGTCAAGGTCAAAATAAACAAAATTCCTATTTGCATAAAAAAGAAGATTTTGGATTAGCTCATTTTTGGTCCCAATTTTTGTAAAGGTTAACAGGAGATGATAAGAAAGTCATAGCTATATTTGACAAGAACAATATATCATTTAATAAAGCAAAATATAAAACAGATCCAGAATTTCACATATGAAGGTCAAGGTCAAGCACAACAAAGCTCCAAATTCAAAATGTTGAAAAACTAGGAATTTCTCATTATTTATCCGAATTTTTGTAAAGGTTAACCGACAATGATAAGACAAATATAATATAATATAAAAAGTGCAATATATCATTTAATGAAGCAAAACAAGAAAAAAAAAATCAACAAATGCAAATATGAAGGCCAAGGTCAACACAACGCTTCGATTTAAATTGTTGAAAAAATGGGAATTTCCTTTTTTTGTCCCATTTTTATAAAGGTTTACTGCATACAGAAGAAAATCATTGCTATATCAGAAAAGAGGAACATATTTAATGCAGCATTACATAAAACAGATCAACACATTCAAATAAAAGGTCAAGGTCAAGCACATAAAAGCTCCGATTTCAAAATGTCGAAAAAATGGAATTTGTCATAATCTATTTATACCAATGTTTGTAAATGTTAACTAAGTATGATAAAACCGTTGCTATATTTGAAAAAAGTAATATCTAATTAAATGACGCACAAGATGAAACAGAATGAAAAATTCAAATATAAAGGTCAAGGTAAAGAAAATCACAGCTTCCTATCAAAATTTGGAAAAGAGTGGGATTTTCTCGTAATATATACCAAGTTTTGTAAAGATTTATTGAAAATGATCAGAAAGCCATTGCCTAATTTAAAAAGAGTGCTGAATCATTTGATGAAATACAACATAACATAGTTCAAGAAATTTGAACATGAAGGTCAAGGTCAAGATCAAAAATGTTCTGATATCAAAATGAGAAGAAACTGGAATTTTCTCATACTTTGTACCAACTTTTGCAATTGTTTTTAGCTCCCCTGAGCTGAAGGCTCCGGGAGAAATTATAGGATGGTGGCCTCTGGCGTCCGTCGTCCGTCAACATTTTCAAAGGACTTCTCCTCTGAAACTTCTTGGCCAATTTCGATTAAACTTCATATACAGCCTCCAGGGAAAGGGGAAAGAAAGTTTATATAATTGGTCTGGGTCACATGACCAAGACGGCTGCCATGCCCATATATGGTAAAAACCTTAAAAAATCTTCTTCTCCAGAACCACTGGACCGATTGCCTTGAAACTTGGTATGTAGCATCTGGGACACTAGCACTACAAAGTTTATATAAATGAAGACCCTGAGTTGACCTTGACCTATTTTATGGCAATGTCAAATTTGGTCCCTTAGGCTTTTGAATGGGAAAAACTAAAAAAGTAGATTTTTATGTTGCTATTGTGCTATGAAATATGGAAATACATTCAAATTCAACACCTATGAAGTTATAGAGGTCGAGGTCATTCAGTGACATTGGCCAAAGGTCACTTATCCGTTGTCTGTCAACATTTTCAAAGGACTTTTCTCTGAAACTACTTGGCCAATTTCAATGAAACTTCATATGCAGCCTCCGGGCAAAAGGGGAAAGAAATTTTATATCTTTGATTCATGTCACATGACCAATATGGCCGCCATGCCCATCTATGTTGAAAACCTGAAAAAATCTTCTCCAGAACCACTGGGCTGATTACCTTGAAACTTGGTATGTAGCATTTGGGATACTAGTGGACTAGTACAACTAAGGCTCGACTAACGACCAACGACTAAAGTCTAAAAACTATGCCAAAAACTAACGATGGCGGATTGTCTGACAAGTTTGTGAAATTAAATTTCCCGACTTCAGAAACCTTTGGTGGCAAATATAAGGTCTCTAAGTTCGTGATCAAAGTTTTCCAGTTTCTTTCTTGAATAGTAATAAAATAATAAATCACAATCCCTTCTTTTTAAATAAAGCAAAAAAGGAAAATGAGCTAGATCCGCCACGCATTCTTTTGAGTCCTCGTCTTTGCTTCTTCATGGTGTTGAAATTTGATTTATGTGTTTACCGTGACGATTCATTGACGAGTTAGAGGGTTATCATGCGAACCGAACAACCAACTAAATGTTTTGTACCACTTCAGAAACTGAGGGTGAGGTTGGGCCTGTAAAATCGATTTAAGCCCCCCAGTAATTCATTACTGTCCGTTCCAAGGCGGTAGTTCTGTTGTGGTTCTCTGTTGCCTGTTTTTGGTGTCAGAGTTTCTGTGATGTTTTACCTTATGTATGTTCTTATTATTTTTGGTTCGGTTTGGGTTGCTGAGTGGCCACCTTTTGGGAACAAGCTGTTCACTCGGTTGGCCATATGTTCTCTGTATCTTGATTATTTGTAATCTTAGTTGTTTCCCACTATGGTTTGAGGGCTGGATTTGGATTTTGATTGTTTCAGTTCCTGGTCTTTGCATACTTTTTACTTTTATTCATTCAACCGTGTCCATTGACGTGTATTTCACCGTCGTGCATAGTTGTACATCTTTACTAAAATCAGTTGTTGTTATTCATGTGTGTGATTGATATCTGGGTTAAAATGGCTGAACAAGCATGAGTAGGATGTACATTCGAGTGGGAAAGTCCTCCGAGGGCGAGAAAGCCTCGGAGTGTATTCTACCTGTAGTGGGTTAATTGGGCGGTCGGGCTGGGCGATGGTGATGGGTAGCGTTCAGTACTGGGGTGTCCTACTTCTTTGGATCATATTGGGGCAAGGACCTGCAGTGCTTGCTATCTTGCAGTAGATACGGGAAGAGTTGTTTGGACGTTTTTCTCTCATCTGTCCTTTCTCCTTTCTCGCCCGCACTCTCAGGGTGACGGCTCGATATAGACTGAAATACTGTCTCAGAGGGGCGTTAAATCATAAACGTCCAAACACCTAATTAACTCCCGCTGTCCTTGTCGTAAACAAAGAAATAAAAAATCGTACAACTACATATAGTACCCTGGAGCAATGGTGTGAGAGTCGGACCTGTATATGGGCCGCCAGTGTTCGACTCCGGCTCAAAGCAAATATTTTCAAACATCTTAACGCGTAACAGCTCTTTATTTTCATTCTCTCTGTCTCGCTCCCCCCCCCCCCCCCCCCCAAAAAAAAAAAGAAAAAAAAAAAAAAAAAAAACGAATTTATCAATGAAATGGTTTCATTCCAGAGCTTTCAATTTTTCTCATTGTTTGGCAAAATTTCGTAGCATACGGGGCAAATCGGATATTTTTCCAATTCTGGTAGGCTCCTAACAATGTAGGGCATATATGAAAATAATGCGATAGTGACCTGTGCCTCCAATCGGGTCCTTCCTAGCGGCTCCGCGGAACGAATCCATAATAGTACCGTCTGGGTGCCCGAGTCCGTCTGTCGTCTGTGCCAAATTCAAAGATAGTGTTCACGTTGTTCTTGGGATCGGTACCGACCTAGCCGCCCCAAAACGTGCCTGAGAACGATCAATTGATTGGGGCCACGGTTTAAATTATTATCTGGAATAGGAGAAGTGCGAAACGTCGAAATATATGACAAGAACGCTGATACGAACGGCTAAGCAATGCAGTTGTGTAAAGGGCTCAGTAGACTTTCAAGACCAGCACCCCTATCCGAGGTATAGGTCCAAATGCAACATAATTGCATAAAAAATACTTCGAAGAAAGCTTGAAAACAGAATAGAATAGAATGACGACATTAGGAGAATAAGTTGCAGAGCACTGGGTGACAATTTTTGTCAGATAAGCTAAGAAACCCCTCATCCGAACAGCCTCAACGAGGCTGGATGAGGGACCACACCACGTCTTCTACGAGAAACAAGAAAAAAAAACTCATTATATCATCAAATACCCCCTCCCATCCAGAGCACTGACACTGGAAGGTAGCACTGAATGTTATCAGACCTCCTGATAACAGATATTTGGAAGTAAGATAATGAGCTTTACTTTAACCAAGACGTAGCGATGTGTGAGAAGCTACAAAGGGCTCTGTGTACAGGTCAAGGTAAACAGCAGAGGTCATGCTAAGCCTGTCAGTTCACCTACCGTTACACTGTGTTTGGGCAGGCTTAGACATACTAAGCGGTGACACCTAAGCGGTTAACCAATACTGAGTGCACATACTTCCGCCAGTAAAAGACAACTACCCTTGCCGGGCCCGCTAGCGCAGTCGGCAGCGCGTCAGATTGCAGGTCAAGAGGTCGTGAGATCGATTCCCAGACAGGCCACATAACTTTCGTGGAGATTGATCATGAAATATTTTTTCTACGGTCATTTTTCCCTTCTGCTGATTCAAGAAGGGCAGTTGTCAGTTAAAGTACTGGCGAAATCATATGCACTTAGTACTGGTTAACCGTTTAGGAGGTCTAAGCCTGCCATGGAACAGTGTGAGTAGGTTGACTGACCGGCTCGACATGACCTTAGCTGTTTACTGGGCCGTGAAACCTCAACAAAACAAACAAACGCACAACTGCTCTTTTTAAGTCAGCGGAAGGGAGAAAATGAGCTTCGAAAATATTTCATGATCAATCTTCACGACTGTTCAGAGGCCGGGCTGGGAATAAAACTCGCGACCGCTTGATCTGCAGACCGACGTACTGCTGACTTCGCTAGACGGCTCGGTAGATACCGTGTCAAATTCTGAGGGTACCAAACTCTCTGTATAGGGTAAAAATGAATTCTGGAACCTCCATGTGTAACGTCTTTCGTGCCTGAACTGGTCCTCCATGTGTGAACGAGACATTGGCATGTAAATGGGCGGACCATCAATGAAAACAACAACCAAAAAAAAAAAGAAAAAAAAGACAGGTAATGTGAATTGAATCTCCTCCAGTGAACGGGTCCTCTGAGTATGGTTGGAAAGGATTCACCACGTGTGAACGAAACCGTGATAGGTGAACCAAACAAGAAGATGTAAACCTGACCTGCACGTGTGAGCATGTAGTCTATGTCTGACAGGACCTCCATGTATGAACATTTCTGCTTGTTAGAATGGCTTCTCCACGTATGGACGAGATCCCCACATATAAACGGGACGAGACGTGTGAACGAGATATGTACGTATGAACGGGTTACCCACCTGTGAAAAGGTGCTGCACGCTAGATGGAGACCTTCGCGGGTCCTGTATTTTTCAAAAATCCAGCACGTAAAACGGGACATACAGTCTGATTATCCAAGTATGCAAGGGATCTCCACAGGTGAACGGACACTCCGCGTTTGAACGGGCCCTGCGCCTGTGAAGTGTAAACGGGGCCGCCACATGTTAACGGGATCCGCATGTGAGAAAGGAACCCTCATTTGTGAACGGGCCCTCCATGTGTGATCGGGAACTGCATTTGCGAACGGGACCGCCACATGTAAATGGATCCTCCACGAGTGAACGGACTTCCACATGTGTATTGGACCACTTCCTGTGAACGGAACCTGCACAAGTGAACGACAATTGCACGGCTGTGCCTGCGAACGGGATCTACATTTGCGAACGGGATGTCCATGTAGGAACGGGACTTGCATTTTTCAACGGATCCTCTACGTGTTAATGGGACTGTCCATGTGTGGATGTGTGGACAGGACCTCATTCCGATATAAGAGTTAGCCGCACATGCGCAATACGTGAATGTTATACAAGATTCTGTCACAAATATGTTTGGACTGTATAGACTAGTTTCAAGGAAACATAGCGAGTTTCGACTCTAGACTGACCCTAGACGAATACCTCTCCCAAGGAAAAATATTATACAAGATTCTATCACAAATATGTTTGGACTGTATTGACTGGTTTCAAGGAAATAAAGCGAGTTGCGACTCTAGACTAACCCTGGATAAATAAAAAAATCAATAAAAAAATAAATTAAAAAAAATCACGTGTCTTGTCTAAGTGATGCAGAAGACAACTTTTAAAGGTAGGGACCATTTGCCTTTTAAAATGGTCCAGGGGTAGCAAGTTTATCTTTTTAAAATGGTTCCTAATTGGCTAAGTAATGACCTTGATCAGACTGCCACTGTTTGGTGTGATGAACTTCGAATCGGGACAAATTACATCTTCGAGACTAAAATGCTTGCAACAGATCGGCGTGGAGAGTTGGGGAGGGCGGAGGGGTTGGGGGTCCTGTGGGATTATAATTTTCTCTGCCTCGTCTTTGTCTCAACCCTATCTTTCCTTTCTACTATCGCTTTGTGAGACGGCTCAAATATTATTACTCAGTAAAACAAACAACAAACCATCAAACCAAATGCCGATTCAAGTAATAGCTTCGAGCAAGTCATTTTTTAGGTTTTCATTATTTACCGTCACTCAACGTTCAGGACCGCCGTGCAGTGCAAAGTTAATGTTGACGTCGGCTTTTCGAAAGCACTTGTAAATAGCATAATCTATCTCTCACATTTTGAAGTCATACAGGCAACAGCTCTAGCCAAAGAGAGAGCAGTCATCGCTTTGGGCTCGGCCATGTCGTGACGTTACACTTGAACGTTTTGAAGATGGAGTGATAGAATTTACGTTTAATAAAGTTAAACAGAATAACTTGCCCCCCCCCCACACACACACACCCCACCCCTTGCAGAAAAGTTATTTCCGTTAAGCGTAGACCCCATTTTAATGGGATTTATCTTCTAGGAAAGCAAATAGGAAGTCACTAACATTGTTGTTTTCCCTTTCCAAAAATGGCGGAAAAACATTGACTTGCACCATCACCTAAATATTTTTTTTCAGGTGACCTGTAGCCTTTCTTACGTATTGTTGAGGATTGGGGAAATGTTGAGATGTTGAGTACAAGTTTTAGACATAATTCACACTGAGGTTCAAACTTCCCACGCGTCTCGTATTGTTGCAAAAAGTTCCGGCTTCCACTCGTCTCTGTAGACCTCGTTTTAATTTAGCCACATACCTACATCTGTGGCCTCTGCCGGTGTGATATTAAAATTTGAACCTGTTGAAAAAATGACCCCACTGGCCACTTTTCAATGTTGAATATCGACCCATAGAACATTTTCCAATGTTGAAAATTGACCTGGGTCA
This sequence comes from Ctena decussata, assembly GCA_963989385.1. Taxonomy (NCBI): domain Eukaryota; kingdom Metazoa; phylum Mollusca; class Bivalvia; order Lucinida; family Lucinidae; genus Ctena; species Ctena decussata. The sequence goes on along the minus strand of OZ022499.1, from coordinate 62,468,992 downwards.
AGTTTCAACATTGAGAATTGACGCGTGGGGTCCTGTTTTCAAGGGGTCAAAATCAAATGTTACACCGGCTCTAGAACCTCGGGGCGAATATCCCATCATTTAAAGTTTACATTGTAGTATACAAGTCAATTTTCCCGATTTAATGTTATATATATACTTGATGCGACGCAAAGGCTGTAAATATTTATCAGGTTTGGCAACGTCGAAATCTACAGTCACATTGGACGCTTCAATGGATATATAGCCGTTCACTATTCTAAACGGTGAGTTTAGTCTTTAGTCAATAGCCGATAGCAGCGCTAGTTGTACTAGTCCAGTACTACAAAGTTTATATAAATGAAGACTCTGAGTTGACCATGACCTATTTTATGGCAAGGTCAAAATTGATCCCTCTAGCTTTTGAATGGGAAAAACTGAAAAGTACATGTTGATGTTGCAATTGTGTTGTGAAACATGGAAAGGCATTTAAACTGAACCCCTATGAAGTTACAGAGGTCAAGGTAATCTAGTGACCTTGACCAAAGGTCACTTGTTCGTTGTCTGTCAACATTTTCAAAGGACTTCTCCTCTGAAACTACTGGGTCAATTTCAATTAAATTTCATATGCAGTCTTAAGGCAAACGGGGAAAGAAAACCTACGCATTTGGTGTAGGTCACATGACCAAGATGGCCGCCATGCCCATAAATGGTAAAAACGTTAAAAACTCTTCCTCTCCAGAATCACTGGGCCAATTGATTGAAACTTGGTATATAGCATCTAGGACTCTTGTACTACAAAGTTTTTATAACTGACAAACCTGGGTTGACCTTGACATATCTTATGGCAAGGTCAAACTTTGAACCTATGGCTTTCGAATGGGAAAAACTGAAAAAGTGGATTTTTCTGTTTCTGTCGTGCTCTGTGATATGGAAATGCATTTAAGTTCAATCCATGTGAATACTAGAGGTCAAGTTCATTAAGTGACCTCATTAAGTGACCAACTGTTTCCCCTACAGTGTACACAAGATTTTCTAAGATTTGACCTAGTGACCTAGTTTTTGACCCAGTTTCAGATCTGGTTTAGATTTGATCAAGATAAACACTCTGACAAAGTTTCATGAAGACTGAATTAAAACTGTGACCTCTGTGTCATTCAATGATTTATCTCTTTTTGTCCCCCGATCCAAAGGTTTGGGGGATACAGCGATGAGCCTGGCGTCCGTCCGTCCGTCCGTCTGTCCATCCGAAAACATTTTCTTGTTCGCTCTATATCTTGAATACCCTTTGGAATATTTTCATGATACTTCACAGTAATGTAGAACAGGTCATGATGAAGTGTCGCATACAAGAATGACAACTCTTGCTATTGTACTTTTTGAGTTATCTCTCCTTTGGTGAATTTTTGGCAGATTCCTGTCCGCTCTGTAGCTTAAATACCCTTTGAAATATTTTCATGATACTTTTCAGATATGTAGAACAGGTCATGACGATGTGTCGCGAACAAGAATGATAACTCTGGCTTTCTTACGTTTTGAGTTATTTCCCCTTGATGGTTTAAGCTGTGCTTTTGTGTTGATTACGTGTCCGCTCTATAACTTGAACACCCTTTGGAATATTTTCATGATACTTTACAGATATGTAGAGCAGGTCATGACGATGTGTCGCGAACAAGAATGACAACTCTTTCTTTCTTACTTTTTGAATTATTTCTCCTTGACGGTTTTAGGTGTGATTTCGTGTCTGCTCTATAACTTGAGTACCCTTTAAAGTAAAAAATCACCGCTCTAGCGCCTTCATTTATAAACCGATTTCCATTTAACTTCACACAGGTGGTAAGTATGACAGTATCTTCGACAAGTTCGCGTTTCTGCGTTCTGGAGTCAAGGTCAAGGTCACATTGGCTATTTTTAGAAAAACTTTGTCATCACTCTAGCGCCTTCATTTATAGACCGATTCCAATTTAACTTCATACGAATGTATAGTTTGATAATATCTTGATAAAGGTGTCGTTTCAGCATTCTCGGGTTAACGTCAAGGTCACAGTGGCTTTTTGTGGAAAAACTTTCTCATCGCTCTGTCGCCCTCATTTGTAGATTGATTTTGATTAAACTTCATACAAATATTTAGTCTGACAATATCTTGGTCAAACGTTCTGAGGTTAAGGTCAAGGTCACAGTGGCTATTTACAGAAAAACTTTGTCATCGCTCTAGTGCCTTCATCCATAAACCGATTTTTATGTAAGCTCACACAAATGTTTAGTATGACAATAACTTGGATAAGTTTGCGTTTCAGCATTCTAAGGTCAAGGTCATGGTGGCTATTTTTAGAAAAAATTTTTTATCGCTCTAGCACCTTTATTTATGAGCCGATTTGGATTTTACTTCACACAAATGTTAACTATGATAATATCTTGGACAAGATTGCGTTTTATGGTTCTAAGGTCGAGGTTAAGGTCACAGTGGCTATTTATAAAAAAAAAACTTTGTCATCGCTCGTCATTTATGGACCAATTTTGATTTTTCACACAAATGTATAGTGTGACAATATCTTGGAATAAAATTTAGACTAAAACTTTTATTTCTCAAATGTTGTCACTAAATTTTCCAGTGGTGGGTTTTGAGCACGGAAGCGGGTGCGGGTTTCATACCCCTTCTTAAGTCATCAACTACCGACTTTTCAAAAAGTGTACTAGAATGTTTAAAACAGGATTTACACAGATCCTTTAAAGAGTTTATTCCCACAGTGGATTAGAAAAAAATACACCCATGAAAACATTTCATTTTTTCCAGTCTGACGATTAATGATGCAGCTATCTTATATGAATTTACTTGTAGACACAAGAATCTCTTGACTTCCGATGGCCTTGGCCTCGACGAATCATTTAATGCTAAAGGTATGAATGGTATAAACTATTTGCAAACATTAAATGAATTGTTTACCCAGCAAGCTTCAGCAAACATTGCATAAAGCCTACGAAAATTGTTTTATAATAGACGAAAATTCCTACATATTGACAGAGAGCTCGGACTTAAAATAGGTGACCTTGACCTTGAATGGCCCCTGTGATTCAGATGATGTATCGTTATATTAAATGCAGTTTATGCATGACCAGTTAATTGTGAAATCAAGAATTGTCAGAGTTTGAAAATGATCATAATGCATGATACAGAGTTCATTTGAGCCATAATTTCGTGGATGTTTGTGACCTTGACCTTGGCACTGCAATTTCCTTCAACCTGATTTATGTCAGAAATTGAGGCACAGTTACTGTTAATTGCATCTAGAGTGTTTGCAACAATAACATACTTCATCGAAGGAGGAAAAGATAATGATTTTCATAAAAAAAAATGTTATTTATTAAAATTTCACGATATTGGTGACATTGACCTTGAAAACTTGTTGCTGCTGGATAAACTAGTGTTGCTGTGATGATCAGTTTTGTATATATAATAGCTCTTTGCGCTTTAAAACCGCCTTTAAAACATAAAAATTGATATTTATACCAATAAATGTTGAAAAAAAATCAATAAAATAGTATTTTTTTAGCTATTTTAACATTGACCTTGACCTTTTGATTTGAATTTCTCCATCCACTTTTTTTATATTTTACTTTAACAAATATTGTTCTTTAACACCATACTAGTCTTTGTCTGGACATCTTCTGTTAAATTGTCCAAAAACTCCGCCGAAAAAGTGTAAAATTGCATTTTTCACAAATTTGATAAAATGCCAATTTTCCCCTTTTTCGGGCCTCTAGTGTAAGAAACCTATGCGAAATTTTGTCCCCAACTTTATATCATTGTGCTATGCCAACTTAGTGCTTTGATGTTAGAAACATTCCTTTTTCCAAAACGTTTCTGTAGAGACGGGAAAATAACAAACAATTCTGCCAATTTCCCAAATTTTTATCTTCAATTTTTCTGCAATCTTCCCGAAACAAACGTTCTCCGTTTCCATGGCAACGAAACATAAATTGAAGATTTCAACACCGTTTATGGTGGTTTTGCATCAAGCCTGATATGTAGACAAAAAATTACTAAAATCCCAGACAAAGCGTGGCCAACGTTTTCCGATTCTTACAGAGAATTGATATTAAGTATAACAATATCTTGAATAAATTGCCGCTTCAGCGCCCCAGGTCCAAGGTCAAGGTCACAGTTGCTATTTTTAAGAAAAACTCTGTCATCCCTCTAGCACCTTTATTTATTGACAGATTTAGATGTGTTACTTCACACAAATATGTTTTAACACATAACTCATCTAGTGAGACATATGGCGGGGGCATTCATCACCTTTAGTGATTGTCTAGTTTTTCTTGGTTTCGCTTTCCTCTCTCTGAGACGCATTGCATTTCATTTAGGCGTAGCATGATTAGAATGGTTCCCTGAAGGGTGTTGAAATGTGATTCTGCTCATGAGATATAGTCCAGTTTATGTCTAGTTTGGTTTTATAGCCGGTGCAATTTGACCAAGCTTCTCTGTTTTCTGTGAATCTATATTTTTTTTCTCTTTGCATATCGGCGGAGTAGAGTACTATAGTTCTTTCCTTTTCATGACATTCTCTATCTATAGTCTGTTTCCTCACAAATCCTTAGGGGTGTTGGTCGTGTACAGTTGTTCCAAACTAGTTCCCTTGTATATAATTATGAGATTGTAATGTACATGTACACTGTAAGACTACAGGTGTTGAGATTTTCTCTTGTCATTTTACTTTGAGATTGTCGTAGTACTGTGTAATAATGATGTACTGAGTCAAGAGAGAAAATATTGCAGTATTTCTTTTTAATATATACAGTTCTAAAACTGTCACAAATTTGTTTGAAATCCATATGAGATGTTTGGATTAATTGCATAATTAGTTGTTGTTTTCTTCAGAGTTGGTACATTGAAGTACAGATTAAATTTATGAACCTTCATATTTTCATTGAGCCTATGCATGTTGTCTTCATAAAATTAAGTCATCCTCATTACTCATTTATAAGTCAGCGGTCCAGCTATAGTTGTGAAGGACTTCCTTTTCTTGTAAGGGCTTCCTTTTCTTGTTTTTGTTTTCTTCACATATTTAAAATTAAGGACCAAAGAGCACCTGTAGTCATTTCATCCTCATAGGATTACATGTACGACTTTCATTATGTACTGTTGATATTATATTTCTGTGATAGCCAAATGTGTTCGTTGTGATATTCAAATGTGTTCTACCTGTACACTTTGTATCCAAGTAAATGATTAGGGATTATCATTTCAAAGCTACTGGTATACCTCATGGTGCTAATTTGCTAACTCAGGATTGCGCATCAGTAACAGTTATATTCCGCAATATATTCAAACATAATTTTCTTGCCATTGGCTCTGAATGACTGCATTGATATTCTTATCATATATTTTATGTTTTTAGTGCCCTGATGGGCTGTAACGCTGTAACATTGTAACATTTGATTTGTGAAGATGGCCTATTAAGGATGTGCTGTAACCCGTGTAACATCAATGAAACCAAGACAAAACATCATAGTACCTTATGAATAACATCAAATAATGTCTCATATATTAAAGTTTCTACCATATGCATGGGCTGTATCGCTGTAACATTGTAACATTGGATTTGTGGAGAGGGCATAGCCAGAATGCACAGTAGCTCGTGTAACATAAGTGTAACAACCAAAGAACATCACTGTCACAAAGAAGAAACATAAAATTCTGATATTATATTGTAAGACTGTATTGCCCCGATGGGCTGTAACGCTGTAACATTGTAGCATTGAATTTGTGGAGTGGTTATATTGAGAATGCACTGTAACTCTTGTAACATCAGTGTCACAATCAAATAACATGACTGTCACAAAGATGAAAGGGCACAAAAAAACCCATAAAAAATATGATAAGAATTTTCATGTTTCTCTGTTGTGACTGTGAAGTTCGTTGATAGTTGCACTGATGTTACAAGAATTGCAGCGCTTTCTCGATAGGCCTACTCCACAAATCAAATGTTACAATGTAACAGCGTTACAGCCCATCAGGGCACAAAAAAAACATAAAATGTTTGATCAGAATTTTATGTTTCTCCGTTGTAGCTGTGAAGTTCCTTGATTGTTACACTGATGTTACAAGAGTTACAGCGCTTTCTTGATAGGCCTACTCCACAAATCCAATGCTACAATGTTACAGCGTTACAGCCCATCAGAGCACTATAGACCTAAAATATATGATGTACCACTACTGAACTTTCCAAATTATTAACTTCTTGCCTTACCGCTATCAAAATTCATGTAATTAGGTACTGTGAAAAAGTTTACGAACGGTCAGGAAAAAATTAGTTTTGGTCAATTAAAAATTCTACCGAGGTTCTTGATAAACTGTAGTCTAGAGGATATCGCGCGTCTGGTTTGTCTACATACGATTTTTCTACACTCTATACAACTTTGCCCCATAATTTAATAAAAAAGAAACTAATAAATTTAATTGAGACTACTTTTCAGAGAGAGGGTGCTCTTTATCTTGCTTGCAATGATAAACATGCTTTTTTTACTTCCGATGACCAAAAAAGGTTTAAAATGTGGTCTTGCCAAAATGTTTGTGATGCTTTAGTATATCTTCTAGATAACATTTTCATCAGATTCGGTACTAAGTTACACAGACAAATTATAGGAATTCCGATGGGTACTAATTGCGCTCCTCTTGTAGCAGATTTGTTTCTATTTTGCTATGAAAGAGACTTTATGATGTCTCTTTCTGATGATACTCAAGCTCATGTCATTGAAGCATTCAACTCAACGTCTAGATACTTGGACGACCTTTTAAATATTGACAACCCTTATTTTGAAGAAATGGTTAGTCAAATTTATCCTGCTGAATTGCAGTTAAATAAAGCAAATACTTTTGATACCGAGGCCCCAATTTTGGATTTACATTTATCTATTTTAGATGGATTTGTTTCATCTAAAATTTATGACAAACGCGATGATTTTGATTTCGACATTGTTAATTTTCCGTTTTTGGATGATGTTCCCTGCACCACTTCTTATGGTGTTTACATTTCTCAGCTTATTCGCTTCGCTAGGGTGTCTAGTCATCTGGCTGACTTCAATGCTCGTAATAAAAGTTTGACTGCCAAGCTTTTACAGCAGGGGTATCGGTATCATAAACTTCGGAAAGCTTTTTCTAAATTTTATCGTGGACACTTTGAATTGGTTTCTAAATATAATATAGGGTTAAGGTCACTTTTGCAACAAGGCCTATCGGAACCTGAATTTTATGGTGACTTAGTATATAAATTACGCAAAATCGTAGGGAAAACAGAATTTCCCGATCAATTTAAGAAAATTATCATACGATTTAAACGCATTGGCTATAACATAGATATAATGCGACAGTCTGCATGCTTAGTGGTTAACCCAATCACGGTTGACAACTTTGCTGTCCTCTTTAATTGCACGCCGGTGGGTCGGGGTTCAGACTCTATGATAGCCCCTACATAAAGCTATACATTAGTTGGTTGGGGCCGGATGTTTGTCTGTTTCTTGGCCCACCGGGGTTCAACTTGTGGTCTTCTTTTGCTCCAGTACTCCAGTGGTGTTGCTGACGCCCCAGGGATCTCCGGGTGCCTCAACACGTTTTGGCTGTCGAGTCCTCATTCTTGTTTCATCACGGTCTTTTCTTGATCTTAATTGTTGACCGTGATGACTCTCTGATGAGTTAGGGGACCTCCATACGAACCGAACTACCAACTAATTGTGTGCACCGCAGCGGAGGGTGAGGGTGAATGTTTGGGCCCAGTAAAACCGGTTTAACCCCCCCCCAGTAGTTATTACTGACCGTCCCAAGGCGGTACTTTTGTTGCGGTTGCATTTGTTTTATGTTCGGTGCTGTTTTATTTATTGTGTTCTCAGTTTAATCCTTCTATCATGGGGATGGATAATAGGTAAAAATAATTGTTAAATGTTTTTCATATAATTTGCTTAGTCCGTTGTAACCCGTCTGTTGGTCTGGGTTGTTTGGTTCAGTAGGGATGGCTGGGTTGCCATCTATTTGGGAAAGAGCTGCAGACTCGGCTTATCACTTGTAATTTATTGTTTGTTTGGATGTCTTTGTCAATCGTTCCCGTTGATGTTGGGGATGGGGTATGGGATCTGGTTCGGTCAGTTCCTGGGGTGTGGTTGCTCTTTAGGTTTACAATGTAACAGCGTTACAGCCCATCAGGGCAGTAAAACATAAAATGTATGATAAGAATTTTATGTTTCTCAGTTGTAACTATGAATTTCCTTGATTGTTACACTGATGTAACAAGAGTTACTGCGCTTTCTCGATAGGCCCACTCTACAAATACAATGTTACAATGTTACAGCGTTACAGCCCATCATATCACTAAAATCATAAAATATATGATAAGAATTTTATGTTTCTCAGTTGTAACTGTGAAGTTCCTTGATTGTTACACTGATGTTACAAGAGTTAAAGCGCTTTCTCGATAGGCCCACTCCACAAATCCAATGTTACAATGTTACAGAGTTACAGCCCATCAGAGCACTAAAAACATAAAATATATGATAAGATTTTTTTTTGTTTCTCCATGTTACAGTAAAGTTCTTTAATTGTTACATTGATGTTACAATGGTTACAGTATATATAATAGTAAGGGTATTGGCAATATGGCCTGTAAGAGTAAGCTTAATGTGTCTTGTTTTTGTCTGAAATGGGTAACATGATCTAGTATGGCCTGTAAGAGTAAGCTTAATGTGTCTTATATTGCCTGAAGTGGGTAATATGATCTAGTTACGGCAAGTTACTGGTTTTACTCTGGTAACAAATTCAATGGTACTCAACGATTTGGACCAATTTTGTGCGCTAGATGATAATTATTTTGCCTTTTCTCCCCAAATCCCTAAAATAATGCACCCCCGTCCCCGTATCCCCTTCGACCTTCTTTTCATAATAAGAAGAGAATTTGCAACAGAAAGTATATAACCTGTCAAGATGTGGAAAGAGAAGGAGGGTCTGTCAGTTTTCAGTTTTAGCCATTTTTTCTATGTTTGTGGCTAATAAACCCTTTTATACTCTTATAATAATATTATTATCATATTTTTTGTATTTATTTTTTTTTTCATTCTGTATGAGGGTCTTATCTTTTGGCACACATTTGTTTCAAAGTTGGCATGGCATATATATGGCGGCCCGTTCGGGTACATACCCATTTAACTCAAATATCTACAGTTAAAATGCATTATCTGCATTTAGATAGAGATATCTGCATTTCAATACACATATCTACATTTAAATGCAGAAATCTATATTTCAATACAGATGTCTGTATTTGTAAAGCCGATATCTATATTTGGTTATTAAATAGAGATATCTGAATTTGAATAAGAGATATCTGTATTTTAATTACAGCTTTCTGCATTTTAAATACAGGTATCTGTATTAAAATAAGAGATGCCAGTATTTTTTAGAAACTCAGATATCTGTATTTGAAATTCAGATATCGCTGATGGAATTTCAGATATCTCTATTTGAAATAAAGATATCTATAATTATTATTTAAATAAAGATATATGTGCTTCAAATGGAGATATCTGTATTTTTAATACAGATATCTGTATTTCAAGTACAGATATCTGTATTTATAGAAAATACAGATATCTCTAATTTATTGATATTTGTATTTGAAATGCAAAATGCAGATCTCTCTATTTATTAACCTGAATATTTTTAATCTTTATTTTTTAACAAATAGTCATTACTCCCTTGCTCAAGGTTTGTATATGCTTGAATTTGTCTGACCGGAGCGGTGTCGAACCCACTACTTCCTGATCTACAGCTGAACGCACATCTGATCTAGTTATCAGGCCCGATTGGTTGGTTGTATAAGTGTTTTACGTCCCAGTAAACATATTTAACATTAATAGCCATTTCTTCGCCATAAACGTGATATCTTTATAGCGTGGTAGTGTGGTTCTCTATGGCCTTGAAGTGCTAAAACTCACGAATAGACAGTTAGACCAATTATCGAAATGTCATATTCAAAGTCTCAGAAAGATACAGTCTCTTCCTCAGCGAGCTTCAACCTCTGCAGGGTTACTGTTACTTGGAGCTTTACCTCTTGAAGCTGAATTGCACAAACAACGTCTAAGCCTTTTGCTAAGTGTATTCAACAGTGAAAATCCAAGTCTGAAACTGCTGGGACAGAGGCAGTTAGCATGTTCGTTCAACAACAGTAATAGCTTCTTCCTCGAGCTGGATGTTATTCTTCAAAAGTACGAGCTTCCGTCCCCGTGTCAGCTTTTTTGCAGTGATCTCAGTAAATTGCAATGGAAACAGGTTTGTGTTAAAGCAATTAACTCTTTTTGGACAACCCAGTTAGTTAAAGATATAAAGACAAAGAAAACTCTGAAATACCTGTTAATACAAAACCTAAGTATTGCTACAACCCATAAGGTCTGGAGAAATATTGATTCCTCAGTCACCGATGTCAGGAAAGCAGTTGTAAAAGCACGAATTCTGACTGGTACATACTTCAGAAAAACCGTCAAACTTTTAGTAAGAGTACAGTGGATGCAGTGTGTCGTCATTGCCGTTTGGGAGATGAAGATCTTCTACACCTAGTGTCACGATGGCCGGCCTTCTACGGTATCTGTGAATCAACTATTACTTCATCGAGAAACATTATTTCAAACCTAGGTATGAACCTGTGGGAGCAGTATTGTACGGACTGATTATTTGTTTTTAAGACACTGGTTTGTGTTGAGTCTGTTGTAAAGACAGTGCCAAAATTGAAAGATGTACAAGATAATGTAGAACAACTATCAAGAAACTATTTTTATAATATCCATATACGCAAGTTACAGTCTGAAAATCCCAGGGGGGGGGGGGGGGGTAATGGTTGTCTGCTGTCATCCGACGTGTACATAGACTTTCCATAGAAGTTTTTAGGTGTCGGCCAGTTAAACTTTAATAAGTTGTGGTTTTTTAAGTTACAAATTTTTACTCTGGACCTTATTCATGTTCCTGTGTGGAGCGGTGCTCCTACTTAGAGGAGGCTAATACATCGACAAAGACAACGGTAGCTACACGGATAAAAGTTCAGTACAGAAATCAGAAATGGTGGTAGTTTCCACGGACAAAATGTTTCAAAATGGATGATGCATATTAATAGTCGCTAAATATAAACCATACTGTGGAAATGGAAATAGCCAAGTGAAAAGGGCCTAAATGTTCTCCTCCAGTTTTTCCCGTCATAAGAAATCTTATGCATTTTGTAAAACCGACTGAATTTTTCAAGTTTAGTGAAGAAAAGAAAAGAGAATTTGAACCGTTACAGGGAAAAAATACCCTATCTATTTTGAGCAACTTTATCCCCCCACCCCCTCCTCCGCCCCGCTCTTTTTTCTCAGTTTATGCTCAGTACAGATAGATAACCTGCTAACTCAACTTACCTGGTATTTCTCGTCATCAGATTTGTTCATCAGAGATTTGAAAATTCTTTGGCATGTTCTTAACCTTGCAACCTAATCATGGTAATCGTTTGCAATGTATGTGTTCACTTTCAAAATGTCGGCCTCGAGCTTTAGTCAAAATGTACACAGAACAGATCAGTACGGATGTAAGGGTGGCATGCTTCAAGGCCATTCTTGAAAATACCCATTTTGCATAAAATCAATATGAAAACAGTTCAGAAGAATCTTCTCTGATATTTAATGGCAGTTTTTTTTTTCACATGAAAAATCTTGTGGGAAAACTAAAAAAATCGTAAGTGCATGTGACACTGCAAGCCTCAATTTGCTGAAACGATCATATTGCATGAAAAGATCATGTAATTAGTGGAGGCATCTTTAATTTTCAGTTGTGATGTCATGATAGATGGTCTCCGGCTTTATGAACATTAGAATGTACCTGGTCATAGGCTGAAAACCAGTTGGAATATCTTTACTATAAAATCTACCTTCTTACAATACAGATAGTAAAAGACGAGAGAGGTAATGCAGACTTCTGTGAGTCAGAGTTTGGCTACTGGATAAGATTCTGAGTATGTCAACCGAAAGTTGAGATAGGGTAGCAGCTGTAAGAAAACAAGTTCCATCTAAAACCTGTTGCTAAACGAACTAACTAAACAAAAGTGAGTAGCAAATGAGCAGGAGCTCACACATACCCCCAGCCAGTGCCACCACCTAATGAAATAAACTCAATCACCCGTCCCGGCAGTAGACGTAGCCAAACTATTCCATTTTTGAACTTCGGAGATATTTGTAAAAGTAAAAAATAAAAACTTAATGCATATCTTTAATGCAATATTAAACAAATTCCTAAGTCTGTGACCTTGACCTTTTATCAGAAGCAGCATGCAGATGACATCAACAATTCTGTACCAAGGTAGATGTAAACTAAGTGACATATCAAAAGGTTTTATAAAAAAAATTGGATTCTAATGCAAATGTTACATAAAATTACAAGTCGGTGCCTGAACTTAGGTGAGCTGCAGCATCTAGATGATGTCAATTAAACTTTATCATCAGAAAAGTAAACCTTATCTCCTTCTGTCATATTTGGGATTACTGCTTTTGCCCATAAAATCTCCTATTCAAAATAACTTTATGTATGATAATTCAAATTATAAAAATTGAAATGAAATAACGTTTCAACCCTTACGCTATTCGTTTTACGAGAAACCATTGAAGAGCTAACCCTTGAAAAAATAGTATTTTCCTGAAAGAAACTAAAATTATTAAAAAAAAAACACAATCATCAGTAACTTGTGTCATTACTGATCAATACTCATCCTTCACCACCTTTCATATTTCTTTCAGATATGTGTTTAATGCTCAAGTGGTGTCATTGCAGAAGACTAGAAGCAAGACCTTAATCATGACATCCGTGAAATTATAATTAAAAGCCCGTATTGAAAGTGGACATTTCAATAAATATGATACAAATAACATTTACCTAATTGAAAGAAATGATGAATTGGTAACAAAGTGGATGGAAAAAATGGAAAGGAAGTGAAAGTAAGAATATACTCTGAAAAAAGTATCTTTGCAAATAACCTTGTTCAGGAATAAATCACATACAACTAAACAACAATTCCTAAAATGCATGTGTTACACATTTGATTATTTTGTGAGTCTGTGACACTTACACGCCAATGGAATATTTAAATCAAACAAAAACAGCTGGCAAGTAGAATGGTCTTATTTATAACGTTGTGTTCGTGGAAGCTACCACGATTTACTCGTCGATATATCTATTTGGTAGCTTCCAGCCTGTATTGCAAAATTAGCCAGGCAGATTCAATGAAATTGGGACGAAAGTAAGTGGATTTTAACTCTAATTTTAACCACAGCAAATTCTGATACTAAAATATCTCTTTTAGAAAATAAAACCGACTTTCTGTGCAAAATCGTTGTTGTCCTTGGTAGTGATCATACCATTTTTCGGTACAATTTCACCAGTGATGTCAAAACCGATTAAAAGACAAAATAAAAGGACAACAGCGACGTAAATCGGACTTGAAGCCGCGTACCTTGGCACACTTGCCACAACTGTCAGTTCGGCAAAACACGCATTAAAAAGAATTTACCTGTGTGCTGGAGATATGTTCTTTCCGAACCGGAACACAAGCTGGAGACGTAGTACACAAATGGTAGGTACCACGGATCTCGTTTCCCTACCGTATTTCTTACCCATCCTGTTAGATGTAAACAAAGAGTTGTATACACCACTCGGTGAAAAATCGGCGAGGGAGGAATCAGTTTCAAATAAGTGCAGTTAAAAGAAATATCTCTATTTCAACCATAAACACCAATATCTGTAATTGAAATGCAGATATCTGTATTTTAAATGCAGATATCTGTATTAAGTGTTGAAATACAGATATCTGCATTTCAAATAAAGATATCATCATTTCAATAAGAGATATTTGTATATTAAATGCAGATATCTAAATTTCAGCTTAGAAATATCTCAAATTGAAATGCAGATATCTGTATTTGAAATGCAGATATCTCTAACTGAAATGCAGATATCTATATTATGAGTGAAAATAGAGACATCTGATTTTCAAATACAGATATCTGCATTTCAATTAGAGATAAATGCAATTCAAATACAGATATCTGCAATTCAAATACAGATATCTGTAATTACAAGAAATACAGATATCTGTATTTATTAATAGAGATAGCTGTTTTGAAATGCAGATATCTGCATTACATAGGTAAAAATCCAAACGAGTCGCCATACATATAGACGGGGAAAAAAGATTTTGTCTTTCAAGGGGGAGTCTCCATAAGGGCCATTTTTTGGTTCCAAATGGATTTTCAACAAACCTCACTAATTTCTCCTTATAAGTGTTTGCTTTCATAATTATATTGAAATACTGATCTCATTGAACATGTATTTTGAGTGCAGCGCAGTGTCAGAGAAGGTGGGGTAAATCCACCCCATACTTACCCATGTATCTTTTTTTTTCAATTATCTCTATAAGTAATACTGACTGATTTACCATTATGATTTGAAATAATATAGGCATATGTGCTAATTAATTGGGTCAAATAACTTACCGTTGTTGGCATATTTAATAACAATAAATGAGCTTATGAATGGTAACAGAAATTTTCCTTATTTTTGCTTCTCCAACTTTACGAAAACCATAATTTTTCATTATTTGTCCAGATATATAAAGTAAACTTTGTAATAATATTGCTATGATAGTGTGCATTGCAGAATTATGAGAAAACCATCCTAGGCATATCAAAACCAGAATTATCTGCCCTTGATTCAAGAAAATATAAGTAATTAAAATGAAAACGTAAGATCTAAATTCTACAATGGAAGGTATATTTTGATGACTCTTTTGCTCATGTTTCTAATATCATACTGATTGTTGAGCTTTCAATTAAGAATTGAAATGGGATTTTTCAGCGTTCATCGTGTGATGAAGCCAGTAGGCGGAGCTAACATTCCATGAAGCGCGAAGCGCTTCTTGTAGAATTTTAGCGACGACCACTGGCTTCTTCACACGATGAACGCTGAAAAATCAAATTTTTAGTCTTATATTTACACTTTTATTTTAAGACACTTCCCGTGCTGTTTTCATGGTAATTTAATGTAGAATATGCAAAATATGCGTCGATGAAAAGATAGTAGCGATACATTCGGCCATAACGTTAAACAGTCGTCGCCATAACGTTGCGTCAATCGAACGTTACGTGGACCAATCAAGATGTTTGTTTTGCTTTGACGTCACTTGACAAAAACGTCACATGATCAACTGACCTTCATCGGTGTATGAAACCAGTTGCTCTAAAAGGGTTACATACGTGAAGTCAGTGGCAAGTGAATATATTTCAGTATAGTGCTTGTGTATTTACACAAGATCTCGAACTGATCAGCAAAGCGTATCCTATTAGTGGAGCAAATTTGATTGCATAAGTGGCCTAGAAAAGGAAGATAGTGGTCTACGGAGTGTTACATTTGTTTTTATATATCAAAATGATCGTCTGGGTCTCTAGTTATCATATTCAGCGTTTGCCACCTTGGCAAACCTTGCATAACTCTGTAGTGGACAGTTATTTACGTTACCCCTTTAAATTTTGAATATCAAAAATATTCATTGAAGTCAATAAGAAATATGTTTTAACTATATAAATGTATCAAATCTGAATATTTTCTGCAAGAATAGTTAATATGCTATAAATTAAGCTGCTCAGAAAACAGTTCAGAACTTTGGTGTTGTTACTTTCGTTACAATATATCATGTACCATTTTTTCCGTTAATATCCAAATGACATTAAGAATATCACACCATAAGAAATTTACTAATCAGAACTTACTGTTTTGTACTCAGAAACGTAACGTTTGTAACCATTATTTGAAAACAATCACTGAGATTATGTGTTGTTACTGAAAAATATGCCTAAACCTCATTAGTTTTGTTAAAAATAGTTTGAAAACGGCCTTTTAGACTGGTTTAAACCCACCCTATGTAATTTATCAGTGAAATTACCACGGCGATGCATCCGTTGTTGTGTAACGATGTTATAGTTTGTGTTGGCCACTTATCTGTAGTGTTCGAAATATTGATTTGTTTTGTCTGTTTATTCGCCATCATTCTGATGTATATAAAAACAGAAAGAAAGACGGTGAACATATACATTTTGTGTGCCTGGGTATGCTTGATGAAAGCTAACTTGAGGTCATCTGCATGGAATGGGCGCACGTATATTTTGCTACCCACTAGTATCGTCTGAGTACTTGCTGTATGCTTTATGTTACTATTTTTAGTTTGTTGTTGTAGGAGGGTTATGGCACCAGTTGAATCAGTTTCTGATCGTTACCCTTTTACACTTCTTTACCAGTAATGACCTTTTCCTATAAAAGCAATATATGAAACCATAGTTTAATTACTTTTGGCCGTATAGAATATATTCAAAACGAAGTACCGAATATAACAGTTTGAAAAGAAAAAGTCTTTTTTACCCCACTGCTGCTAGTGTAAAGTGGCATGTGGCTAAGGTAAAATGCTTCCTTGTACTTCATGTTCTGGTCATTTGGAATCATCTGGGCTCTTTCTAAGTCAGTTTGAAGAAGGAAATAGCTGGTGCTAGGTGGCATTGGCAGTATCGCAACATTACATTCCTTAGTTAAACCGAGGTTGCTGTTATTTTTTTATTCATCTCTTGCTTCCTGAGACTCATCCTTCAGAATTTAATTAAGTTTTTATCAGTCTTAGAATTTAAGGTGAAGGGATACAATTTCACGTAGGTTATTCTGACAATTTTACTTTGGCCTCCTTTCTTAATGGGAAAAACTTTTAAAGAGAATTTGCTGCTGTAAAAAAAATGTTTCCTTTTGGAGCAGACCAATTTTGGAAAGGTTATAGCTTTCTCAGAAGCCATAGGAAACATCTACGGAAATAAATAGTGTTTCTTTCTAACAAAATGCAGTAAAATACTGAGGTGTGTCCTTTTACATTAATACAGTATTTTTACAAAGACTTGCCAGAAGATCATGTTGAAGCGAGGAACACACACGAGAAAGAACATAGCAGGCTCAGTTTAACTGATTCCTTTCAAAATCGGATGAAATTGCCTAGAGGCACGGTTAAGATGATTATGACATATTGTTATTACTTTAAAATCATTACCAAAATGCCTTTTTAATTGAGTCGATGATAATTCACTTACTTTGACTTCTTGATTTGGTATTTAAAAAGGTAACGTATACAACATTCAAATGTAAACGATTTGTCAGATTAGATTTATGATTTTTAATGATATTTTCGATTTTTAATGATAATTTCTGTTTGATATAATGCAATAAGGTGTCCCTAGCACCAGCTTCAGCTTTACTGACTCAAATTGAGCCCAGATGATTCCAAACATAATCTTCAATATGATGAAGTACGAGGAAGCTTTCCGCAGTAGCCCAACGGTACTTTACTGTAGCTGCAGTAGAAAAACCTACACATACTTTCTAACCTGTTATGTACGTTACTTTGGTGAAAATATATGCTACAAGGCAACTTTGGGCTTATACATTGTTCTTATAGAAAAGATAATTAGAGTACAGGGGCAATGAGCAAGAATTAATATTATCTGCGCAACAACCCTACCACGATACCAAACTGGAAATAGCTGCATAAAAATATAAGACAAGTAGTAGGACGATACTAGCAGCTAGCCAGATAAACATGCAGCCCCTTACAAGTTCATGGGTACAAAGCTAGCCTTAAACAAATCGAATTAGGCGTACAAATTTTTCATCTATTTTCTTTCCTTTTCCACATATGCCAGTTATACACCAGAATGATGGCAAATATACATATGAAGCAAATCGAGTTCTCGTAGACGACAGATAACTGGAAAACACAAACTATGACATAGATACACCAGAACTGATGCTCCTCCTTGGGGCTGTCAATAATGAGTTACATGAGTGGATTTCAACCGGCCGTTCTAAAAATGTTTTTTACTCAAAATAATAAAGGTTACGCATATTTGGCAGTAGAAATATTTAATCTCGGGGAGTTTTCTTCAAATGTTATAAACGTTACCTTTCTGAATACAAAACTGTAAGCTATTATAAGTTATTTGATATTTTATGTGTTTTTTTAACTTTTAAAGTTATTTGGATATTAATGAAAAAAAATCATGTACAGATTAACTCATGAAGGTTTCATTTGAACATCGGGGCAATCTGAGCATTGCATGTCATGTAAATAATACTGTTTTCCGTCTATGTAGGCGACAACTGTGCAAAACTTTCATTTTACGATAAACAATAAACATATTTATCCCACCTGCGTTGTTTGAAAGTCAGAATTTGAAAAGAGTGTTTTCCTGATGTGAATGACAGACGCTTTACGCAAACATTTTAATCTGTTAAGTACGTTATTCTGGCTAAACTGTGTTGTAAGGTCAAAAATAATTTTTAAGTTATTGTGTTATATCATGGTTAACATGATAATTTTGCAAAAGGCCCCAGTTTGTCAAGTTTAAATTGGTTATTAGCCATTTTTTGTACGAACAATTATACGAAAAATGACTTTTCAGCCAAAAACAGGGAATAGGTGTAACTGTTCAACAGGACGTGGTTGACAAAGTATAAAAGCTAGAGGTCTCATATATGTTTTTCTAGAAACGTTCTGAAAGGGCCAATTGAATAGTAGGTAAAAATGATCATTTGGGGCCTTTTTGTAATAGAGTCTTTGTAAAATACAACAACTTAAGTTCTAATTTTAAATTTTCGAGGGGTACATGATATATTGTAACGAAAGTAACAACACCAAAGTTTTGAACTGTTTTCTGAGCAGCTTAATTTATAGCATATTAACTGTTCTTACAGAAAATATTTAGATTTGATATATTTATATAGTTTAAACATATTTCTAATTGACTTCAATAAATATTTTTAATATTTAAAATTTAAAGGGGTAACGTAAATAACTGGCCACTGCAGAGTTATGCAAGGTTTGCCAAGGTGGCAAACGCTGAATTTGATAACTAGAGACCCAGACAATCATTCTGATATATAAAAACAAATGTTACACTCCGTAGACCACCCCCTTGAAAGATAGCCCATCAAGTTTGCTCCACTATATTATATACCACTTAATTATATCACATTCAAGATATTATTTTCCGACCAAAAGTTTGATTTATGGATTTTTGTTACTGATATCAAATGTTATTGGATACCTTAGTTTGAAATTCAAACGTGCAAGTGCAAGGCCAGTGGCATTTGACACACTATGTAGATATCTTTGGGATCAAATTGGAATCAGACCTGACACAAAGCTGAATGCGTATAAAGTTAAAAGCTAGGCAATGGATTAAGAACTAATTCATTCAAATTTCACATCCCGCACTTAAAACCCAAAGGGAAAGAAGCACACACACAAATTGACAAACATTCATGAAAGACATGTACTGTAAACCGAAACAACAGCTCTTTCCCAAACAGGTGGTCATTTGGCTACCCTAATTGTAAACGGCAGCAACATCTATTTTTACCTATTTTCTATTATAAATTACAAAACAAGACAAAAAACATGGAAATTATTCAGGTGACCATATTGCTGGAGACCATAGACACGTGGACATACAACAAGTAACATGGACTAACCACAGTCTTGAAACAATGTATTTTGTACATTGTATTTTTACCATGTTAATTTTCACAATTTTGCATGAATTGTCCTCCTCTCGAAATTCTTAACAGAAAGAGGTAGGCTTCCAAAGTGGGCCATTACTTCTAATATCCCGCTGTACTGCTAAAAAGTTTTCCTTCTGTTAATTGAAAATATTTCATAGATGTGAAAAGGAGAACAAACATAAAAAGACACTGTTTGGATAGGTTTGGTAACGGTCGTGGAAATCCGTTAGGAATCTATAGAGTGCTTTCTTTGTACATCCGGACAAAACATGTAACATTGAGGAACACCAACAGAAGTACCGCCTTGGAACGGTCAGTAACAGATTACTGGGGAGGGGGTGGGGCTTAAACTAGTTTTACTGAATCCAAACCTCGCCCTCTGCTTCTGTTCGAAACACTTAGTCATCTGTTAGGTCCGAAAAACTATATGGTACTTTCAACCCTTTTACATGCATGTGAGACTGAACTCTTTAGAAACCACAAGCCAAATACACAACCACTTACACACAAACTGTCTGAAGACACTTCTAAAACTCAGGTGGCAAGGCAGGATATGAAAGTCCTGAAGAGGACCGGGATGAAAGCATGTATACCGCGCTGAAACTGGCTCAGCTAAGATGGGCTGGCCATGTCACCAGAACAAATGCACAGAAGAAAGACATTCACAGACGCAGTCTGAGATACGTTTACCAAATAAATATTCTTAGGAGAACTTTAGTGTGAAATGTTCGTAAGGTTGCCAGAAACCCTTAAAGAAGAGAATCTGTGGAGCGAAGCAAAGGCATAAAAAGTGCTAACACAGATATCATGCATCACCCAGTAGTACTTTTGTCCCCGGATTTATCTTGCTCTATTTGTTATAGATAATGTAAAGAGAACGTTTAGCTAATCAGCCACCAAAGACAACACTAAATGCACTAGCACTGTAAAGAAATTAGACTATTATAATCACTGTCAGATATAAAAAAATAATGCATGTGTCTTGGGCAGGAGGATCTAGAACACTGTCTCTGTCGTTAGTTTTCAGTGAGAATTTTAAATTCCAAACTAAGGCATTCAATAACATTTATAAAAATCAGTAACTAAAATCCATAAATTAAACTTTTAACTAAAATCCATAAATTAAACTTTGTGTTGGAAAATGGTATCTGAAATGTGATGTAATTAAGTGGCATATAACCAAGGGGTGCAACGTATTACGGTTTTTACGGTCAATAGGTCGAAAATATATCGCCACAGGTTAAAGATTGCGTCATAACGTATAAAATTTGTGAATTTTGTTGGACAAAAATACAAAGTAAGTATGTTTGCTGGCTCTGAAATATTATATTACCTAGCGCAGGATGTGGAGAAATTATGCAGTATCTCTGAAAAATTGGCCGTATCTTCTGATCTTTCCTCAAACTTTAGTGATGTCCGGTCAGCTGCGAAGCTCGAATCGACGAGAATATCGGAAGCGATTTTGACCTTTATAAAATCACGCTTAGCAGCGAAAATCAGGTCATTTAGGATTTAATTTCAGTGTCTATATCACTAAAACGATAAGCCTCACATTCTTTGCCTAATTTAACTCTTAGAGCACACCTCCATCTCGAGGAATCAAAGTTTAAGCCATTTAATGTTGCTTCTGGTCAATTGTAGGACACTTATGTTGTTTACTGGCCAATAAGTAATTGCAATCATCACTTCTAGCTACCCTACATTTCGTTTCAGAATCAAGATTACTGAATGTCCCATAATACATGCGACTATTCCTCGGTTTAATGTCTCGTTTATATAGGCATATATCAAAACCTGTAATATACGTTGCAGCATTCAGAGTAGGTATGTTTATGTGTTCGGTAGTAGTTTGTTCTCTTGGCGCTTAAAAGCTGTAACTAAAATTGTGATCGAAAAGCTTCTTTTTTGCATAATTTGGTGCCTAAGAACACAATACATTTAGAAAAGAAGTATTATAGCTGGATTATGTCTACATCTTGAATTATTTCAGCATTTTCACGGTTGCTGCAGCTTTTGTGCATTTTTGTCAGTACTAGCATTTCTGCACTAAATTTTTGCACAAAAAATGTAAATGCTCTTACATCCTTTTTAAGCCAACGTTTCGAAAACTTTAAAATATTAAATCCTGCTGCTTTATATTGCAAAATATGAGAATTAGTACCAATCAGAAGCTATAACACACGACATAAGATTTCCAGTGCCTTTAATTTACTCCTCTACTATGAAAAATGCTTATCAAAAAAGTTGGAGCGAAAAAGTTGTAAGTGCATAATCCAGATTTTTCTTCCTGGAGAGAACATACTGGAGAGTAATCATCCTGCAGAGAACTCACTGGAGAGTTTTCATACTGGAGAGAACTCCGAGTCACTGGAGAGTTCTCATACTGGAGAGAACTCACTGGAGAGTTTTCATACTGGAGAGAACTCACTGGAGAGTTTTCATCCTGGAGAGAACTCACTGGACAGTTTTCATACTGGAGAGAACTCGCTGGAGTTTTCATACTGGGAGAACTCACTGGAGAGTTTTCATCCTGGAGAGAACACACTGGAGAGTTTTCTCTCTGGAGAGCAATCACCGGAGAGTAATAATTGTGGGGGTTATTTATTAATTAATATCTCCTGATGAAATTTGAAATCTGATGTTTACTTTTTATCTCAGAACAAGACTAACCTATTTCCGGCTATTAACATTTTCGGGTTTCTCCTGCCTTCAGATATCAGTTTTCTACCTTGAGGCATGTTTATGCTAAGCAAAGTCATCAGCATGACTTATTTCTTGTTGCAGTTCAGTTACAGACCTGCAAAAATTCACTTCAGATTTTAAGGCAGAATAAAGAGGATGGGGTAATTTATACCAATTTTAGACTTAAATGATTTTACATTCAACAAACAAATGTGCCATATTCAATCTTAAACTTTTAGATTCAATTCTGGCAGAGGCAGAATAGGTTCTAATTCTCATATTTTGCAATATAAAGCAGCCGGATTTAATATTTTGAAGTCTTCGAAACGTTGGCGTAAAAAGGATGTAAGAGTATTTACACCTTTTGGCGCAAAAAATTTAGTGCAGAAATGCTATTACTGACAAAAATTGCACAAAAGCTACAGTTACTGTGAAAATGCTGAAATAATTCAAGATGTAGACATAATCCAGCTATAATACTGCTTTTCTAAATGTATTGTGTTCTTAGGCACAAAATTATGCAAAAAAAACTTTTTCGACCACAATTTTGGTTACAGCCTTTTTGAGCCAAGGGAACGAACTACTACCGAACACATAAACATCCCTGCTCTGAATGTCACAGTATCCGAACGCAGAGTACTATCTCTTCCGGTTTTCATAGCGTCGAATCGAGAGTACAAGCATTCGCTTATAACCAGTAGTCGGAAAGCATTGTGTTTTGAGATTTTATCTGGAATCTGCTGCGTCATTTATGCTTATTCAGCTTTGGAAATGTAAAGAGGTAAGTTTAATATAATTTGCTCTTCGGCCATATGTTCTCTGTATCTTGATTATTTGTAATCTTAGTTGTTTCCAACTATGGTTTGAGGGCTGGATTTGGATTTTGATTGTTTCAGTTCCTGGTCTTTGCATACTTTTTACTTTTACTTTATTACCTTGTACAATGAAAACCTCATGGCCGTCACAGATATTTTATTCCGAACAGCTTGATTTAACACGAGTTTGTGTCGCGCAATACCTAGCTACCATCCTATTATCAAAACTAACAAAGTGTAGATTGATAACGCCTTCCGTTTATTTTGAAGATTTTATAAAACATGTAAGAAAAGGCTCAAAATGGTTTTAGAATCACGCCAAGGGCGATCTGAATACTGTACCGTTTACTATCCACCCATACAGGACATTGTACAGAGCAATAAAGTAAAAGACCGAAGACAGCAAATTATATTAAACTTATCTCTTTACATTTTCGAAGCTGAATAACTATAATGACGCAGAACATGCCGGATAAAATCTCAAAACATAATGATTTCCGACTACTGGTTATAAGCGAATGTTTATTATCTCGATTCGACGCTATGGAAACCGGAAGAGCTGGTACAGAGAGTTCGGATACTGTGAGGTTTTTATTAATGACAGATTCTATCTGTCATTTCTAGCTGTCGTAGGCTAAATATTTGAACTGGCTTTCACCGCCAAGTATGCATGTACATCCGAAATGAAATATAGTACGGCATGAATTTGCGTACATCACTACGCCAGTTATTGATAACACTGAATGCCATATATACTACCATGTGTTCAATATACGCCAAAGACAATATTCAACAGAGGATAAACTGTAATGCCTTCTGGAGTAACCTGATCTAGATCTCCACTGTCTTTTAGACTGAACCTTCAAGGTCTGCACTGATATATTGCCAAAGCAGTGTACGAATGCACACTCTGCTCGGATCTGGGTCTACACCGGCTGTTCCATCATTCTTTGTCGTTACGGTAACTGAACTTGTGCGCAGTAGGTTAAAAACACCCGGCTTTAACCTGGGTCTTCACCGGCTGTTCCAGCATTTTGGGTCATTACGGTAACTGAACTTGTGCACGGTAGGCAAAAACACCCTGCTCAAATCTGGGTCTACACCGACTGTTCCAGCATTTCGGGTCATTGCGGTAACTGAACTTGTGCCTAGTGTGCTACAAGCACCCATAACATTTACGCATATCGTCAAATAGAAGAAGTTTTGAGGAATACGTGTATACCAATATGAGACGTCACAGAAAAAGCGCCTAGTCAGGTCATACACTGCTGGCCTTAAATTAGAGGAAATTCTGAAGAAAAATAAAAATGAAAGTAAACAC
Organism: Ctena decussata; assembly: GCA_963989385.1. Classification (NCBI taxonomy): domain Eukaryota; kingdom Metazoa; phylum Mollusca; class Bivalvia; order Lucinida; family Lucinidae; genus Ctena; species Ctena decussata. The sequence goes on along the minus strand of OZ022499.1, from coordinate 62,444,553 downwards.
CCTTTATATTGGAAATCAAAACTAGAAGAATCTTTTGCAGTTATTCACTATTCTCACTGAAAAAACGAATTTACAAAGTTCAATACCTTTACAGTTTCTGAATCAGAATGGCACCATTAATTGACCTTTGACCGGATAAGTTACTTAATCGATAGCTTTTGATAGAGTTAAACAGCGCATAATAGCAAAACCGTATATATCGTCCTACAATGCTGTCTGCTTCCTTTCTTAACCGATAAGAGAGACATCACCATTCTAATCACTAATCAAAATCAAGGTTTCTAGATGCAGAGATACAGGTATGGACCAGAAACTGGTGAGGTATTGTCTTCAAGATGCAAAAGCCGCAAATAGGAATAAGGGAGACTCTGATAAAACAGTCGTTCAAGCTGGCCGATGAGTTACTTTTCTAGATTTAGTATTTCATCTTTCTGATAGATTCTGTCATTTCAGGGCTTCAGAGCCCTTTGATTATATATGCCTTTATAAACGAGACATTAAACCGAGAAATAGTCACATGTATTATGTGACATTCAGTGATCTTGATTCTGAAACGAAAGTGAGGCTAACTAGAAGTACTGATTGCAATTACTTATTGACCAGTAAACAACATAAGTGTCCTACAAATGACCAGAAGCAACATTGTTTGGCTTAAAGCTTGATTTCTCGAGATGGAGGGGTGCTCTTAGAGTTAAATTAGTACAAGAAAGTAGGGCTTTTCGTTTTAGTGATATAGACACTGAAAATAAATCCTAAATGACCTGATTTTCGCTGCTAAGCGTGATTTTATACTGGTCAAAATCGGTTCCGATTTTCTCGTCGATTCGAGCTTCGCAGCTGACCGGACATCACTAAAGTTTGAGAAAAGATCAGAAGATACGGCCAATTTTCCAGAGATACTGCATAATTTCTCCACATCCTGCGCTAGGTAATATAATATTTCAGAGCCAGCAAACATACTTACGTTGTATTTTTGTCCAACAAAATTCACAAATTTTATACGTTATGACGCCATCTTTGACCTGTGGCGATATATTTTCGACCTATTGACCGTAAAAACCGTAATACGTTGCACCCCTTGATAACAGGATGGGCTCTGCTGTTCAGTTACAGATATTGTGTAATATCACGGCCACTATGTGGGATTGAAAGCTCAACAATACGTATAATATTAGAAACACGAGAAAAGAGTCACCAAAATATACCTTCCAGTGAATAATTTCTACCTTACATTTTCAATTTAATTACTTATATTTTCTTGTATCACGGGCAGATAATTCAGGTTTTTGGATATGCCTAGGATTGTTTTTTTTTCATGATTCTGCAATGCATCCTAACATAGCAATACAATTATAAAGTTTCCTTAATAAATCTGGACAAATAATGGAAAAAAAAGTTTTTTCGTAAAGTTGGAGAAGCAAAAATAAGTAAAATTCCTGTTATTACTTATAAGCTCATACATTGGTATTGGTTAAGCAAACACTGGTAAGTTATTTGACCTAGTTAATAAGCATATATATTCTTGTATTATTTCAATTAATAATGGTATATCAGTCATAATTACTTATAGAGATAATTGAAAATTGATACATGGTAAGGTATGGGGTGGAATTACCTCACCATCTTTGACACTGCGCTCCACTCAAAATATACCTGCAATGAGAAAAATATTTCAATATATGAAAGCCAACATTTACAAGCAGAAATTGTTGAGATTTGGTGAAAATCCATGCGTAACCAGAAAAGGGCCTATACAGAGATTCCCCCCTTGGGGGGGGGGGGGGTATTTTTGCTTGTTTACCTGGAATATGTGTAAACCTAACCCATTAGAAAACCCCAAAGAAAGATATTTATACTCTTTACTAAAATTCGCCAAAACATGTTCATATTGCAGTCTGGAGCTAAATAGCATGTCTGCAGTTGGCATTATGCCCGGACTGTTGGACAAACAGACGTCCTCACCTGATGAACAGCGTAAGTCTGTTCTGAATATGAGGGAGGGGGTCCAATGTAGCCCAGAACAGGATAGGCTATATTTATATTTGATAAAGAGATGCTCTTCACTTGATGCACAGCTTTAATTATCAAATTATATGAGGTAAGGTAGCTCTGACTAGCGGGTTTTTGCGTTCCTTATGTGGTCGTGTAAGTTTGTGTGTAGTTGGTGGGGGTGGGGGGTAGGGGACAGCGCTCCGAATCTGATGGAAACAACGAGTGGGAAATTTATATTTTACACTCTGATATTTTATCCTTCCTTCTTCAAAGCGTCAACAGTCAAGGTATTGAGAAGTCATGTTCAAGCCAAAGTTCACTACTTGTTTTAACTGCATACACATTCAACACTAGCACGCATGAAGTTCGACCTTCGAACTTCCACTTACAGCATTCATCGATTTCTACGTCACAAGGCTTTCTCCCACCATAGCATTACACTTTGAAGTAGGACTAGTATTCTGACTATGAACTTTTAACAATATTTCTGAAACCGGTTTGTGGGACAACTTTCTTTGCAAAGTAATTTGTGACAGGGCTTGGGGTTTTCCGGTTCTTCGAACTGGGTGCATCAGATTATGGTCATTATTTTCGACTTTAGGAAGTCTTTTTGGGTCTTGAAATGGGTACATGCTCATAATGAAAATATGAATGTAGCCTAATTCTTATTCGGTATTTCAGTAGAATAAGTAAGTCATTATGGCAACTAAAACAGGACGCATAATGAGGTGCAATTTTGTTGAAAATTTGCCCCCATTTTTTCAGGAATTACTTTTTTTATGAGTAGACGAGCGCTCAGAAAATGACTTACTCAAATGTGATGAGACTGCGTTCCAACTGATATTTGCTGGATTCAGCGAACAGCCGACCGGCGGCGGTGGAAATCCAGCCGGACTCAGCCGCGCGTATAATTCCTAATGTCTTTCCCGTGTGCTGGGCAGCGAGCATCATCTTCAATCCTGGCCTTCAATTCAGTATTTACACAAAGGATACGCTGCGTTTGGGGTGGCCGTACGAACCAGTAGCCGTGTATTACAGTGGTTGCATGTAGGATTCTTTTCAAACCACGCGCCAGTGTTTTTGTTGTTGTTACTACTTATAGTGCAGCCACGGTGATTGCATCGGGGCGCGTTAAGGGAAATTGATCTTAGGAATTGATAAATTTTACGATGACTGAGGACCAGTTTCGTTGGAAAAGGCAACAAATACGTTCGTTATATATTTTTTGTTTTGATATGAAGCACAGGATAATTAACTAAATCTAAAAAAATTCTGGATATTTATGTGTTTATTTCCGTTGGGCATTCCTGAGAGATAGTCTACGGTGTCACCTGTCAATGGCATTCCTGAGAGAAAGTCTACGGTGTCATCCTGACTTAATATATAGCAAACAGCACCCCCTACCGCACGGTTGTTACAATATATTTTAGTGCCAGTAAGTGGTGGATGTTGAAGTTATAGGTCTAACGCATCCATTGGATCGAACCTTCGTCTGACGAGTGAAAAAATAAGAACGAAAATGGGCAAAAGGCGTCTTTAACCGAAAACAACGAGCAGACGGCATAAATTTAGAGTGTCTGTGAACAGTGGGGATGTTTCCTCTGATTCTGAATCAAAGAAAAATGTCGTTTGTAGGAAAGACAGTGAAACTCTTTTAGTCGTAGATTACATGCAAATGGCAGTGAAGGCACTGACCATACACCGCAAGCGAAGACAGACGGTACGAACACAACGCTCGCAGGTGTCACGTCGCAACATAATGAGCAAAATGCACAGGCTGATAAGGCACATACAAACTTCTCCGATTGCCCTTGGGAAAACGTCGAAATGCCGGGAACCACCGGAAAACCAGCGATGATTCTGTGCAGTTCTTCATCCCGCGAAATTCTCGTCTCGCCGGTTGCTAATGTAGCGCGTGAATGACTTAAATAGAACAGAACAGTAGAACGAAAAGGAGTCGCCGAGTCACCTGGTACAGAATAGAGAGAGAGAGTGCGCGCGCGCCTGTGATTGAATTAAATCTGATGGAGAGAAAAATATTTGAGAAAGTAAAAAAAAATACTAAGATGGGATAGTCTGATCAGGGTCTACATTGCTTTCCTTTCAATTGCCTAATAGTAAAGACAGGCATTTTAAATTTCAGGCTGATCACTGTAACAGGTTATGGCATTTATTTATCTATTTATCAGCATCATTATCAAAAAAATTATGAAGACGATCGACTTGCGTTATTAATATTGTTACACAAGCACGCCTTATTGTCATCGATCAGCGTATCTTAAATGTTTGAGTTTCGGTGATTCAGATAAAACATGATGACAGGGTTATAAAAGATGATTTATGTCCAATGAAGAGCTTGAACTGTCAGATTTGACAAATGTAAACTCTTACCACCCCGTCGTTGCGATAATTTAGTATAACAATGATCACGCCTGAGAGTCAGTCTCATGCGGAACCGGCGGTTAAGCAAGGCAATCCGTTAGATCGCTTTCCGGTGACGTAGAAGAGGAGCCGAAAAAAGTTAACAAACGATAATCGTTCGTGTAAGAAGACGATTTATTTTCTTAGAAAATGTGCTCTTTAAAATATGAGAATGCTATCATGTTGGTAACACATTGTTTTCTTTATATGCCGAAGGATTTGCTGAAGCGTTGTCTTGTTTTTGTCATTTTTATTCCCTCCTCCGAAACACCTGTTCGGACTGGATTATACATGAGGTAAACAACTCATTTATCCGGTAAATCTGACATTTGTGTACATATGATCTGCAATTTAGACGTCGCGCGGATATTTTAAACAGAAAGTGATGTATGTAATACCTTTACATTTTGCTAGAACTAAGAATTCTTTTGAAATGCATGCATAATTGGTCTCGAAAGTTTGGTTCCGCATGTAATCATAAAAATAAGAAGAAAATAATTTCACAGAAAATTTTATTTTCAACCTGTAATATGTGCAGTAAAACTGTGACCAGTATAATTCTGGAGTTTCTAAAGTTGACGAATGCAGGTCTGACGGATAATATTTGCTTAAAACCAGACTGCAAGAGAAATCATGGAACACTGCTTTGAGCCATTATATGTTGAACATTATGCATTGATTACGTCATTGGAATATCAAATGACTCCATATATTATCTGTTTAGCTTATTTCAACACTTTTGTTTGCCTATTTTTAAGGGAAAGTCCCCATGTCAATTTTCCCTGGTTACGCATGCGATAGCTCGGTTCAGCATTTGACTTCTTTCAAACTTCACAATTTCTTTTGCTTAAACTAAGCTATAAACGTCTCAAGCTATACATTTCACAATTTCTTTTGCTTAAACTATGATATAAACGTCTCAAGCTATACACAAAAAGTTTATTCGATTCCGTCAACGATATGGATAGTTTATCGTTGATCAAACTGAGGGAAAACTAACTAAAGATATGACGTACACATGCTGAATGACATTTCGGTTTCTGTATGTAGTCGCCTTGCTGAAACCCTCATCCACGTAAATTACGTGAAATTATGGACAAGTATCAAAAAAATAAATTTCTTGATCATATTGAATAATACAGTCAAACTTCAATGGTTCGAACTCTGATGACTCGTCAACCATGCCTGACTAAAACTCCTTCCTGAGTCCCCAGAGGTAACTTTAAGTAGAAACTTAACTAAGTGGATGGCTAGAACTGCCCCTGGCTTGAACTAATTTTTATGGTCCCAAGCCTGTTAGAGCCATTATAGTTCACTGAAGAGAAAAAAAATGTCATTTTATACTGATTGGAGAAAAATAATAGCTTAAATATCTGAGAAAAATAGAGATAGAGAAAAAAGCACACAAATTAAAGAAAAGTATCGGCTAATTATTTCCTGATACAGAAATTCAGACATCAGATTCAATTTAAAAGGACATAACTAAACAAACGGTAAAGAATTAGGTTTAATGGCTCTTTGAGACAGTATTTCAGTCAATATCGAAACTTAGGAGAAAGTCTAACAGAGATTAGCCCATAACCCCACGATCACGCGAACTGGAAGTTTTAAGGGGTAGCCTGTCAGGAAACCCCACTTTTTGAGGCTGTCATATGCAATAGGGAATCTGCTTTTTACCACAGCAAGGTTTTGCTCACATCACTGGTTTGTAGTTTGCAAACACTGAAAATACGTTAAAATTTTAAGATAGTTTTTTTACAATATCATCTTTTCTGGAAAGTAGACCTCATCCATCTAAATTTTTTCTGTTGATAAATGTTCAGCAATAGCATCGGGTCTCAGACAAGCAGTCACTTTCCATCTCTAAAGCATATACCTGGGGCTGATATCTTGTATTCATTTTTAAGTGTCTTTGTCGGTTTCTGGTTGATTCTGTTAGCTCCAAGTATGGACGTCGATGGACCTTGGTAACTTCCATACAGCAGCACACACCTTGTTGCAGCTGAGTGAAAATATCTGTCAAATCGATCAGAGTTCGTGGCCTCTGAGGTATGGGTACCCGCATGTTTAGGGTCTCATGAATAACTTAAGTGGCAGGTAAAGGGTTATTATAGATATACTGAGACCAAGACCAGCTTACTTGACCAAAATTATCTGGCGTATGTTTAGAAGTATTTAAACGTGCTTTTAAATTCAAGCGCACAATCCCTTTTGAGCAGAATATAAGTGTCCCCATGTCAGTTTCAATTCTACTGACCGCCGATAAATATTCGTTGAGGGCGTAGTAACAAAAGCATGCATTTTCTTGAAAGTGAATTTTCAACGCGGTTATATAAGTGAAGTGTCTTGCTGCATCTATAAGATTTCACAGAGAGTCTGCAAATGCACGCACAGGGCCGATTTATCTGTGCAGGACTATTTCCTTCTTTCGGTACTAAACTCGGAGGACAAATGTAATATACCAAACACCACTTAAAACTGTTCATATCACTTGGTCTCGAAATACAATTGTAAACAACTAATAGCATGACATTCTACAAATTTTTGCAATACCTTTTCTTGAGAGAAAAATCTGATATGACTGAAATACTGCTGAAAAACGTAAAATCGCAAGTCATCCATCCGCCAGTTAAATTATAGGCCCTTCTTAACTTTTAAGAGTGGCTAGTCTCATAAACGATTTTATTCAAATGGTTGTCGTAAGAAAAACATGTCTTTCTGGCTACATGATCAGGTCAGACAAAACTGGATTATCTGCCAGAGAAGATCCTAAGAGTTGTAGGTTTAATGATACAACAGCTTTTTAGTGCTAAACGAGCTGACCAAACTGTGCGAAATCGCAGGTTGATCGATGTTTTCGTGGTACATATATAGGTCAGGCTGCCTCGCAGCTAAATCAGGCACCCAAGCTCATTTGATATTCCATACATTCCAATGCTTAACCGAACATTCTCATGCGCAACCACAAAATTTTTGACAGGAGCCTCCCCTTCAAATGCAAAAAAAAATCAAATTTTGGGAAATCGTGTTAATTATTCAAATGTGATGTTAGAAATTTTAATTCAGCATGCATTTAAAACCATCGAAACAGCAAACACCAAATACTTTAGGGAATGGGATCAACTTTGTTCTGTTTTTTTTTTTTTTTGTTAAAACATAATCTCCAACTGCATAGATCCTACAAGTCTCAGCTGACATCTAACAAATGTTGAAAAAAACATCCAGCATAAAATATATGTCATAAAACAGACTAAAATAAGCAGATTGATGTTGATATATTTCCTTCTATTTTTTAATGATTAAATGCTGAACCAAAACATTTCGCCCCTTTCAACAATGATTTCAGAACAATGCTTGATACCTGGTCACTGAAACACCGTTGTTGATGACAGATATGAATTATTACATTGATATGCAATGATGAATTCGGATGCTTTTTGCTCGTTTTTGAGATCGAGCAGAAAATGTTGTTATTTTATCTCCTGTTTTGTCTGACCTTGACCGTGTTGAACAGACATTTCGGAGGAGGGAACAAATATCAAGAAAACCGCGGAACCAATTATAGAATTATTAGGTGTGTTGATGGAGCAATGTTTAAGTAACAAAATAGCATTCTTAGATTTTGGACATCTCTCATATCATTCTGAAAACAACATTCTAAAATCTGACTGAGTAAGTATTGTTTACCTTTTTCGGCTTCTTCTACGTCACCGGAAAGCGATCTAACGGATTGCTTTGCTTAACCGCCGGTTCCGCATGAGACTGATTGTCAGGCGTGATGATGTTTAGAGATATGCAATTTATGTGAGCAAACGAGGCAATTTCTGTTTTGATTTCTGACCGTGACTTCTTAATCGGATTTCTTTAACAAAGTTGTTTGAAAAGGGCCACTTCAAATCATTTAGATTCAAACAGAAAATTACATTAGTCAATATAAGCGAAGTTCGTTCCAAAAGCATGGCTGGTGCCGGAGCCATGAAATTTTTACCCTTTAAAACACACGCAAGCAATTCAAAAGAGAGAATAACAGGCAAGAAACTTGAACTGGATATGTCTTTGGGCGATTTTTATCCTGGTGAAGGTAATCGTGCTTTATTCAAGTATGATAGCAATATGGGATGCTGTTTTATTGGCTTTCGCCTATTTCTGGATATCCTTAATTCGAGTTTTGGTTTTTGATATGCAAAAATCTATTTATGGTCATCAAAAAAAATGTTGTATAACCAAAATTATTTTAAAAGCTATCCAAAAATAATTTAGGATAATCCAATATTATTTTTGGATCACCATAAATCGAATTTTGGATATCCAAAAAGGAACTATGTATATTCTAAAATGAATATCGGACATTCAAAAAGTCGGAAATATGAAGTTGAAGGCGCTCTCAATATTGCAGGATTATTTATATAAGACAGGACGGGTACAACAAGAAGGTGCGCTAAGCCCTCGTATACACGTGTTTAGTATCTGCAGTTGGGTAACAACTCAGATATGTGCTGCGTTTGCATTGGCATTTTACATGCTCATGACTTTTTAATGGAAACAAGTTCAGATTAACAGAGTATAGTCAAAATGTTACAGCACAGCCGACTATTTTCGAACCTTGCATCTCACGTTAGATCTCGTATCTGTGTTACATTCCAATTTCAACTGTCAAGCGGTGGGTTTTCCGAAGTCTAGGTTTTAACATTAAGAGTTTGACACATGCGAAATGTTTACGCAAATATCTAAAGACTGTCTATAAAATGCGACATCAAATTCATAGATTTGAAGCATTGTTTTTCAATGTATGGATACACTCAATGTTTTTCCGCTATTTTACAAAGGGGATTGTCTTTTGTAGCTTTTTTCTTTCTTCCCTGTACATAGAAATCATTCCAAAATAAGGTCAGCTCTTCAAGTTAAGAATTTGCTCCTAGAAGAGAGAAGAACTTTTTTTCTTTAAAGAGCTGACCCTCTTCTAAGAGCAGATTGTTTTCTATCACATTGGACACCTTTCGAAACGTGAGGTAAAATGAAAATTGCAGAGTTGCTTTCCTGAAAGTGTACTTGTTCACCTTAAAGATTAAGCTCTGCAAACGTTTAAAAGAGCTGTTTGCCCCATGGAAAATGGACCGTAGCAATCTGCGCATTTCTGTAAACTGATCAGTCTTCACTTTTCGGTGGATAGTGCTTTAGAAAAGGGAACAGACGGTACACGTGATCTCACACATACCGCCATAACTGCCGGAGCCCCGGTAGCTCATTAGATTAAGCGCTGGCCTGCTGATCAAGCGAACCAGGGTTCGAGACTCGCTGGAAGCGGAAATATTTCCAACAGTAAACGCGGTTCCATTGCACACAGCCCATCATTACCACCTTCCCATTGACCTAATATGCCTGAAATACTGTTAAAAAAGATGTTAAATCGCAAGTCATCCATCCAGCCCTCAGAACTGGACTGGGACAAAAGCATGAATTCAAAATTGCTTTCACTGCATAGTTTTGAGTCTTACCGTAGGCCTACACCACACACTGATCTACACTGTTATAAAAATGGAACCTTATTGAGATTATTCGGAAATACATTGTTCCTAACTCCTTACCTTATTCAATCTGAATTTTATCCGCGTTTAGACCTAATTTACTATGTACTACTATTACATTACTTTACAACGAAATCAGCAGATAAATTGACAACAGGATGGGAGGTTCTTAAATGCAAAAGATCTTCTGAATGGCTATTTGTGACATTTTAGCCCTAGTATTTACTCAAGAGATTATGTATCACATGGACTGCTTTCACTTCTTTTAATTTGGTTTGGGTCTCAGATTTCACTGTAGAGATAATTGGCGTATCAATATTACGGGATTAGATTTTCTGATAACTAGTACCCGTCGGCCACTACTGCCATTGATCGGCTGTATAGATTTATAAATCAATTTAAAGTACACATTTGATGAAAATATTTTGAAAAACATCATTCACGTCATAGCATTTTTTATTTGTGGGGTATAGATGATCATTAAAAAGCTTCAAATTATGGATCAAGCATTTATTTCCAGCTTTTTTCACCAGAAACGAATTGTAACGAACTGTACCCCCCACTACTTCAAGCAATGTGTTTACCATTAAAATGAATATGTTTACCATAGCAACCATATATCATCGTATTTTAAACTGACCGAAGATACAGGGAAAATTATAACCTGTTAACAAAAAAATCGGTGAAAACTGTATTTTGAATGTAAACAACCAACGGGTATTTTCGACATGAGAAAGCTGACAGCTGAGAACATACATTATTCAGCAAACGTTTGGTAATGGTCATAATTTCCTTCTTGAAAGATAAGGAAATTTTATATTCTATGAGTATATGGTTAGTGCGCATATGTCAATAAAGCATTGGCGCTTCAAAATGTATTGCGCATTCAGTATGTGTAAAATGTCAAGAGAGATAATAAGAGCTGATTGCGCAATAACATGGCCGATCAAGATTACCCCAAGAAGTTTATATGTGTAAGGCCTTACATTCTTGCGCCGTATCTGCAGAAAAACCAGATACTGACCAAACCCGGGCCAGCCCAAGTCGTGGGTATTTCATGTCACAGCCCGGCGAATGTACACCTCATGCAAAGCTTACTCGGGTCTACAGTCTACAGCCGTATCTGTGGAAAATTCCGACGCTGATCATACTGCACATGCACAAGCAAATTTCGTCGGTGCGAGCACAAGTCGCCGTTATCTCATGTCACAGAATAACTTGCACAGCATGGACATGCCACATGCCAAGGCTAAAATGGGTTTACCATCTACCTGCACTGAAACTTCGAAAAATTCTGCCAATGATAATACACCTACCGCAGAAGCACAGTCTGTCAGAGTTAACACAGGGCGGGCGTGTTCCTTACCAAAAGTGAAAATTCGCGGCACACATGCTCTGACTTTACAGGCTGATTCGGGTGTACGGTCTTCTAGTACTGTACGAATTTTTCAGGTCGAAAATGTGTTGGTTGGGTCTGGCGATGACCAATCATTTCAAAGTAATGGGGAGGGAATGAGCAGCCTTCTCCAAAGTTTCTGTACTCGAATCAGTCAGCAAAATGAAACACAGAACACAACTTTAAACGACTGCTCAGTAGGTACCACCACTATATTAAGAGAATGTCTCGCTGGGGTCACAACCTCTGTAGAAAGTAATCTGAAGCTATGTAGTTTTGTTGAACAAAACGGGACATAGCATTCAATTTTGTATGGATTAATTCGGGATACCCGCAGTTTGACTGGTTTAAGAGAAAGCAATACGCGGTCCGACACAGTTACCTCTTGGGTATCTTGTCAGTCTCATAATACCGTAACTTCCAACAGCCTTCGTCTTGCAAACTTGAATAGTTTATTCGCTGTGAATTCTTCATTAGCCAGCCAGCGTACTCTGTGCATGGTAGTTATTCAGAGCGTAGTCTTAGCCAGCTTAACTTACATAGCAGTTTACCAACAATGCACACTTCCCATCATCAAATTTCCACGGGACATACAATACTGAATGATCGTTCGCTGTCTGTTTCCAGTCAATTCTGCAGACAAAGCAATCCACCGGCAAAAGTGTCTGACACTCAGGAACCCGGGACGAGGCTTGTTACACTCAACACACATCCGGTGTCGAACACTGGCCATTTCAGCATTTAAAACACGAATAATGCTGCAAGCACGTTGGAATCGCATGACCAGGTTTCTCGCATAAGAAATGTGAACTTTCAAGCACTCACTGGCAACTCCAATGATGGCTGGAAGGTTTGGTTTTCACGTTCACTACGGTAGCTGATCTTAACAACTGGGACGAAGCCACGAGACTTAGCGAGTTAGTACAAAGGTTGCATGACACTGCAGCAGACATTGTTTTTGACGGAATACCTTCAGAAATTATCAGCAACTTTCAGAGCCTTGTACATGAGCTAAGGCTGAGATTTCAGTTTGTTGAAACTAATAAAACATTCTGTGTTCGGTATGGGAAACGCTCTCAGCGCATAGAGAATTCAGAAAAAGATTACTCTGCAGAGCTTAAGCGAATTTATGACAAGGCACACCATACGCCGGAAATGCGACGTCAAGTTTTATTGCAGCAATTTTTTGAGTGGTTTGCGCGACAAACAGGCAAGATTTGCCGTTGATTACTTTAAAGAGATGTGCACAATCGAAGATGCGGTGCATAACGTCGTCATATATATGGAGGCCCAGAAAGTCCATACGTTCGACAGTGGCCGAACGACTGATCGGCTTTTGAAATCTGTGCGATTTTATGCTGACTCTGCCAGCGATGCTGATATTGATGATTAGGAAAACCCTACACACAGTCCAAGGTCGGTTTCACCTTCCAATGGCCGTAGAAAGAAACAAATTATTAGAAAAATCAAAACCACGGCACTAACATCAGAACCGAAATCGTCCTGTCACACTAGTGACTCCTTGAGTCAAAAAGAAATTGACTTTATACATTGCCTGGTAGCTTCCGCTGAGCAAGAAACAAATGAACCGTCGCCGAACAAACCGTAAGTTGCTCAACGGACTCAGGGTCAAGTGTTGAAGCTAGGTTAAATGATACCTCAACAGAAAAATCAAGGTCAACGCCAAGGTCAAAATAGCTTTGCCAATATGCTATCACTGTTTGAATTTTGGACACATAAAACGCGACTGTTCAATCCTACAGGCTGAACAAAATTTAAGTGGTAATGATGAGGCTTTTTATTTACATTTACCCTCGCGTCAGGCGTAAAAGTCAACAGCGAGATTATGGTTGCGAATATTGAAGAAAAAGGGCTTTTCGGGCATGACCTGCCGAAGCAAGGAGGCGTCGAAATTTTGTATACCGAAGGTGCTATTCGTTTATGGGAGTTTCTATTCTTTGCAAACAAATAAGCAAACGTTCGCCTATTACGAAAATAAGGGCTACAGAGAACTTAACATTCCCAGGACATAGTGAAATGATAATTCATGCATTTTTTGATAGGTCGGAAAAGGAAGACCTTTAGGATCTCGAAGTCATACTAAAACCTAATTCCGATTTTCAAAACAAGTACGGATTAGTTATGCCATCTTCTTATCTTCTTTCAGAAACCTTAGTTCCAAGGTCACGCACAGGGTCAGACTGCTCAATCCGTATCCATATAGTATCAAAATAAACCAGGACACTGCACTTGGTACGGCTGAAACAGTAATTGAGGTAGTCACTCTGGTCGATCAGGAAATTAGGTCGGAGGTTCATCACAATAATGCACCACCTGCTTCTGAAAAGAAGGAAAATATCGCTAGAAGGATTAAGCACTGTGAATCTGAAATGCCCAAGCACGTTCAAGACCTGTTTGAGTGAACATGCGTCAGTCGTAGCGAGGACGAATGTTCCAGAATGCAGAATGTCTTATAAAAATCAAGGACACCTTTGGAAAGATGAATTCCATCTCGGTTTAACATCACTTGTAGAGCATGAAATCGATGTAGGTACCATAAGCCCATTAAACAACCACCTAGACGGGTACCAGTAGCTTTTGCCTCGGAGGAGGCGAATGTTATTAAACAACTCGAGCAACAGGGAATCATAAAGAAAAGCACATCTCCCTGGGCAAGTCCAATACGTCTCGTAAGAAAAAGTCGTGTAAAATACGACCATGTGTGGACTACCGCAGGCTAAATGCAATTACCACTAAAGATGCCTTTCCGATTCCCAAGATAGCTGACTGTCTTGATGCGATTGCGGAGGCTAAAATTTCCTCAAGTTTCGACTTAAAGTCATCGTTTCACCAAATGCCTATAAAAAGCTCCGACAAACCAAAGACAGCATTTTGCACTATAGCTTGGTCGAGCTAAGTTGGCAAGCCATGTGTTTTTAGTTTACGTATAAATATTTATGTTTATAGTGCCTAAATATAGACGAGTTTATGATTAGAAGCGTTTTGGTGATACCGAGGTACTTATATTGGAAGGTGTTAGGAATAATACCTGTCTTATAACCTATTAAAAGAAAGTGTTCGTAGCCGAGTGGTCAAGGTGAAAAGGGATGTAATTTTTTTTATTATTATTTTTTTTTTAGATTCGTGTATACCATGGGTTCGAATCCGTGTCAAGTTTTTTATCCTTTTTTTCATTCGTACTTCATTGTATTTTTATATCATACTCTTTTTCTTTTCTGTTTTTTATTTATTTTTGTATTTTCAATATATATTCCTTTCTTTTCTTTTTTCTTTCTGTCCTTACCTATTTTAATCTTCTCTTCTCTTCCTTTTTCTTCATTTCTATTTTTGTCTTCTTTACAGGTACTTATAACATTTAAGGCAATAGCCTTGCTTTCCCTGCTTGGATAAGTTTTCCGCTACATGATGTGCGTTTTGACCAGCTCTAGATTGCAAATGGCGAAATATTTCATTTGAAACAATAAACTTGTGCAAAACAAGTCATATGTATTGCATGAAAAGCATTGAACTTGTGCAATACACTATAATATTTACGCGAAAGCTGATAATGCATGAAATAGGCTAGATTCAAATCCGCGAAATACTTACAGTGTCAAGGCAAGGGTTTCTGCTGGGCAAGGTTCAAGTCCCGGTGGCTCAGTGGGTGAGTGGCTCGGTATTACGTAAATACCGTTGAAAGGGCTGTAAAACCACAATTTCCATCTGTTCTTGACCAATAACTCACCGCAATTTACAGAGAATATATAAAATATAACTTTTTCTTACAAAGTCATTTAGTGGCCTCTTAGAAGAATCGCCATGTCAAATTTTAGGCCCAACGCGCTTTACCTTCTCTTCAGCCTTGTAAACATACCTGGAAAACACCTGTGTACTTCTAAAAATAAATCTACCTATATATAGGTATATAAACAATAATATTTACAACAAACAATTACGATACACACTGTCAACTTAGTGCGACCGAGCTATAAATACGGTGTATATGAGTATCTTACAATGCCAATGGCTTTGGCATCTATATTAATATCATGGAAATCTCTAAAACTAGAATGTCAGAACTGTTTACAACGAGTAATCTCACTTCACTTCAGCTCATGATGAGAAAAGATGACTGATGGCATTAAACAACTAAAGAGGTCCTACACCAGCCAGTGACGGATTAACTTGTCTCTGGCTTTCGAAGTGCAGGCCAAATTATTTTACATATTATACAAAATCAGGCTGCAGATTTTGATTATGCTGATCTACTTGTCTATTATTTTTTTTGGTTGGTTGGTTGATTTGATGCTTAACGTCCACGGTAAACAACTAAGGTCATGTCGGGACGGTCAGTTAACCTAACCACACTATTCCTGGGCAGGCTTAGACCTCCTAAGCGGTTAACCAGTACTAATTGCACATACTTTCGCTAGTAACTGACAACTGTCCTTCTTGAATCAGCGGAAGGAGAAACGAAAGTATGTGGCCAGACCGGGATTCGAACCCAGGACCTCTGACTAACGAGTCAGGTGCCCTACCGATTGCGCTACCCGGCCTGGCTTTTTTTTTTTGGAATAAAGATCTGTAATTGGGGTTATTCTTGATTTGATAAGAGTCTTTCATGCATTTTCTCATGAGCAGGACAATGGATATAGCTCTGTCACTTCATTATAATGGAATGGCATAGTGATTGCAGACTTCTTTCGGTAAAAGTCATTAGACTGCAGAATCGCCTTTACATGAATGACGCCCTACCAGAGTTTGAGGGGGCCGGAATGCACCAGCCATTATTCAAATACAAAAAAAATATAAAAATAAATAAAATCAGAAAAGAAAAAAGAGTGTGATATAAAAATAAAATGTAGTACGAATGAAAACAGAAAAAAACTTGACACGATTCGAACCCATGGTATATACGAATCTAAAAAAAAAGAATTACATCCATTTTCACCTTGACCACACGGCTACCGAACACTTTCTTTTAATAGGTTATAAGACAGGTATTATTCCTAACACCTTCCAATATAAGTACCCCGGTATCACCAAAACGCTTCTAATTATAAACTTGTCTATATTTAGGCACTATAAACATAAAATATTTAAGTAAACATAAATCACATGGCTTGCCAACTTAGTGAGCTTGTATATAAGCCATGGAAATATGGTCAATATGTATGTCATTGAAGGGGACATAATTCTGCAAAAAAACTTGAATCAAAGTTCTGTTTTTCTTATACACATGTACAATGCATGTCTGAACTGTATTTTAGGTTTCAAATCCCTACAGCAAATATTATTGGAGGAGTTGCAGAGACAAGAACAGTACTACAAAGTGAGAAATATGGTCAAAATTTATGTCATTGAAGGGAATATAATTCTGCCATAATGACCTGAATCAAAGTTCCGGTTCCTTTATGTACATGTCTGAACTGTGTTGCAAGTGTCAAGTCCCTGCATCAAATGCTGTAGAAGGAGCTGCGAAGACAAGAATAGTATTACAAGTGTGAAATATGGTCAAAATATGTATGTTATTCAAGGGGATATAATTCTGCAATAAAGGCCAAAATCAAAGTTCCGTTTCCTTTATGCACATGTTATATGCATATGTGAACTGCGTTGCAAATTTCAAGTCCCTGCATCAAATACTGTGGGAGGAGTTGCGGAGACAAGAACAGCACTACAAAGTGTGACGGACGTGCGCTTCGTGGCGGGGGCATACAAACTATAATCAAGCAGATGGTGACGCTGACGCCGACGACGGGGCGACAACAATTGCTTAAAATTATTAAAAATACTAACCGAGTTTCGGATGAACAGTCTAACGGGCTTAAGAGAACAAGAATTCCGCGGAAGCTATGTCGCACCTGCCTTATGCATTCTCTGTAGTAGATACCATGGTTACCGGAAAGTGTACACTAGGTCTGATGAATTTATGTAGACATTTGAGCAAATTGGACTGAAAACTAGAAAAGACCTAGAACAGAACTTTGATTCAAATTTTTATTGCAGAATTATGTCCCCTTCAATGACATACATATTTTGACCATATTTCCATGGCTTATATACAAGCTCACCTTTTGTCATCGCTCTAGCGGCCTCATTTATTTACCGATTTTTATATTACATCGAAGCTATATTGGGTATGACAACACCTCGAACAAGTTTGCGTTTCAGATTGGTAGGATCATGGTCAAGGTCACATTTGCTATTTTCAGAAAAACTTGGGCATTGCTCTAACGCGTTTATTTTTTGATCGATTTTGATATAACTTCACACAAAGTATGACAATATCTTGAATAAATTACCGTTTTACTTCTGCAGGTCCAAGGTCAAGGTCACAGTTGGTATTTTTAGAAAAAAAAAACTTTATAAACCCTCTAGCCCTTTTTTCATTGACAAATTTTGATGTTACTTCACCCAACTGTTTAGTATGACAATATCTTGGACAAGTTTGCAATCCAGAATTTTAGGGTCAAGTTCAAGGTTACATTTGCTATTCTAGTAAATATGTTGTCATCCATCTGGAATGATTTTGAGATAACTTGACGCAAATATTTAGCATGAGAGTGTCTGGGACTAATCCAGGTTTCAGCATTGTAGGTCCAAGGTCATGATCACAAATGCTATTATAAATAGGTACATGTAAAACTTTGTAATGGTTCAAGCACATTTATTCGTCAACTGATTTTGATATAATTTCACACAGATATTAAGTATGACATTATCTTGAACAAGTTAACCTTTCAGGGTTTTAGATTTAAGGTCAAGGTCATCGTTGCTATTTTTAGACAAAAAAACTTTTTCATCCCTCTAACACCTTTATTTATTGACAGATTTTGATATAACTTCGCACAAATATGTCTTAAGGTGGGATTTGTGGTATAAACAAAATTCTGAATAAAACTATAAAAAATTATCATATCTCCCTGAAAGTTAGCAGACTTCTTATTTTTGTTGTTCTCTACAGTTTGAAATACAAAATATAGGGACATGCTGTTCAGGAAAGTGTTTTTATATGGAAAGATCAAAGGGTAATTTTCTGAGCAAAAACCTGAAAAATAAAATCTGTTGGAAAATGTACTTAGCTCTGAAGATACTTTGACTGATGTGTTAAAAAGAGCGTCCTAGCAAGTATTTGTTCCAACTCTTTCTCAAATTGTAAGGTATACCAGATAAAAACAGTAGCGTTTTCTCAAATGTCTGACCATGATATAGTGCATGTATACTTATTGCAGTCATGAAATACAAGTTGGTCAGTTATGCCTATATCATACTCACAGTATGAATAATACATTACAATGACCATAACAGGAGGGTTATTGAAATTATTCAACCTTGAAAATAGACTCTACTGTGTATTTAAAGACAAATATTTGGACACAGGCCACACCCTTTTTTTATCTGCAGAGCCTGATAGCGTTCAAACAAAACTAGAAAAAAATAATTGCTAGGACGCTCTCTATAATGCATTAATCTATGTTCAGACCTTGTTACATTTTCAATAATGATGGTCATTTTTTAGATTTATTCGCACAAAATTACCCTTTGATCTTTTCTAATATAAATCCTTTTAAACATCAACAAGTCCTGCATTTTGGGATTCTGAATTGTGAGAAACCAAATAAAGAAGGCATCCGCTAAGTTTCCGGAAGATCTGTTGCATTTTCAGCATTTTATGCAGATTTTTGTTTTTGCCCCAAATCAGTGATAATCACAACCTTAACACATCACTCATCTACTCATCTACTAAGGCATATGGCGGGGGCATTCATCGCCTTTATTTATTGTCTAGTTTTTTAAATACACAATTCTCTTTAACCACAGAATAAATTAACTCGATACTTTCACAGATGTTAGATACTGGTCTATGATTTTATATTAAAGGGAGGCAAAACGCCCTCACCCCTCCATTAAAGAAACTTCTTTCCACTATTTAAGAAACTGCCTGTCCTGGTGCCTACAGCTTATCTAGAATATGGTATCTTCTTTCTCATTGCAGGTAAATGCTGAAATAGAAAACACAGACGTACAACTGTATCAAGTTCATCTTCAAGACAGATATTGAGAAAATCCTATCAAGCATAAGTTTACTTAGAAAAGCAGGGTTCACTTGTTCTGCAGCCGGGAGTTGCTTTTGTTGTTTTGACTGTCATCAGCAATTGTTTCTCAGGAGATGGATAGCTTAGGCTAAGGGATGGGAGTGGAAGGGGGTCGTCTTCTTGCTGCAGAACGGTGAATTTTTAGCTCAGGGTTTTTTTCTTGTTTTTTATTTTATATAGTATAAATTAGTAATTTACGTACCTTAAGATAGTTCTTTAACAGTAAACTTTTTTGCAAATTCCGTCAGATATAACAGGTAATTTAACGTTATGATCAAACAATCCTGGATGTACAAAGTCATGACCCGTGGAACGCAGTTTTTACACACGAAAATCATGCACCGTTTTGGCAAATGACGTAGACACTAAAGTCAATCTAAATGCCGGTACTAATTAAATTTTCTCTCCCGCCCTGAGCGGACTACCGGCCGGTGTAATTATTCTTAGAACAGATTCTTATAATTAGTATACAATAAGTTGTCGGCAGATGCACATTGCTGGTACGGCCCTGTACCGGGGCTGAGTCAACATTATGGGTCAGCGCTGGTGCAGGGTTGTGTCGGTATATGGTATACGTGGTGACGTCGTGTTACGTCGCGTCGACGTTGACGTCGCGTCGACGTCATAACAACGTCATTTTGACGTCGTGGGCTAGCTGGGTTTTTTCTTATTCTCATGTTGCTTTCATGTTTCTGTTTCTTCTTCTTTTCTAGGAATATATCCATGGTGAAGGAGGAAGGATGACTGATCCAGATTATTATTGCTGTTATATTGAATTTTATATTGTATATAAAAAATATCAAAAAAAAAAAAAAAAGAAAAAGAAACTGCCTAATCTAATTCAGAATAAGATTTATTGTTTAAGAAAACAAAGTTGTCCACAAATCTGGAAATATGTAGGATTTTAACATAATTATAGAATTTGTATTTTGAGATATTCTGGGCGTTTTCCTCACCATTTTGGCAAAAGGCCTTTCAGATAGGACAAAACGCCCAGGGCTATTTCTTACCTTGTTTCCAGATTAGATTGTTAGCTTTAACAATACTGATTCCTTTGCCCGAAAAGAATATTCCAGTTAGATCAAATATTTTATTTGATACTTATAAAAACGTTTCCTCAAAGTGGGCGTTTTGCCCCTAACTATTGTACATCTTTCATCATGTAACCGACTCATTCAGCTTCAGAGGCCCACTCTTTGATATTTAGTACCATACAATGTGACATTGCATTGTACGCACACAGTTTGCTGTAGTTTGCAAAAAAGATCGATACATAATCAATTAGAGTAGTTGGAATGTAGGCGTTTCTCCCGATATGGGCACGATTTGCTTATCTGTAAATGGATTTTTAACAAATGCACATAATATGATTTAGTGACAGAGTAAACCTCGCTTAGACTGTATCTTGCGAACAGACTGTCGCAAAGTATTAAGTTCTCTCAGCAAGATGATCGGCAGGAAAATATTCAGCCATGCAGATTTACAGGAAAATGCACAAAATGTTTAAATTCATGATAAAAAGGAACAAGTTGATGCGCTTCTTTGAAGTGTCTATGTATGAGAAGTCCTACGGTCTGACATATGTAACAGTGTCTGGCATTTTGAGCCTTATGGAGCGATAATCGGAAATTTTGTTTTTAACATTTTCATATTTATTAGTGCTTCCAGGATAGATTTTGAGAAGCACAAAAAAATAGCGCTAAGGTTTACTGCAAAAGCAAACAAAATTCACACCCAAACAAATTTTATTGTTTTCATTTCACTGATTGGATACAATTTGCATACTAGCTGGATAAAGCTTTATAACTCTGGTTCGGAACATTGCTTTTCAAAGATCTATGATACGAACATTCTTAAAAGAGTGTAGATGAAGAAAATTAAACACTCCGATAGAAATGTTGCCTCACTCTTTTCAGGTGACGCTTTAAAAACTATTAGTCAGTGCGCGGAAATACAATCAACTTAACGTGCAAATTTTATGACGTCACTTTAATTTCGCGTTTCGTGACGTCAACGTCACACCTCCACAAGGCTCAAAATCGCAGGCACTGTCACATATACTGACACAATCAAGAAATGTCCGCTTGTGTCCGTTAATTCCAGATGCAAGCAAGCATTTCGCTCATATCTTTTTTTTTTCAATAACGTCAATTATTCAGCAATGGCATGCGATGAACATTAGCGTTAATGACAACGCCGTAAGCACCAGTACCCAAAATTTCGAAAGTCACAAAATCAGTATCTCCGGTGTGTTTTCCATGCTTTAACCATTGCAATACATGCCAGCATCACTGAGCAGACACGTTGCCGAGATATAATGAGTGCTAGATGCATTCGTTACTGTCAAGACCACTGGCATAAATCTGTCGTCACGTAAAGTGAAGTCGCAAAACGTCGATCACGACCGTGCGTAGAGACACACGGACATTACCTCGTTGGTCTAGCAGTTTGGACGTCAATGGCATAGAACTACTTC
Source organism: Ctena decussata (assembly GCA_963989385.1). NCBI lineage: Eukaryota > Metazoa > Mollusca > Bivalvia > Lucinida > Lucinidae > Ctena > Ctena decussata. Next base: position 62,422,644 of record OZ022499.1, on the reverse strand, counting down.
AAAATTCATTTCCAGCCATCAATAGCATTGAAATCAGCACCATTAAGCATCGCAAAAAGTTGGTTACAAAATTACTTGACTACTTTACTGTAAAGGGTGGGGTAATACTCCCTGGCTTTAGCAAGCCCGGATTTCAGATTCCAGCCTTAATTTTTATTTCCAGATGAAAATTGTTATTATCGTACACAAGAATAGACAATTAAAACAAAAACGATGTCAAAATAATGAAAGGTTATGGGGATATTGAAGTTCTAAAATCGTTATTAATTTGATTTAAAAGGAGATAATTTCAAAATGCAAAGATAAAAATGCAAGCATACCTATGTAACATCTAGACTATACATAATTAAAACATTACTGATTGTTCAACCTTGTTAAAATAGTCTCACCTGTGTGTTTTGACCAAAAAAAAGTTGGACACAGGCTATGTCTTATAATCTGCTCAGCCTGATAATGTGTGAAAGAGTTGGAAAAAATAATTGCTATGCCGCTCTTTGTAATGCAACAAGGTAACCTCAGCACTAAGTATATTTTCAACAATAATGATATCATTTTTTTTTTCAGATTTCTGCGCAGAAATCTACCCTTTGATCTTTCCTTATAAAAAAAAATTTTAACATCGCCAAATCCTGCATTTTGGGATTCTAAATTATGAAAAGCAACATAAAGAAGGCATCTGCTAAGTTTTGGGAAGATCAGTTGTATTTTCAGTGTTTTATCCAGATTTTTGTCTTTGTCCCAAAACAGTGAGTATCACCACCTTAAACCAATCTACCTCAATAAATGTTTCAAATGGCAATTTTACTAATCGGGGAGAACAGTTTTGCCAAATTATTTGAAATCCATGCATAAATGTAGAAGAAATAGCTCGTAGGACATGCTCAATTTTTTACTATTTTATCATTTGAACATCACGAGTGACCTTGACCTCCAAACTACCTGAACAAATGTTTCAAATGGCTCGACTGCACATCAAGAAGCACACTTGTACCAAATTATTTTGGTAAAAGGGCAGACACTTTGTACTGTGACAAGCTTCAAACACCTTGGAGCAATTGTCTCAGATGATGGCTCTAGAAAGGAGGTACTGTCCAGGATTGCACAAGCCACTTAAGTTCTTACAAAACTGAAGTTAATTCGGAGAGATAACAACATATCTCCTGGATCAAAGGTGAAAATTATGCGCTCCCTTGCCATTTCCATATTTCTGTATGCCTGTGAATCGTGGACCTTGACAGCAGAGTTAGAGAAAAGAACGCAGGCATCTGAGATGAGATGCTACCGAAGGTTACCGAACATTTCGTACAAGGACTATATAACCAATGAGGTGGATCGCAGAAAGATCCAAGCAGCCATTAGAGAGAATGATGAACTCCTGACCCTGGTCAAGAAACGGAAACTAAGGAGGTTTGGCCATGTCTCAAGGTCTTCTGGTTTAGCAAAGTCGATTCTACTGGGCGTAGTGTAAGGAAAAAGAAGAGGTAGACAGAAGAAATGTGGGAAAACAATATCAAAGAGTGGATAGGAATGGACTTTGCCAGCTCAAATAGGGCAGCTGAAAACAGGACAAGGTGGAAAAGCATCGTTTCAAAGTCATCTATGGTGCCCCAAAGATCTTGTAAGGTTATGGGATAGAACAGTATAGAATAGAATTTTGAAATTCATGCATAAATGTAGCAGTCATGGGCCGGACAAATCCGGACGCACGCACGAACTCACTATTGCACGCACGCACATACACCGAACTGAAGTTATGACGACTATGTCTCGCTCAACGCAAGCGGGCTCGACAAAAATGCTTATTTTCATGCCTTTACGGCATAAGTCTAAAGATACTCTTGTTTACACCATCGATTACAGCAATCGTTAAGTGTATGTGCTATTTCTTTCCTACATTTTTTTAAATCGATATGGGAAGAAAGTCTGTATTTTAGACCCTTAGAAACTGTGTAACGAATTCTTGAATCTGATTGATTTTAAGATATACAGCTACAACATGTCCAGCCTCCTCCGGCTGAATAGTTTTTGAATCTTTACTGCTTCATGTCACGATCTGAAACAAATTGTTAAAATTGAATATAGTTTTATCTTTTTTATGAGCCTGTTATATTTATATCAACTTACTGGTGGTTCAGAATTTTAGAAGTAGGTACAATGATAAAACGGATCTATCCTTAAAGACAACATGTACGTTAATGAATTTAATCATTTCAATTTTAAAAGGATTTTTTCATGACATTGTTTTTGTGATTTAATTCGAATTCGATAAACTGGTGAAGAGCATGTTGAGTATAAAATCAGGTAAGGAGTACAGCATCATACAGTGGATGGTTTCTATTGTAGATTGTATTAATCTCAGCATCTAAAACACGTAATACCGAAATACGAGAGAATTTACAACAAAAGCATAGGCTGTTGACCATATTTTTTTAGTTATTTAGACAAATCTTTAAGTGAAGTATTAAATATCTTAACAGTAAGCTTTCTTCGTTTGTTTCATCCCCTTTTATCTTAAACCATGAGATCTAAAGGGGGGGGGGGTATCAATAAGGTGGGTTTTCTTCATCCTACAAAAGTTTTATTTTTTTTAATTGATGGTATACTCCAGTGTGTCTAGTTTATTGAACTATATTTGACTTTGGTCGGAAAGCCCTACTTACTGAGCTATGGGTCTACAGAAGTGGGTGGGGTAATCCAACATGGTTTTAGCCAACATGTTCTGTTAATCATTTTATTAAATTCTGTCTGTCTGTTGTACTCTTCTATCAAATGAGAATGTTTTTACAAGACAGGCTAAAACCATGTTGGATTACCCCACCCATATTATAATTTTTACGATAGGTTCATTTCCCTACTGGATGCACTTAAACATCATTCAGAGAATAACGAGTGTATTCAAATATTGATAAAGAATAGTATCAATTAATTTAGGCTTTTTCATTCTAGTTCAGTTCAGATATCTGACTTGTTCACGACTGAAAGGGGGGTCTCCATAAGGGCCATTTTCTTATTACAAATGGATTTGCACCAAACCTCACCAATCTTTACTTGTAAGTGATGGCTTTCATATACTGAAATACTGATCTCATCGAAAGCACATTTTGAGTGGAGCGCAGTGTCAAAATGGGTGGGGTAATTCCACCCCATACCTTACCATGTATCATTTTTTCAATTATCTCAATAAGTAATAATGACAGATTTACCATTATGATTTGAAATAATAAAGGCATATATACTAATTAACTGGGTTATATAACTTACCATTGTTTACTTAGTCAATACCAGTATATGAGCTTATAAGTGGTAACAGGAATTTTACTTAATTTTGCTTCTCCAACTTTACGAAAACCATAATTTTTCTTTATTTGTTCAGATACACACAGGAAATTTTGTAATTACTAGAAAAGAGCCCGCGCAAGCGCGGAAATATTTCATGATGGTCAAGTTTATATAAAAAAGTGAGTTTTAATTTTTCAATGTAATGGCCTTAGGCCCAGGTGAAGATATGACCTTTACCATGAATACTCACTAAAGCTTCATTTACCTAATTAGTTGTCTGCATCTACAAACTTTCAGGTAGCAGACTGCATTGTTTCTAATAAAAATCAACTTTTTACTTTTTCCTAAAGAAAAACCTAAGTGACTCAAAAGTTGACCTTGCCGCAAACAGATCAAGGTCATCCCAGGGTCATCATTTAAAAAATTTTGTTGAGCTTTTGAGTCCTTGATGCGACATGCTAAGTTTCAAGATCATAGGATTTGTGGTTCTGTGGGAGAATTGGTTGATTTGATGCTTAACCTCCACGGTAAACAGCTAAGGTCATGTCGGGACGGTCAGTTAACCTAACCACACTATTCCTGGGCAGGCTTAGACCTCTTAAGCGGTTAACCAGTACTAAGTGAACATACTTTCGCCAGTAACTGACAACTGCCCTTCTTGAATCAGCGGAAGGAGAAACGAAAGTATGTGGCCAGACCGGGTTTCGAACCCAGGACCTCTGACTTATGTCAAGTGCCCTACCGATTGCGCTACGCGGCCCGGCGTGGTTCTGGGGGAGAAGATTTTTGAAATTTTTTACCATAATAAATGTTTGCCATCTTGGTTATGTGACCTGTCCTGGCTATTTTTTTTTCTGAAAAAATTGGGTCCTGGAACGTTTTGGGGGGAAATATTCAAGCCCTCTGAAGACTAAAGGCTGAATCATTGAAATTGATTTGTCTGCTTCGCTGGAAAAAATGCCATTTCTTACCTGGCGCATGTGTGTTAACCTTAGACATTTTTAATTTTTGTCTTTTCGAAAGTTCAGTTCAGTTTGAATTATCCAAACGACGTTACCCAAGTGGCTCAGCGGTACGTAACCATAGCCGCACACACTTGGCGCCGTGTGTCCGTCATGTGCGTTGAGCTTTATTCTTCAATGGGCGAGTTCGATTGGCTACTCGTATTGACTATCGTTCTGGAAGAAAATGGGTCGTTTCGAGCCAGGGCCGTCGGGACTATGACCATTTAGTTCTTCATCCGTTTAGACATATGAGCAAAAATACAAAAATAAATCGTTATTTATGGTGAACGACGTACGTTCATGGGTCGGATTTTTGCATTAGAACCTGCTAAATTTGGACTTGCTAAGCAGCGCGCCGATATAACGACGCAGAACCGAAACGACCGGATTAATTTAAAACGTGTATTCGGGTGCTACTAAAGACAGAAAAGGACTTTTGCCAACGAAAAGGACCGAAAAGAACTTTCGGGCACCGAAAAGGACTTTTTAAATGCCATTTATGCTATAAAAACGTTTGAAATCTATAAAGGGTAAAATATTTTATTTCTAAACATAGTTTTCTAGAACATTAAGTGAAAAATGCCCTTTTCGGTTCCCGAAATTCGGCATTTGCGATGTCCTTTTCGGTACATGGCGTCTCTTCACTGACCAGAAGTGGAGTCTTTTTCGGTGCTATTGTTTTGTTGTAAAATTTTAGGATGAAGATACTACAATTCACAAACTTATTATTCAAGCGCTGATTACTATCATGATGATATTAAAATTTCTAAAACATATGTTTTATATGACATTTAACGGCGAATAAAAGTCCTTTTTGGTGCCCGAAAGTTCTTTTCGGTGGGGTAAGTCCTTTTTCTGTTTTTAGTAGGACCGCGTGTATTCGAGTACACGATAATTTCACTCGAACGCATCCATTGTTGACAAAAAAGATTCGACCAATTGTCGAAGTTTCTAGAAAATATTGGCATGATAGTATGCATTGCAGAATTATGAGAAAACTATCCTAGGCTTATCAATACCTGAATTATCTGCCCTTGATTCAAGAAAATATAAGTTATTCAATTTTAAATGAAAGATCGAAATTGCACACTGGTAGGTATATTTTGATGACTCTTTTGCTCATGTTTCTAATATTATACTGATTGTTAAGCTTTAAATTCCATATAGTGCCCGTGATATCACACAAGAACTGTAACTGGACAGCAGAGCTCATCCTCTTATGAGCTTATATGTGGTAACAGGAATTTTACTTATTTTTGCTTCTCCAACTTTATGAAAACCCTCATTTTTTCATTATTTGTCCAGATATACAAAGGAAACTTTGAAATTATATTGATATGAGAGTGTGCATTGCAGAATTATGAGAAAACTATCCTAGGCATATCAAAACATGAATTATTTGCCCTTGATTCAAGAAAATATAAGTATGTAAGACCGAAATTCTACACTGGAATATGTAATTCTGATGACATTTTTACTCATATTTCTAATATTACACTGATTTTTGAGCTTTCGATTCCATATAGTGCCCGTGATATTACACAAGAACTGTATCTGAACAGCAGAGTTTGTCCTTGTTTATGCCACTTAATTACATAACATTCAAGATGTTATTTTCCGACCCAAAGTTCCAAAGTTTGATTTATGGATTTTATTACCGATATATCAAATGTTGTCGAATACCTTAGTTTTGAATTTACAAGTGTCACTGAAAACTAACGACAGAGACAGTGTACTAGACCCTCTTGCCCAACACACGCAATAGTTTTTTATATACCTGACAGTGATCATCCTAATGTTACACATAAACTGTCTCAGGACACTCCTAAGACTCAGGTGGCAAGACAGGATAAGAAAGTCCTGAAGAGAGGCAGGGATGCAAAGCATATATACCCTTTAGAAACTGGCTCAGCTAAGATGGACTGGCCATGTCACCAAAACAAATGCAGAGATGAAAGACATTCACAGAGATATGTTTACCAAAGAAAATATTCCGAGGTGAACTTTAGTGTGAAAATGTTCATAAAGTTGCCAGATGAAATAATACAAGAACATCCTTAAAGAGAATATGTAAAGTTAAGCAAAGGCATTACAAGAGCTTCGCAAGCGGTTAAAAATACACCCGTTAAATTAAGAAATGCCAAAGCCAAACAAGGGAGATAATTCATTAACCATGTAAACTAGAGTTACCATTGTTGGTCCCAATATAAACCCTTGACAATATACAAAACCTTTATAAGGTTGTTTTAAAACATTTTGAACGATTAAGGAGTTACAGAATAAACAGGAAATTTATGCAAGGGCACATAATTTAGGGATTAAGTAAGCCAGAGTTGTGGTTGATGCTCAGGATACATTGCCTCATTATATACATATTCCTAGAAAGTTTCAATACAAAAATGCAAAGGGCTATGGAGTTATGGAGTGAATGGGAATAGAATAAAAACAAATCAAAGTGAAGTTACTCCAAAATTAAATAAGGTGGAGAAATCATTCTTATGTGCGACGCATTGTCTTGTAATCATGCAGACAACTATAAAGGTTCATCAAGATATTTCAAACCGTTACCAGGCTATGGTATGCAAAAGGTAAATACAAACAAAAATACGCTAAAAATACTAATCAAAGGGAAGTAACTCTTAAATAAGGTAAGAGAAATTTAAATTTCAAAGTAAGGTATTCAATAACATTCGATATATCAGTAACTAAAATCCATAAATCAAACTTTGGGTCGGAAAATGATATCTTGAATGTGATATAATTAAGAGGCATATAGCAGGATGGGCTCTGATGTTCAGTTACAGTTCTTGTGTAATATCATGGGCGCCATGTGGATTTGAAAGCTCAACAATTAGTATAATATTAGAAACATGAGCAAAAGAGTCATCAGAAATATACTTTCCAGTGTAGAATTTCGATCTTACATTTCCAATTTAATAACTTATATTTTCTTGAATCAAGGGCAGATAATTCAGATTTTAATATGCCTAGAATAGTTTTCTCATAATTCTGCAATGCACACTCTCATATCAATATAATTACAAAGTTTCCTTTATATATCTGGACAAATAATGAAAAAATGAGGTTTTTCATAAAGTTGGAGAAGCAAAAATAAGTAAAATTCCTGTTACCACATATAAGCTCCTAACAGGATGAGCTCTGCTGTCCAGTTACAGTTCCTGTGTAATATCATGGGCACTATATGGAATTTAAAGCTTAACAATCAGTAAAATATTAGAAACATGAGCAAAGGAGTCATCAAAATATACCTACCATTGTGGAATTTTGAATTTGCATTTTCAGTTGAATTACTTATATTTTCTTGAATCAAGGGCAAATAGTTCATGTTTTGATATGCCTAGGATAGTTTTCTCATAATTCTGCAATGCACACTCTCATATCAATATAATTTCAAAGTTTCCTTTATATATCTGGACAAATAATGAAAAAATGAGGTTTTTCATAAAGTTGGAGAAGCAAAAATAAGTAAAATTCCTGTTACCACATATAAGCTCATAAGAGGATGAGCTCTGCTGTCCAGTTACAGTTCTTGTGTGATATCACGGGCACTATATGGAATTTAAAGCTTAACAATCAGTATAATATTAGAAACATGAGCAAAAGAGTCATCAAAATATACCTACCAGTGTGCAATTTCGATCTTTCATTTAAAATTGAATAACATATTTTCTTTAAGCTCCTAACAGGATGAGCTCTGCTGTCCAGTTACAGTTCCTGTGTAATATCATGGGCACTATATGGAATTTAAAGCTTAACAATCAGTATAATATTAGAAACATGAGCAAAGGAGTCATCAAAATATACCTACCATTGTGGAATTTTGAATTTGCATTTTCAGTTGAATTACTTATATTTTCTTGAATCAAGGGCAGATAATTCAGATATCGATAAGCCTAGAATGGTTTTCTCATAATTCTGTAATGCACACTATCATGTCAATATAATTACAAAATGTCCTGTATATATCTGGACAAATAAAGAAAAATTGTGGAGTTTCGTTAAGTTGGAGATGCAAAAATAAGTAAAATTTCTGTTACCACTTATATGCTCATATATTGGTATTGAATAAGCAAACAATGGCAAGTTATATAACCCAGTTAATTAGTATATATGCCTGTATTATTTCAAATCATAATGGTAAATATGTCATTATTACTTATTGAGATAATTGGAAAAAAATGATACATGGTAAGGTATGGGGTGGAATTATCCCACCCACTTTCACACTGCGCTCCACTCAAAATGCGTTTTCGATGAGATCAGTATTTCAGTATATGAAAGCTATCACTTACAAATAGAGATTGGTGAGGTTTGGTGCAAATCCATTTGTAACCAGAAATGGCCCTTATGGAGACCCCCCCCCCCCTTTCCGACCATTCCAGATGAAAGGACGGCAGACTTAGAACAAAAATGCTGTAAACAGTTATACCTCTTGGCATTGCAGTTCGAAACACTAGGATACGTTTCAGGTCTCTTCAACAGATTAGAGTAACTACGACGTAGAAATGGTTAGTTTAACCGTATCTGAACAAGTTTTTTATGAAATATACTCTTATTAGATTAACCATGAAGACTAGATAAAACCTAAAAAAAAAGATTTAGTACTCAAAACATCATTTTATCTTTTTTTTTCTATCATATATTTAAAAAACATACATCAGAATGAAAGAGAACAAACAAACAATACTGTAACAAACTGTGCCCGGTTGTTCAAAGTGCCGTTAGCTAAACGAGTTCGTAGATCAAGGATGTATTATGTCTTAAAGTACTCGTAAAATCATTTTTTTTTTTTTTTTGAAAAACGTAAAACGATTTTGCACTGCTTTTCAATTTTTTTTCGGAAAAATGGCATTGTTTATGTGTAAAATGCATTTGAAAATTTACCGTCTTGTTCACTAACGATGTCGTTAGTTTCGAACAGCCGGGTCCAGTACTATAAACTCTAGTCTGCCAGACGTTCGAAGATTTTTATTATTAGTTTTATTTCCTTTTGTGCCTTACCTTTCTCTGGGCATTTATACCGATGTCCGCGATGTTATGTTTCACGTGCAATACTACTGACTTAAATATATGCATATACATAAAACTAAAGAATAATCGATGTTATCGATACGAGGATCGTCCAAAAGTCCAAAAAGTTCTGTCACTGGACTCATCACTTTGCTTACAGACGTGCTAGCTTATCAAGATTTAAAAAAATCAAAAGAACAATCTTTTACCTTTATACTGATATCAAGTACATGCTGAAAGAATCCTATGTGGTTGAGTTATAACCTGAAATACAGACCTAGTAATTGACACTGGTCTATTTTCATGATTTTTGTGTTTCTGCTTGCTTGTAACTCATGCTGCATATCTTGTCAACTACATATCGCAGAATTCTGAATTTGTCACAGCTGCTGTCTTTTGTATTCTGTGGGGCAGCGCAACGCAAACAATTGATATCTATGGGGCCACAGAAATATCTTAAAATACACAGTCACGTGATTTTCACGGAACAACTGTGGCGTCATTTTGGGGAACTTTTGGAATTTTAGACCAAGACCTCATTGTAATGGTCTACCTCAGTGTATATATATGTTTCAGAAGTTGAAAAAGTGTACATTTATAAAATAAAAATACTTAGAACATGCCTAGTCGATGTTTGAATGGCGTTGTTTGCATCATGTTGTGATAAACTCTATAAAAAACACGGAACGACTTTGAGATTTTTCCCTGTGTTTATGAATAGCTGAGAAATCGTAGGCACCAGGCTGCGATAAAAGGCATCGCTTATCTGAAATATTACTTGGGTTGCATTTGCTAATTCGCCAGTTGAGGGAGGTTATCCTTCTTTTAAAGCAGATTGTGAACGTTTTGTCAGATATACAATAATCAGTTTACTACAGCTATATGGCAAAAAAGTGTTTCTGAATGATCTTTATTTATTATCATGCTGTATGAGCCGCCTGACTTAGATATATAGCTTTATACTTAGCTTTACAGTGTGTCTCTTTGTATCCTGATATTTGCAAATTCGCTGCTGTCGGTAATTCAAAGTATTCAGCCAAACAGAGCAAACAAGTGAAATGTAGTCACTATGACTGAACCATAAATATGAGGCAGCGTTAGGCCATTTCGGTTTAACAAACACAGACATATTGTTTGATACTTTTCGAGATATACCTGACGCATCTAATGGTAAATATCCCACAGATTTTACAAAGCGCTATAGTTTAGGCGGTCTTAGATCCCACACAGGCATACCCTGGTACAGAAAAGACAAAGTCGGTTCAAAAACAGCCGATATATACAAGTTGAACTCTTTTTTGTTGTTGTTGTTGTTGTTTTGTTGCTTTACATCCACAGTAAACAGCTGTGGTCATGTCAGGATGACTATTTAACCTAACCATACTATCCCTGGGCAGGCTTAGCCCTCCTAAGCGGTAAGCCAGTACTAAGTGCACATACTTTCGCAAGTAACTGACAACTGCCCTTCTTGAATCAGCGGAAGGAGAAATGAATGTATGTGGCCGGACCGGGTATCGAGCCCGGGACTGCTGGCTCTTGAGTCAGACGCGCTACCATCTGCGCTACGCGGCCCGGCACAAGATGATCTACCAGCAAATATCGTGCCCCAATTCTGTTGGCGTTTACAGTGTTCTTTTCTTACCAACTCTGGTTGCACTCATGTAAATCTGTGTAACTGTGTTCTTTCCTAGTATCATCTCAGTTAATCCTATGTTTGGGCTCTGAAATCGGCAATTCGAACTTCGATTCCCGAACCCATTCTGTACATTTTGTTTGCTTACCTGCAAGCTGGTTAATGCTGTTTGGTTTACTCGGGCTTTGAAAACTAACTTTAAACTGTTTTGTTGCATTATGCGAAAGTCTGGATGGCATAAAAGGCGCGTTAGGTCACCTCTAATTTTATTTATTTATTTATTTGCTTCATTTATGGACAGACTCGGCGCCAAGAGGTGTGAAACCATGGATTTGTTCCGATGACCTTTCTGGGGATTATCGTTAGAGTATTCAAACATCACCATCTCTAACTTTAGTCGCTTTCCAAGACTTAACAGATCACACCCTAGAAAACCAAGCACTTCAGGAAAATTGGCCGGTAAACAGAAATATCCAATGTTCCACAAAATACAGATACGCGTACTCTTAATTCACAGATATAATCAGGCACCTACAGCGAGGGTACCTTATACAGGCTGAGAAACCTCTCAGAAAAAAATTTAGACCCTTGGCAATTTAGGTATGAACGCATTCGCAGGTTCTTTCCTTTTGTCAATTGTAGTGCATACAAGCACCTCAAAACGCGATAAGTCTCAATGTGTCACAGTTAAGGGCTTTCTGATTCGGTTTGTATATTAAAGATAGGACCCTCATGAGGTTCTCTCCAATGACTTTTGATTATTAAAACTAAATAGAAATATATAGTTGAATAAAAAGGGTTCTATAAAGCAAGCTAAGCTTGCTTGCGTCTCAATCAAGTTTACTTCGCTTTATACAGAGATTATGTACATATTAGATTTTGTGGTTGCTAAAGCGCAGATGTTCCTTGCGCTAACTGCAGCTTCAGAATCGGCATCAGCATCTACAAAAGTTTCAGAAATATTTCTTAACGGAGCTTTATGAGAAGCACTAAATGAGCAATATGTTCTCGTTCTAATCTTAAAATTTTCAAGTTGTATTGTATATACATGTTGTGAAAAAAAACTGCAATAAATATGTGTTTAGACCAACGGAGCTTTTTGATACGGCTCCGTTCTCCAGGGCTGTATCGGGTGCTCCGCTAAGAGATAATCTGAACAACAACAATACTTACAGACATGCTACTAGCAATCTAATCCACTACAAACATTTGTGTTTAAACTCATATTTTAAGTTTCCTTTCTTCCGCGAATCATAGATATCCAATTAGATAGAAAAACAATTCCGAAATAGAAAAAACAATTCCGACTTTTCATATGCTCCAGTAAAAATCAGAAAAAATGTAGTATTCTGATAAGACATGCTGCTTGAAACTTGCGTTTTTTCAGTTATAGTGCGGTAGTGTTGAGTATGGTTCATAATAGGTTTTAGTAAAAAAAATAAGAAGAAAAAAGAAAATCATTAAGGTAAGTCAGTGACGTTGACTTTAACTGTCAAGATCAAAGATCTGGAGATATGATACCACAGACGCAATAAATAAATTTACTTTGAGAAGGAAGCCATCTGCTCGACATGTTATAACAGACCATTGTATACTGTCCTACTAGAGAACAGTACTCCTCCCCACCAATATGCCTAATAAAATGACACCCCGCCCCAAGCTCCAAGGCTTATTGTCTTCTGACCCTCCCAGTAGATCACCAAAAACAATTTCCGACCCCCCTCCCCCTCCCCCCCCCCCCCCGCCATCGCCATCGCTCCCCTTAATGTACCCAACCGTCCCAACCTGGTAATAAATGCGACATTTAGCAAATGTCGCTGACTATAAAAATTTTACGATGCATTCCATCCATTTAAGTAATACAGATGTTCAATTCAAGAGTCATTTTTGCATACATTTTTGTCGACATCATCGTGAATATATGAGCTTAATTACCGGTTACACTAATTATTTATGTACAAAAATGAATTTGCCAAGTGAAACGAACAATGACGGAATGTAGAGAGTTTTAAAAGTTCTTTGTCTTTGGAATGCTTCAGTCGATTTCCGTTCCATTATCTAGGTCAAAACCACTGGTAAATTTGCCCTCATCTGCCATATTCTCCGCTTTGGAGGCCAGAGTCGTATAACTGAAAAACAGTATTAACAAGAAATACGTTATTATTGAGAATACTGAAACACGCATTCAGCCAATGTTTGGAACGATAAAACTTAACACTGCGAATGCAGTAATAATAAATCTTCCGTATTTATCTTAATAAACGCCCCGCTCAAATAAACGCCCCTCCCTCAATTTACAAATAATAATGTTATACCTACTAGCCGACATTGCTAAATTCCAGGCAAACAATTTCTGAAAATGTCGTTAATGTTTTACCTTATGTATGTTATTATTTTTGGTTCGGTTTGGGTTGCTGAGTGGCCACCTTTTGGGAACAAGCTGCTCACTCGGTTGGCCATATGTTCTCTGTATCTTGATTATTTGTAATCTTAGTTGTTTCCAACTATGGATTGAGGTCTGGATTTGGATTTTGATTGTTTCAGTTCCTGGTCTTTGCATACTTTTTACTTATATTCGAAGTATGTTATTCTCATCATGATCATGCAATTTTCAGTTTATTGAATTATTGGGTTTATACACTGGGCAATCATTCCACGGCAACGCTTGATTTTTTACCTAGTGATATATTTCATAACTATTAACATGCTCAAGGATTACAGAGTGTCTTCTGTTGCTTTTTTGTAATTTATCTATTACCTATATTTATGTAATGATAACATTTCATGTGATATCTTTCAGCTGCCCTGAAGACATTTAGGCCATCAGTCTACTCAGAAAGCTAAAATGCGTCAAACACGATGTCATGCTTTGAATTTAAGCCCTTGGTTCGTCGGACATATATTCCGTGGATAAAAACACACGAGAATTTTCTATCATGCCATCATTGCTGAATCCATGCATCATTTATGCAGGGAAAGATCGAGAGAGATCACTACACTTTTTACCAAGATTTGGTATCTGATTGGGTTGTCTCTCTTAACATCAGAAAATGTTTGTACCTTTATTTATTTATTTTGTCTTATCTCCTGCTCTTCTATTCCGCAGCATATTTACCTTTTAAACTGATTTACGGCCAAATATGTCCTTGACTCCGATCGCGAGATTGTGTTACATGTTGTTTTCTGTATGTAAAGTGTCTATTTTTACTTTTTGAATTGTTGAAGACCATTTGTAAGATAATCTCAGGCTTGAAATGTAATCCTCAGATAATATAGACATTGCCATTATTATTTTATAATGATAAATATAATGATGTCTCCCCCCCCCACCCGAAGGGGTCGGAGACATATTGTTTTTGCCCTGGTCGTCTGTCCGTCTGTCTGTCTGTCTGACCGTCCGTCCGTCCGTCCGTTAGTCCGTCACAAATCGAGTCCACTCAATAATTCTGTAACCGATTTTGATAGTTTCACGAAACTTTGTACAAATATAAAGCATCATCAGACGACGTGCAGAGAGCAAGACCCCTAACTCCACCTACATTTTTATGGAATTATGCCCCTTTGTAACGTTCAGTATGGAAATCGTGTCCGCTTCACAACTGTAAAACTATATGTGATATTTTCATAAAAATTAGTGCAAATGTAGAGCATTGTCAGAGGATGTGCAGAGAACAAGAACTGTAACTCCACCTACAGTTTTATGGAATTATGCCCCTTTGAAAAAATTAGTATGGAAATTGTGTCCGCTCAATAACTCTGTAACCGATTGAGATAATTTCACGAACCTTTGTACAAATATAAAGCATTATCGGACGACGTGCAGAGAGGAAGACCCTTAACTCCACCTTCATTTTTACGGAATTATGCCCCTTGGTAAATCTTAATATGGAAATCGTGTCCGCTCCATAACTCTTAAACTATATCAGATATTTTCATGAAACTTGGAACAGGTATAGAGCATCATCAGAGGATGTGCAGAGAACAAGAATCGTAACTCCACTTATATTTTATACGGAATTATGCCCCTTTGAAAAGTTTAGTATGGAAATTGTGTTCGCTCCATAACTCTAAACCTAAATGAGATATTTTTTGCAAAACTTAGAACAAATCTAAAGAATCATCACACATTGGATAGAAAACAAAAACTGTGTCTCCATCTATATTTTTACGAAATTATGCCCCTTTTTATATTTTAGTATGGAAATCGTGTCTGCTCAATAACTCTGTAACCGACTGAGATAATTTCCTGAAACTTGGTATATCATAAGACCGCATGCAGAGAACAAGAACCATAACTCCAACTACATTTTTAGGAATTATGCCCATTTGTAAATTTTAATATGGGTATGGTGTCCGCTCCATAACTCTGAAACTAATGAGATATTTTCGCAAAACTTGGTACAAATATAAAGCATCATGACTTGATGGTCAGAGAAAAGGAACCGAAATTCTGCTAAAATTTTCTATAGAATTACGTCCCTTTGAAAATTTTAGTATGGAAATCGTGTTTGCTCCATAACTTTGAAACTATATGAGTTATTTTCGTGAAACTTGGTACAAATACAAAACATCAGACAATGTGCAGTGACCAAGAACTGTAATTCCATCTACACGCTTTATGGAATTATGACCCTTTCTAAAGTTTACAATGAAAATCATGTTTGTTCTATAACTTCAAAACTGTGAAAGATATTTTCATCAAACTTTATGCAAGTATAAAACATCATCAGACGAGGTGCAGAGAACAAGATCCATATGTTCTGTATCGAAAAATCCTTTAGACATATTTTCATGAAACTTTACACAAATGTAAAGGAAATAAGACAGTTATGCTGGATTTTTTAGAGTTACCCCTTTTGAATATTGAAATCGCACATCTTGCTATAATTAAAGATATTTTCATGAAATTTTGTACAATTATAAAGCATCATCAAATGATGTGCAGAAAAACAAGATCGGTAGCTCCGCCTACATATTTAATGAAATTATGCCCCTTTGTAATTTTTCAGTTTAGAAATGGTGTTCCCTATGTAACTTAAAACCGTTGAAGATATTTTTACAAAACTTGGTTCAAATATAAACCATCATCAGAAGTTTTGCAGAGAAAAGAACCATACATCCACCTACATTTCTCACAGACTTATACGCCTTTAATCTTAAATTGGCTACTGTACCCCCCCCCCCCCTTGTAACTTTTCAGCATGCAGATCGTGTCCCCTCTATAACATTAAAACCACGAAAGTTGGTACAAATATAAGAGCATGGTTAGTTGATGTTCAGAGAATAAGAACCATAACTCCTACATTCCTGGTGAGGGGTGGGGAGAGGGGGGGGGGGAGTGGGAGACGTGTGTTTTTTGTTTCAAAACAAACCTCTAGTTATTATTATTATTATTATTATTATTATTATTATTATTATTATTAACATATTTTTCATTTGTGAAACTTTCTCTTTGTAAAAATGAAACTGGTGAATCTGCTTTCCCTAGGAGTATCAAATGCACCTAAACCTGCTCTTATTCCTGATGGGGCAGTATGAAAATACTTACTGCTTAGCGATATTTGAAAACTAATACAATTATACCGAAAGATGTTGTAGCTAATCAATGGTCAAGGTCATGGTCAGACTGAGAGTGACATGTGGAAGTGCATTGGTGGTTGCCAACTCATTGTATTTGATCAGAAGTGGGAAAAGTACATACTTTTGACTCTTACATTGCTCTTCAAGAACAGTATCATGTTTTGAAAAAATGTTGCTATATTACTTGTTTATTTTGAATTTAAAGCATCAACTGTCCAGATGCTTTCATCTGATCCTTTACCATATTGTCTCAGATACATGTATTTAGAACTCACCTGGAATATACAGCCATTTAATCTGCATATGCAACCATTACTGGTTTCATTATGTAAGGTATCTTACATACTGAAACCAGTAATGGTTGCATATGTGTTTTATTAAGAAGTAGAAGTGGTACACGTACCAAAATCCTTAATCAGTACGCATAAACCATAGAAACACTGGCAAATACCAAATGTATATCATTGTATCTCGTGTCGGAAACATCATTCCACACTAGGTATTTCTTATTTATTTGTTTATTTATTTGCATTTGTGATACATTTGAACGCTGGTTTAAGTATTTCCCTGATGCGCACATCACGCCTACCAATCGCTCTCATGCGAAACCACGGTTCAGAACATCAATCCATGAGAGGAGTTTCCGGTTTTGCAGTAGGGGAGCCAAAATCGTAAACAAATCTGACATCAGCACAAAGTTTGAGGTATTTATTTTCTTTGAAAACTATTTATGCAAAATATAAGAATGCTGTTTTGTCACATATAGATTGTTTCTTCGGCACATGAAAGGATTAGACACATGGTCTTGCCTTTTTCCAGATATGCATTTAGTACGGCGGAGCATGTGTTGAAAGTCAATCTCGGCGATATGTACATGTAGGGAAAAGTCGCATTCTCTTGCTTGATTTTGAGTCTCTGACCTTGTCAGTCGCAAAAAGTAACAAGAACTACTGTATGCGTGAATCAAAACATTTAAAGTAAGCTTTTTGCGTTGGACAGTCTAGTTTTTAGAAAATATACACAAAAACATGACGTCGTCAGCCTGGTTCCGCATGAGATGATAGAAAATATAAGGAATTTTTATCAAACACAAAAACAGCTTCTGAACAATAACTGGATCAAAACTAACATGAACTCTGTAATATATCATTAATCATACATTGCAAATGACCTTCTGGCTGTTTTAATCCCTGTTTGTCTGTTTTTGAGGCATGCAAGAGGGTTTGAAAGAGGGTTGCAAAATGCCTAAAAAGACAAACGGAAAATAATAACAGCGTAAAAGTAGTCATCTGCAATGTATAAAATATTAATTTATCACAGAGTTCATGTTAGTTTTGATTCAATTATTGTTCAGAAACTGTTTCTGTTTCTCATAAAAATTCCTTATATTTTCTAATATCTCATGCGGGACCGGGCTGACGATGCCAAGTTTTTGCGCATATTTTCTATATGCGAAACTGTCCATCACGGAAAGCTTACTTCCAACGTTTGGATTCACGCATACAGTAGTTCTGTTTACTTCTTTGCGACTGACAAGGTCAGAGACTCAAAATCAAGCAAGAGAATGAGACTTTTCCCTACATGTATGTATCGCCGAGATTGACCTTGAACACATTCTTCGTCGTACTTAATGCATGTCTGGAAAAATGCAAGACAATGTGCCTTATCCTTTCATGTGCCGAAGAAACAATCTATATGTGACAAAATAGCATTCTTAAATTTTGCATAAATAGTTTCCAGAGAAAATAAATACCTCAAACCTTGTGCCGATGTCAAATTTGTTTACGATTTTGGCTCCCCTACTGCAAAACCGGCAACTCCTCTCATGGATTGACGTTCTGAACCGTGGTTCCGCATGAGAGCGATTGGTAGGCGTGCACATAAATCTACTGTAAATACTAAACAAGATTAAAACGGAAGCTTTTTCTCAGTTGGAACTTATCTTTTCGACCCATTTAAAGAAGTCTTTCAAGGGACAAGAACGTGTTTACCGACAGTTTTTAAAAATGTCTTATGACAAAAGCTAATATAGTAGTTGCGGCAAACTTATGGGAAGCATTTTATTACCCCTAGGGTATGTAATCTTTTTATGAAATAAATGACTTTATATGAACGCGTTGGGACACACACATTAATGGATAGAAAGTTGTCGTAGTTGTCACTTGGTTACGTCCTGATCTCTTCTCCTCATTTCCGATATTGTATTAAAATATCACTAAAACGCCCAAGGAGATTTTGCCGTAAAATACATATTTTAATACGAGGTATAAGCATCGTAAGCGACTACATAATACCCCGCTGCTACAATGGCCGTTTTCTTTTTTTTTTCTTTTTTTTTTTTTTACTTTACTTGACTTTATAAATTGATACAGCTGCAGAGCAAGAACAGATATTCTCCTTACGATACACTTTTGATTATCACAGAGAGCTTTAACTGATTTTATCATTTGTTTTAAATTTCATATGAACCCGTTTCAATTCTAATTATTAAAAAACCATAGCGGCAAGGGCAGGTAGCACCTGTGAACAAAACTTTGCTTATGACATGAAGCTTATAAATTCTGATAATTTGTTGCAAGTCTTGAGAAAAATCGAGTTCAACTTTTATTTTATATAGATATTTTTTTATGTTTTATACATGCATATAGTCCCGTAGTAGGGACAAATAACTACATTGTTCTTTATTCTGAATGCAACAGAAAGCTTCGTCATCAGATACCATCATCCTGATGTAATGTAGACTTTTTCATATCTTATACAGGTATAAAGCCCTGTGTGAGGAAATAAGAACTCCTCGGAACATAACTTTCATCTTGACAGGAAGGTGATATTACTTTAAAAATATTTTGCAAGTTTCATGAAAAGTGAAAAGATAGGTAATGATTAGGAATAAATACAATCAAATCCCACATCCCGTTCTCACAACCAATAGGGAAAGAAGTATACACACACGGAAATATTGACACAAGTTCACGAAAGACACGCACGGTAAATCGAATGAGTAGCTCTTTCTCAAACAGGTGGTCATTCAGCTACCCTAATCAAAAACAGCATCAACATCTATTTTTATCTATTTTATTTTTCGGGGGGGGGGGGGGGGGGGTGGTGACGTCTGTCTCAACTCTGACTTTCAAAAGATTATTTTTCATGGTCTTTTACATGTTTATAAATCAAGCCAGGTACAGATAACAATGTTGGACGGAATTCTGCTTCTGAAAGCTCATGCTATAGTCCGGTCGCAATAAGTTGGCAATGTTATTGTTTTGTGTTTATTTTGATTTGGTGACTAATTGGCTATATAGCAGAGCTCAGCTTATCCAACTCACTGGAATGAAAGAATAAATTTGAATAATTTTGTTACTATCAATTTTGTAACAATGATATTCTTAAACTAGAGACAGTTCTTGTCTTTAAGCTTTCAAAAAGTGTCATTTAGATAAATTAGAACTGCCAGTTAACCGTAATGTGCCATTATGACTATAGGTCAAGAAGTTACATGAACTGCACCGTAATGATAGTACCGGTACTGTTGACATTAAAAATGTAAACAAAACACTGCTACTATAGAGCGACCGACCTATACTTCAATCATTTCCGTGAAGTTTGTTAATTTCGAAGTGTAAAGGAACTACAGACCAAAACGACTTATAAGAATGGCAATAACTCTGTCAGCACATATCGAAGTTTGCCAATGAGGGATAGTAGCAGTTTTTCTATTATTTCCCTTGTCAGATAAAGTCAGACGTAGAACAAATCCTCAGGCGGTCCTTCTAATTGAAATACTCGGCTTTTATCCCTGAATACCTACTGAGAAGTGTTGATTTATTTGCCCATTTAAATCATTAGTGTGTTAATTAAACAAATTATGTATAATTAACTTCAACACAGGGGTGTTGTTTCTAGAGGCTACAAAATATTTCTTTAGATCTGATTACACGAAGTAGAGATATCAATGGTAAAAATATAGCATGTATTACAAAGAAAACAGCGATAAAGACAGAGGAAACCAACTAGTAGAACCTAGTAATTACAAGAGAGTGCACAAGGACAATCACTGACTGCTATTTCCCATTAGCAATCTCAACCGAGCTATTCTTAAGACCAGTGCACATACCAAGTTAAAAAAAAATTCAATCAATGAATAAACAAGTTTTAAACAGAACTATGCTCATGGACGGAAGAAATGTTGGACGTACGTAGGATGAACGGAAACATGGTCAGCAAACGGGGAGACATAATATCTCACTACCAATATACTGTGGGGAATAAAAGCAAAAAGGCTAAAACAATAAATATATATTAAGTAACCCAATTGAAGGATATTAAACTGCCATCCTATTTGTGACTTTTAACAAAATATATATCAAATTAAATAAGCATGCCTATAATAGATCGGACATATGCAGTTGAAGCGCAACTTTAATTAACGTCACGCTACAGGAGTTACACAGTACTGTACCATTTCAAATGTACTAACTCCCTACTTAATTGACATTGGGTTAAACCCGTTTTTTGCATGAAATTCACAAAGTCAGATTGACTAATAAGTTAAACGCCTCTTCCCATTTTCTGATGCCAACTATTCTGCTGCAGATCAAGGTTAAACTAAGGAACATCTAGGGAATTGAGTATGCATTGTCCAACTTTGCAAGTGTACCTAATATTTTAATTGTATCATACGTTTTAGGGGCATGATGGCCTCCTTATGGTAAGCCAATCAATTCCTTATTAAAACCAGTAGTAACATCAATATAGAAATTAGTCTGCATGTTTGTGACTTTATGCTCTGGGGTTTATGACATTTAGAACGACACTGTATTGTAACCGCTGAGCGTGACTTTTAAAAGACATGCAGCTCAATTGTAAATACCCAGCACTATTAAATGCATGCATACTGAAATTTGCAAATATTTTGTTGAAATTAAAAAAAAAAAAAAAACAGCAACAAAAAAACATGTAATTTTAATATTCTTCAATTGGGTTTACTAAGTATGACTTTACACAAATCTTATTCTAGGGGCCTTAATACAGAAATAAATAAAAAGAATTCTAGTGCTTTCCGGTCGATGGTAAAATTGACTTTAGTCGGAGTCCATAAGTTTCAATTCTAGGCCGCATATTTAAACGCATGTTTCTAAATCTAGGATGTTACTCTACTTTATATACTTTTACCGGAACAATATGCTAGGTTAATATTTTACATTGTTTCATTACATGTCCATTTGTCATTCTATTGGACTAGTACAACTAAGGCGACTAACGACCAACGACTAAAGACTAACGATGGCGGATTGTCTGACAAGTTTGCGAAAACGAAATTCCCGACTTCAGAAACCTTTGGTGGCATATATAAGGTCCCTAAGCTCGTGAACAAAGTTTTCCAGTTTCTTTCTTGAATAGTAATCAAATAATAAATCACAATCCCTTCTTTTCAAATAAAGGAAAAAAAGAAAATGAGCTAGATCCGCCACGCTTTGTTATTTATTTAACCGTGTCCAATGACGTAAATACACCGTTGTGCATAGTTGTACATCTTTACTAAAATGAGTTGTTGTTATTCATTTGTGTGATTGATATTTGGGCGTAAAATGGCTGAACAAGCCAGTGGGACAAGCATGAGTAGGATGAAAATTCGAGTGGAAAAGTCCTCCGAGGGCGAGAAAGCCTCGGAGTGTTTTCTACCTCTAGTGGGTTAACTGGGCGGTCGGGTCGGGCGATGGTGATGGGTAGCTTTGAGTACGGGTGCGTCCTACTTATTTTGATTATTTTGGGGCAAGGACCGGCAGTGCTTGCTATCTTGCAGTAGATACGGGAAGGGTTGTTTGGACGTTTTTCTCTCATCTGTCCTTTATCCTTTCTCGCCTACTCTCTGGGAGACGGCTCAATATAGACTGAAATACTATCTCAAAGGGCCGTTAAACCCTAAACGACCAAACAACTAATTACCCCCCGCTGTCATTGTCGTAAACAAAGATTTTTTTTTTTTTTAAATCCTACAACTACATATAGCATCCTGGTTCAATGGTATGAGAGTCGGACCTGCATATGGGCTCCGGCTGCAAGCAAATATTTTCAAACATCTTAACGCGTAACGGCTCTTTATTTTCCTTCTCTCTCCTCCTCCCCCCCCCCCCCTAAAAAAAAAAAAAGAAAGAAAAAAAAGTAAAACGAAATTATCAATGAAATGGTTTCATTAGTTTTCATCACCTCCAGAGCTTTCAATTTTTCTCATTGTTTTGCAAAATTTCGTAGCAATCGGTGCAAATCGGATATTTTGCCAATTCTAGTAAGCTCCTAACAGTGTAGAGCCTATATAAATATACTGCGATAGTGACCTAGCATACACATTTTCCCCAATGCCTCCAAAAACGGGTCCTTCCCAGCGGCTCCGCGGAACGAATCCATAATAGATCCGTCTGGGTGCCTGAGTCCGTCTGTCATCTGTGTCAAATTCAAAGATAGTGTGCACGTTGTTCCTGGGATCGGTATCCGACCTAGCCGCCCCAAAACGTGCCTGAGTACGATCGATTGATTGGGGCCTCGGTTTAAATTATTATCTGGAATAGAAGAAGAGCGAAACGTCGAAATATATGACAAGAACGCTCATACGAACGGCTAAGCAATGCTTTTGTGTAAAGCGCTCAGTGGACTTACAAGACCAGCACCACTATCCGAGGTATAGGTCCAAATGCAACATAATTGCATGTAAACACTTCGGAGAAAGCTTCAGAATAGAATAGAATGACGACATTAGGAGAATAAGTTGCAGAGTTCTAGATGCGAGTGGGCACTGGGTGACAAGTTTTGTCAGATCTGCTTAGAAACCCCTCATCCGAACCGCCTCAACGAGGCTGGATGAGGGACAAGAAGCCTGTCAGTTCATCTGCCGTCACACTGTGTCTGGGCAGGCTTAGACATACTAAGCGGTTAACATGGTTACCAATACTGAGTGCACATACTTCCGCCGGTAACAGACAACTACCCTTGCCGGCGGCCCGCTAGCGTAGTTGGCAGTGCGTCAGACTGCAGGTCAAGGGGTCCTGAGATCGATTCCCAGACAGGCCACATAACGCTCGTGGAGACTGATCATGAAATATTTTCTACGGTCAATCTTTCCCTTCTGCTGATTCAAGAAGGGCAGTTGTCAGTTACTGGCGAAAGTATATGCACTAAGCACTGGTTATACGTATAAGAGGTCTGATCAAAATCTTATAAAAGAGCTTCTTCGAGAGCAGAGAACACATTCGAAAGAAGGAACATGGGCCATACCATGGAACAGTGTCATGGAACAGTTTGAGTAGGTTAACTGACCGCCTCGACATGACCTTAGCTGTTTACTGGGCCGTAAAAACTCAACAAAACAAACAAACTCACAACTGCCCTTAAGTCAGCGGAAGGGAGCGAATGAGCGTAGAAAATATTTCATGATCAATCTTCACGACTGTTCAGAGGCCGGGCTGGGAATCGAACGCGCGACCGCTTGATCTGCAGACCGACGTGCTGCCGACTGTGCTAGACGGCTCGGTAGGACACATGTCAAATTCTGAGGGTCTCTGCATAGGGTAAAGGTGATATCTAGAATCTCCATGTGTAATGCCTTTCGTGCCTGAACTAGTCCTCCATGTGTGAACGAGACCTTGGCATGTAAATGGGCGGGTCATCAATGAAAACAACGAAAACAACAACAACAACAACAACAAAACAACAAGTAATGTGAATTGAATCTCCTCCACTGACCGGGTCCTCCATGGGCGGAAAGGATTCACCACGTGTGAACGAAACCGTTATAGGTGAACCAAACAAGAAGATGTAAACTTGACCTGCATGTGTGAACATGTATTCTACGTCTGACAGGGCCTCCATGTATGAACATTTCTGCTTGTTAGAATGGCTTCTCCAGGTGTGGACGAGATCCCCACATATAAACGGGACGGGACGTGTGAACGAGATAGGTACATATGTACGTATGAACGGGACACCCACCTGTGAAAAGGTGCTGCAAGCTAGATGGAGACGTTCGCGGGTCCTGTATTTTTCAAAGATCCAGCACGTAAAACGGGACTTGCAGTCTGATTATCCAAGTATGCAAGGGATCGCCACAGGCGAACGGACAATCCACGGTTGAACAGGCTCTGCGCCTGTGAAGTGTAAACGGGACCTCCACGTGTTAACGGGATCCGCATGTGAGAAAGGAACCTTCATTTGTGAACGGGTCCTCCATATGTGATCAGGAACTGCATTTGCGAACAGGACCGCCACCTGTAAATGGATCTTCCACGAGTGAGCGGACCTCCACATGTGTATTGGACCGCTAAATGTGAACGGGGCCTGCACAAGTGAACGACATCTGCAAGGCTGTACCTGCGAAAGGGAACTACATATGCGAACGGGATGTCCATATGGGAACGGGGCTTGCATTTTTCAACGGATCCTCTACGTGTTAATGGGACTGTCCATGTGTGAACGAAACGTGAATGTATGAACAGGACCTTATTCCGATGTAACATTTAGCCGCAGATGCGCAATACGTGAATATTATACAAGTTTCTATCACAAATATGTTTGGACTGTATTGACAAGTTTCAAGGAAACATAGCGAGTTGCGACTCTAGACTGACCCTAGATGAATCCCCCCTCCCAAGGAAAAAATGCTATACAAGATTCTATCATAAATATGTTTGGACTGTATTGACAGGTTTCAAGGAAACAAAGCGAGTTGCGACTCTAGACTAACCCTAGATAAATAAAATAAAATTCACGTGTCTTGTCTAAGTAATGCAGAAGACAACTTTTAAAGGAAGGGACCATTTGCCTTTTAAAATTGTCCAGGGGTAGCAAGTTTTTCATTTTAAAATGGTTCCTAACTGGCTAAGTAATGACTTTCATCAGACTGCCACTGTTTGGTGTGATGGACTTTCGAATAGGGACAGACTACATCTTCAAGACTAAAATGCTTGCAACAGATCGGCGCGGAGAGTTGGGGAGGGCGGAGGGGTTGGGGGTCCTGTGGGATTATAATTTTCTCTGCCTCGTCTTTGTCTCAACCCTATCTTTCCTTTCTACTATCGCGTTGTGACACGGTGAGACGTAACTCAAATATTATTACTAAGTAAAACAAACAACAAACCATCAAACCAAATGCCGATTCAAGTATTAGCTTCAAGCAAGTTATATTTTAGGTTTTCATTATTTACTGTCACTCAACGCTCAGGACCGCCGTGCAGTGCAAAGTTAATGTTGACGTCGGCTTAACGAAAGCATTCGTAAATCGAATAATCTATCTATCACATTTTGAAGTCATACAGGCAACAGCTCTAGCAAAAGAGAGAGCAGTTATCGCTTTGGGCTCGGCCATGTCGTGACGTTACACTTGAACGTTTTGAAGTTGGAGTGATAGAAGTTACGTTTAACAAATAAGAGTCAATGTCTATCCTAAGGTGAATGGGTATTCTTTCAAAGGAAACAACTCTGCCATTTTCATTTTTTGCCTCCCTTTTCAACCTTTTCAACGAGAGTCAAGTGTTAAACAGAATAACTTGCCCCCCCCCCCCCCCCCTTAGAAAAGTTCTTTCCTTTAAGCGTAGAACCCATTTTAATGGAATTTATCTTCCAGGAAAGCAAATAAGAAGTCACTAACATTGTTGTTTCCCTATCCAAAAATGGCGGAAAAACATCGACGTGTACTCTTTTACCTTAATATTTTTTTCAGGTGACCTTTAGCCTTTCTTACTTATTGTTGAGGATTGGGGAAATGTTGAGTACAAGTTCTAAACATAATTCACACTGAGGTTCAAACTTTCCACGCGTCTCGTATTGTTACAAAAAGTCCAGGCTTCCACTCGTCTCTGTAGGCCTCGTTTTAATTTAGCCACATACCTAAATCTTGGGCCACTGCTGGTGTAATATTAAAATTTGAACCTGTTGAAAAATGACCCAACTGGCCACTTTTCAATGTTGAATATCGACCCATAGACCATTTTTCAGTGTTGAAAATTGACCTGGGTCAAGTTTCAACATTGAGAATTGGCGCATGGGGTCATGTTTTCACGGGGTCAAAATTTAATGTTATCCGGCTCAAGAACCTCGGGGCGAATACCCCACCATTTAAAGTTTACATTGTAGTATACAAATCAGTTTTCCCGATTCAATATGATTTATATTTGATGTGACGCAAAGGATGTAAATTTTTATCAGGTTTGGCAACGTCGAAATCTACAGTCACATTGGACGCTTCAAAGGATATATATATAGCCGTTCACTATTCAGAACAGTGAGTTTAGTCTTTAGTCAATAGCCGATAGCAGCGTTAGTTGTACTAGTCCATTAATTAATTGATATAAATTTTATTGAAATACTTGAAGAAAATAAATAAATAGCTTATCAGATAAAATAGAAATAAAAGTGATAACTATAATAACAGCCTACCAATGGAAATTCCTTGTAGAGATTTTAAATAAAGGGTTCCTCTCTTGCAGTGTGCTGTCTTTTGATGACACATCAAAGGCACCACATGCCAAGATATGTTCTTTTGAATGTAAGTTAGGCTGCACTGTGTCTTTCGGTCTGCTCTTATCATTATCCATATGTTTTTCCGTGGATAAATCAACATTTTTTGAGATCGTGCCAGAGTTTTGATGTTCATTCTTTTCCTTTGCTTGATTAAACCGAGGGCTTGATTCGTCATTTTGATGAGTAAACGGTTTTTGCAACACTATCTCATTATTAAACAAACTTGGCAGCGGTAAACTTGGATCCGACACGTGTTCTACTCCTTCCGATAGAGGCTTGTCTTTGATTTTGGACTCTGTCATTCCAGGTGCTTTTCTTTCTTTTTTATTTGTATCCTTATGCGGATGGCTTGAATCTCTCAAATCTATGACTTTGGACTTTGATACATCTCGGAATTCATTTGAGATCGCAGTAGACAACCTTTCATCCGTCTCTTTCAACTCTGCTTTGGTTTTCTTCTTGAATTCCTTTACTGTATTCCCGACCGCGGGTTGAAAGTTTTGGTGGTCGTTTGTCTCCCCTGTAGAATAAATGCTTCACAATTAAAACTCGTTATTTGTAGTTTCGAATGCTGTATAATTTTGCCGAATTTTATTCTAAATTTTCGGAATGCACCAATAAAAGGATATAAATAAGTTTCATAAAATGTATAAAGTGAAAAGTATTAGGTCAAGGGATTCCCTAACTCTCCTTCGCACACCGGTAAACGCTATTTTTAGCGCCACACGACACTTAATATCGTTTGCAGTGAAGTCTAAAAAGCGTATATGTATAATTGTATCCTTTGATAAGAAGATTTGGTTATTATGTCCACGGCACACTTTGTTTATGGTGGAGTATACTGTTTTCACGTTGTCCGGTCGTCCACGTGTCCGTCCGTTCGAGACACATTGTTTGTTCTAATATCTTAAAAACGCAGTGATAGATACAGTGGCGGATCCAGAGGGGAATCGGGGGGTTCAAACAAACCCCTTCTTCAGCCTAAATTATTTCATTTTCATGGGGAATTTCAGCAAAAATTGGTCGAACTGCGCAAATTGAACCCCCCCACCCCCTTCAGATAAATTTGAACCCCCTATCCAAAATTCCTGGAGGATCCGCCTCTGAGATATTCATGAATTTGTGCGGACACATTATTAGCATATATTGAGGCTTATCGCTGTCAAAAAGTAGGTGGGACATGTTTTGAAAAAAACGAACAATCTCTCCACAAAATACAATTTTCTCTTTTCTGGTTACCCGTCCAGCGATGGAATAGAAATAGAACACGGGACACAGAACGCTTGTAAAATTATACTTTGGGATTAAAGGATATTATCCCAAATAGGAACATTTTAATTTCAAAGCCCTCCTGTAGCCTTGCAAATAGAGCCAAGATTTTAATTTAAGTCCAATAACTTGTTCGCCTTGTCCAAATGGTGATTCCATGTTGCTACAGGGTGCAGGGAAGCCAGTTTTTCCATTCCAAGTCCTCTTGTGACATTGACAATGGGTCAATGTCACCAAAGTCAAATAAATTCTGCACCCTCACCACATTATGATTCAATGCTATTTTACTACAAATTCAACATGTAGTTCAAGAGACAGGGTGCAGATAAGGCCTTTTTAACACTCCACAACCTCGAGTGATCTTGTAGATGAGTAAAGTAACCAAAACCTAAACACTTCTGCCCCATTTCCAATTAATGATTCCATGTTAGTGTCACAGGGGAGGAAAAATTCGTGGCCCGACCGGGGCTCGAACCCAGGGCCTCTCGCTTACCGTGCGAGCACTCTGCCAACTGCGCTACCGAGCCACTTGGTCGACCTCTGACAGTTTCCCCCTGCTTAATTAGATTCGTCCCCGAATCTACCCGGTACCACGGAGGAACCAACGAGACATGCACTTTTTGATGCTCGCGGCCCTAGCCGTGGACCCACACTGAACCACCAAATGTAACAGGGGAGGAAAAAATCGTGACCCGACCGGGACTCGAACCCAGGGCCTCTCGCTTACCGTGCGAGCACTCTGCCAACTGAGCTACCGAGTCACTTGGTCGACCTGTGATATTTTCCCCCTGCTTAATTAGATTCGTCCCCGAATCTACCCGGTACCACGGAGGAACCAACGAGACATGCAGTTTTTGATGCTCGCGGCACTTGCTATGGACCCATACTGAGCCACCAAATGTCA
This sequence comes from Ctena decussata, assembly GCA_963989385.1. Lineage (NCBI taxonomy): Eukaryota > Metazoa > Mollusca > Bivalvia > Lucinida > Lucinidae > Ctena > Ctena decussata. The sequence goes on along the minus strand of OZ022499.1, from coordinate 62,393,435 downwards.
CAAGGGAGGAAAAATCGTGGCCCGACCAGGACACGAACCCAAGGCCTCTCGCTTACCGTGCGAGCACTCTGCCAACTGGACTACCGAGCCACTTGGTCGACCTAAGATATTTTCCCCCTGCTTAATTAGATTCGTCCCCGAATCTGCCCAGTACCACGGAGGAACCAACGAAAAATGCACTTTGATGCTCGCGGCCCTAGCCGTGAATCCACACTGAACCACCAAATGTCACAGGGGAGGAAAAAATCATGGCCCGACCGGAACTCGAACCCAGGGCCTCTCGCTTACCGTGCGAGTACTCTGCCAACTGAGCTACCGAGCCACTTGGTCGTCCTTTGACCAAGCAGAAAATGTCAAAGGTCGACCAAGTGGCTCGGTAGCTCAGGCGGCAGAGTGTTCGCACGGTAAGCGAGAGGCCCTGGGTTCGAGTCCCGGTCGGGCCACGATTTTTTCCTCCCCTGTGACATTTGGTGGTTCAGTGTGCGTCCACGGTTAGCGCCGCGAGCATCAAAAAGTGCATGTCTCGTTGGTTCCAACGTGGTACCGGGTAGATTCGGGGACGAATCTCTTTAAACAGGGGGGAAATATCAAAAGTCGGCCATTAACTCAACAACTCAGGTGTCTAACGGATAGCGGGAGGCCCTGGGTTCGGGTTCGAGTCCCGGTCGGGCCACGATTTTTTCCTCCCCTGTGACATTTGGTGGCGAGTGTGGGTCCACGGTTAGGGCCGCGAGCATCAAAAAGTGCATGTCTCGTTGGTTCCTCCGTGGTACCGGATAGATTCGGGGAGAATCTAATTAAGCAGGGGGAAAATATCAAAGGACGACCAAGTGGCTCGGTAGCTCAGTTGGCAGAGTGCTCGCACGGTAAGCGAGAGGCCCTGGGTTCGAGTCCCGGTCGGGCCACGATTTTTTCCTCCACTGTGACATTAGTTTGGTATTACTCAATGGGATAAGATGCAGACAAATCATTTTTTACATCCTAAGACCTCCTGTAACATTGGAAAGAAGGACAAGGTTACCAAAATCTAATCAGTGTTTTCCTTCGCCCAAGGATATATCTATAAACGTTTGGTCAACCTGTGTTCATCCTTTCAGTAAGACAAACTGCAAACAAGAAACTACGCAGATTCCGACGAAATCCGCACCAAAAACAGTGCCCCCTCCTCTCCCCCGCCTCATGCCCACCATGGTGGGACAACATAGTGAACAGTATCGAGAAGGCATGTTCATTGTAGACTGTTCTAGTTTACCAAACGTCATCAATATAAACACATTTTCTAAAGCCTACGTAAAAATAATCCATCAACTATTATTATCTTAAAGGAAAATATGATTTTAAATGTAGAAATAAGAATTGTAGGAGTATATGAAAAAACACTGAATATCCCACTGGCACATATTGTTGAATCAACATAGAATAATCAACGTTGATTCAATCTTGATTAAACGTTATGTGTCTGCTGGATATTTTCTGTGAGAGCTTTACCTTTTAGTAAGATCTCTTTGTGAATTAAAGAAGTTCTGGTCTTCTCTTCTATGTCTTCATTATCAAAACACTTTTCCTGGTCATCTTTGTTTTCTTGTTCTCTGCGAAGCAAACTCCTGTCAATTTCTACGTCAGTTTTTATTGTGAGCAAATTAGTCCTTGTATTTGACCCTCTGCATCTAAGGTACTTACGGAATACAAACACAAGCAAGCCTGCTATAATACACACGAGTACAATAACTGAAACGACTACTGCTATTATGACTATGTTTCCGCTACCTGCAATGGCTGTCTGTTCCATGCTTTCTGTGGCTGCAAGTTCCATGTTTTCTGTATCGGTCCTATTAGCTTTACAAACAGGCGTTCCTATTGCACCGTTATCACATGTAAGTGTTTCAGTTGTGGCATTTATGGATCCTTGTTTGCAGTGCCACTTTAAAGTTTCACCGTGTGTTAACAGACCATTGGATTTCAGGTTTTCTAATTGAACCAGATCACTAGTAGTTTTGACAGCACAATCGCACAGACATCCAACAGAAAGATCATCCCATTCGTTATTGACGCATGAAGCTGTCCTGCTACCCTTTGGTGTTGAGTTTTCTGTGCAGTAAATAAATAGTAATGTGTTTTCAGCTTCTAGTTTTGACTTTAAAACACACTCCGAATCAAGTCCAGGATATGGTGGGCATAATACTGGCTCACATTTTGGTTTTTCTGTCCACCGACCATTCTTATCGCAATACATTTTTGGTGGTCCGCTTCGTATGAAATTTCCAATGCACTGCACATTAAGTTGTACACCATAAACATCATTTTGACCATTTACTGTATGATCTATGATAATATTACCATGTGCAACCGATGGAGCTGTCCCACATTTCTTAATGTGACATTTGGGAATGCTTAGTGGCTGCCACTTTTCATTCGACTGACACTGATAAGTACTGGAACCAGCCAACTCATAACCCTTGTCACATTTAAATCTAACAACAGCACCTACTTCGTAATTATCACCAATTTGTTTGCCGTGATCCGGAGATCCAAGTGGGGGACAAACCCTGGGTGAGCAAGAAAATGGTCCTCCTATCCACTTGCCACCAGAACATTTGAATATATTATTTCCTTCTGGGCGATACGCTGGCAAACAGTGGAATTCAACAGCGGTATCTTCACGGTATACAGAAACATCCGACATGTTATTACCAGAGTTTCTGATTTCTGGAAGTTTCAAACAATCTCCAGACACAGTACCTGCAACTAAAATAGAACAGTACCGTATTAATAAATAAATCGGGACACTGGAAAACTTAATTTCTGTAATTGTCGTAAAATAGAACAATTGGTTTTACCATGCAGTCGTGCGTCCAAAAATGCGTATGGAATGGCAAACGTACAGTGTTGACCTGATCACACTCTAGGGGCAGCCTCACCTTGGCCTACTTTATCAGTCCCAATACCTAGATGCTACGGTTACTTGGCTCATCCGAGACCTGCGTCATTTGAGCCTTACGTGTAGGTTTGAACCTAGTGGCCACGTATAAATTTCCTATTTTTATGACTGAAGACTGCTCCACTCCTGATTAAAGTTTTGTTGCTGATGGGGTCCTCTCGATATACGCTTATTTATATCACCTCGTGCATTTTAGTTTAACCCATATTTGGGGCCTTCATAATGGTAAAATAATTAGCTCTTTGAATACGGCTCTAACAACATCGCAAGGTTTGCTAATTCTGTCAGTCACAGAATTGTTGTGTTCGCTATTTTTCCTCTAAATGCCAACAAATGTAGAGCAATGACCTGTGCAACCAGTCACAGAGTGCTGTGATAACTATTTGTAGTTATTTTGTTTATGGCAAAGAAGAGCTCTACAATCCGATTGTCTTCAGAAGTTACCATTGTCAAGAAATGTCTTCGTGACAAGAGGCATGTTAAGCGAATACGATTACAACCGAGAACTGTGCTTCGGAAGGAATAAATTTTACTTCGTTTATTGTATGTGGTCGAACATACAATTAAGTACCGTTCCGTGTAAGGATCAGGCAGATGGTGGAAAGTGACATGTCTCAGATATCGCTGAAACTTATTGTATAGTTGAGTATTGATGAAAAAATAACTCATGCAAAATATTTCCAGTTTCTATCAAACCGTTGCCATGGTAACCAGTATAACACATTTTGAGCGAAAATCACACAGTTTTATAAAATAATTTATGTTTTAGCACAAATTTAAGTCAATGTCTACTCATATATATTTCATGTTCAAATAAACAGTTTATACACTATAAATATTTGAGGTATCCCGCAAATATTCAAATTTAATCTTATGCTTTTTCACATGTTGGTTGATCTTATCACTGAAAGAAACAGGGTAGGGTCAGCATTTTTTGCCAAATCCTCAAAAATGAAATTTTTTAGCATTTTTGAATGCATTTATCTACTGTCAGCAACACCATATAGCAAAGCGGATGTTACCCGAGTAAAGTCAGTTGTTCCCTCAAACAAAATGTAGATTCAGATATCTGTGTTTTGTGGGTATCTTTTAAAATAATTGGCTTTGAATATCACCACTTTTACAAAAGTGAAAAACTTCCTGATTTCACGAAACTTGTAGAATGCACTGATAGCTTGCATAATAAGTGTGTAAAAGTACACATTAACATTCATGAATACTAATGAAAGAACCAGGAAATGTGGTTACCTTCAGAAATGAATGCAAAGCATATTCTAAGGGGTCTAAGTACCCCCCCACTTATAAAGCACTGTAAAATCAATGTGAAACTCAGGTACTTCGTCAAAACTAGCATGACTAAGATATGGCTCTGATATGTGTAAGAATTTATTTTAATTAAAAATGTAACCGATACAAAATAAGTATCGTGTCTTTTAAAACCGTTGCCAAGGTAACCGAGATAACAAATATTTGAACAAAATCAGGTAATTCTTTGGTAAAAATCTACTTTTTAGCATATTTTCAAGCCGATGTCTACTTAAATATATGACTCTAAAGTTTGTTTATATCTTAACCTTATAAATGTCTGATATAACGATAAAATATTTAACTACAAACCAATGCGTTTAGACATTTTCAGTTTACGTTATTACTACAACAAACAATTAAGGTCAACATATGAAACATCTTCCAAAACAGATTTTTTTTTCATTTTTTATGCATTCATTATCTGACATTAACACAACTCAGCACAACAGCTGTTCTACGTATGAAATCAATTTCATCACAATCTAGATATTGTTTAAAACAATTAATTGGCTTTGAATTTCACCACTTTTACAAAACTGGAAAACCTTCTAATTTTACAAACGTTATAGAATGCACTAGAAGCTTGCATTAATAGTGTGTAAAAGAGCAAATAAACATTCATGAATACTTATGAAACACCAAGGAAATCTGGTTACATTCAGAAATGAATACAATGCATATTTAAAGGGGTCTAAGTACCCCACCCACTTATAAAGCACTGTAAAATCAATGTGAAACTCAGATGGTTAGTCAAAACTAGCATGGCTAAGATATGGCTGGTAAAATGTGTAAGAAGTTATTTAATTAAAAATGTAACTGAAACACAGTATGTATAGCGTGTTTTAAGACCGTTGTCATGGTAACTGAGATAACAAATTTTGAACAACAATCATGTTATTCTTTGGTAAAAATCTACTTTTTGGCATATTTTCAAGCCAGTGTCTACTTATACAAAATGTATGACTGACTCTAAAGATTGTCTATACCTTAACCTTATAAATGTACATATGGAATCAATTTTATCACAGTCTAGATATAAAATTAGATGTCTGTGTATTTGAGCGCTGTTTACTGAGTAAATGGCCGTGATATTTATTATATTTAAAAGGTTTGAAAACTTCAAAATTTCTCAAATTATAAGAACTGCACAAGTATAATGCATGTTAATGTTTAACAATTGCATTTAAATAGTCATAAATAATTCCAGTAGAACTATGACTGCTGATAGCCCTCAGAAAGGAATGAATATTCTTTGGGGTCTAACTATCCCACCCACTGTAAGTACTACACCAATGAATGTGATCCTCAGTTAGTCAGTGTAACTCTACATGTTTCAGCTATGGCTTATATTTCATGTATTTCTGCCACTTGACAAACCATTTGCAAAGTGTAACTTGTTATTGAATATAGAATATAGAATAACTTTTTATATGTTTCTGGAAATTATTGACTAGAAGGAATGGAAGAGGCACTGGAGGAATGTGGATTGCTTGACTCGCTTTTATTTATCATTTTCCTGTAACTTAGCCGTTTCCAAGACTTATTGGATGACCCTCGTATACCCAAGCTTCATTATTCTATTCCAAAGAATACCCTAGTAATGGAATGCTCAACAATAATCTTACAAACTGCCATAGTCCGTTTTTTTTCCAAAAGGGTGTAACTGTGCTAAAAATCATCGGTGTGTAACCTCCAAACAACATGCGCTACTATCATTGCTTGATTATTTACAAAATTTAAACTTGATATTGGATAAAAACTGTAAGAGAAGTTATCCGGAAAGGAACATGCTAAAAATCCAAGTAAAGAGCTGTAACTCTGCTGTAAATCATTATAGCATAACCTGGAACCAATATGCGCTGCTCGATTACATAGTCTTACATTATACAAAGTTTCAGCTAAATCGGATTAAACTGTAAAAGGAGTTATCCAGAAACGAAAAGTCGAGGACGGACGGCAGCACCATAGCATAATATGTCTCGTTTTTGCAAACGGCACAAACATGTTTCTTTAGTGGGACTTTACAAAATATACCGTTTACGTTGTAACCACTTAATTTGGCCAGACAGCGAATTTCCCACAAGAAGATGTTTTATGAATGCTTATGGCCGAACAACAAGCAAAATGCTTAACCAAAATTCGCCTTTGCATATAAAATGTTCGGGTGTGTTAAACAAAAGCAAATGTCATATTTACATAAAATGGTAAAGAAGTGGCTCGTAATTAATGATAGTACTTTGTATGTTAATCTAAATATTCATATTTCAAATTTTAAAGTATTTGAGTAAGTGGGTGGGGTATTTAGACCCCGTTGCATATGAACATGTCTTAAACATTGATAAACACAGGTAAACATATTCTCCAGATATGTTTTTTGCTTATTTGTACTTTGAGAAATGAATAATGCGTTATATTATCTGCTTTAATTTGCACAGATAAAACTGCCAATGCCTCTTAAACTGATATCCATAATCTTTTTGAATTAAACTTAGTTCTCTGAGGCAATACAGCCCCGATTTTTATAAGTTCCTATATAAGTAAATTATTGGTTGTAAAGTGTCTGAAGTCAGACTACCAAATGATGAAAATTGACTTCTAGTTTGTATCAAAATTGATAGATTAAAGGATCATTGTATCATGCTTAAGAGGTATAATGGATGTGTATTCCATGGTTACCATGGTAACGGCATTTGCACTGTACAAATTGTGTACTAATGCTTAAACCCACCTCCACGTTAAAGTGTTTCATGCATAAAATTTCATCAGAAATGAAAACATATCATTTTTATGAAGAAGGCTTTGCAATTATATTCCAGTGTAAGAAAGTGGGTGGGGTAATCAGACCCCATTTCAGGTCCTTTTCATGTATCTCTGAAGTTCCCAAAGTGTAGTTATTCTTAAACATGCATTAATAAATGTTTATATGCATTTTTACACATTCATCATAAAAATTACCTATGAATCACCTAAGGTTAATAAATAAGGAAGTTTTCATTTATTTGTTATGATAGTAAAATTCAGGGGGATTTATCTTTGAACATTGACCCAAAACACAGATATCTGAATATGGTCATTATTTGTGCTGACAACTGACATTATGCGTACAGTTGCCGTTTTGCTGTGTTGTGTTGCTGACGGAAGATAATTTCGTTTAAAAGTAAAAAGTATGCAAAGACCAGGAACTGAAACAATCAAAATCCAAATCCAGCCCTCAAACCATAGTTGGAAACAACTAAGATTACAAATAATCAAGATACAGAGAACATATGGCCAACCGAGTGAGCAGCTTGTTCCCAAAAGGTGGCCACTCAGCAACCCAAACCGAACCAAAAATAATAAGAACATACATAAGGTAAAACATCACAGAAACTCTGACACCAAAAACAGGCAACAGAGAACCACAACAGAACTACCGCCTTGGAACGGTCAGTAATGAATTACTGGGGGGCTTAAATCGATTTTACAGGCCCAACCTCACCCTCAGTTTCTGAAGTGGTACAAAACATTTAGTTGGTTGTTCGGTTCGCATGATAACCCTCTAACTCGTCAATGAATCATCACGGTAAACACATAAATCAAATTTCAACACCATGAAGAAGCAAAGACGAGGACTCAACAGATACAACGGGCCGTCTGACAGGTGGAGATCCCTGTCCTGCCAAACGACCCCACTGGAAATCTGAAGCAAAAGAAGGTCACCAGTTGAGCCCCGGTGGACCAAGCAACAGACAAAAAACTTCACTTTTTGTGATTTTTGAAAAAGTGCTGACCCCACCGCAATCCAAACACTTAGTACACTCAATGAGATTAATGGCTGACCTTTATTTTAGTTTTAATTTTCACTCCATACATCAAATATTTACATGAGACAACATTATTTTAAGTATGGGACGTTAAGGAGTAGACAGTTGCTTAAATATGTCCAAAAAAGCTATTTTTCAAGCAATAAAACCTAGATTTTTGTGAAAAATGTGTTACCTTGGTTACCATGGCAACGGCTCGATAGAAACCGGAAATATTTTGCTTGAGTTACTTTTTCATCAAAAGGCAACCATACATGGAATATGAGTCAAATCTGAGAGATGTCACTTTCCACGCTTTTCACTACAGCTGCCTGAGCCTTACACGGAATGCTACTTAATTCTGTTGAAATGAGAAAGATGCTCACAGGAATACCTTTGCAAATGGCAGTTTTTTATACTAAATCTTGCAACATGTCAATAAATGCACGCTATTTGGCAGTACTTTGTGGACAAAATCATTGACCCGCATTACAAGGCATTTGTTCAAAGTATTTTTTCATAATGACATTTCATCTCCTTAACACGAGTGGGTCTGTAAAGTTTTAACGAATTGTCCCAAATGCTAATGGAACTAGTCTAGACAAGAAATTCCGCAACTGCAGTTAACTAACATTTTAAGGGACCAAAGGTTGTCTTTCATATACAAGTCTTGTTGTCTCTTTAAGACGAATGAATCTGACTTTTCAATAAAATTTTACCATGGGTTTATGACTAAGACTTGAAATTTTGTCAAGTGCAGATAACTCACTATGAAACCGAAAGTTGTCTCTTTCATCTATGGTGATTCCTTTCATAACGCCCACTGCATGTGTGTAGTGCACGAAATAATTCCAAAAGGAAAGACAAAGAATTTAGTCACGGCTAGGTAATTCATAAAAAAAAAACAGGCCAGGGCATTTTATTGGTTATCCCCTCGGGGATAACCATATTAAGATAGGAATTCGTACTCGATTGTACGCCGTTTCCTTTTGCTTTGCTTTCGTCGTTTCCTACAGGTCCCATTATTTCCAGGTACTTCTACATTTGGCACACCCAGCTACAGGGTTCTCGCCAGCATCGCTAATGCATGATCTTTATAGCTTATATCTTAAAACCCTTTATGTCACCTTATACAAACAGTTACCCAAAAGTTCAGTTAGCACTTTACAGTGCCGATCAATAACAAGTTCTGCTTGATTAACGCTAAATGCAGGTTCCACTATTTACCGGTACTTGCTCCCATAGTTTGGCGCACCTAGCTGCAGGGTCCCTTCCAGCATTGCTAAGACATGAGCTGTAAAACTTTTCCTGAAGACATCTCGCCTAATACAAGAATCGCACCTAATACAAGCACTTACCAGAGAGTACAGTCCACTTATGAAGAGCCACTACTAAACAGTACAGGTCATCTAACAAAAGTTAATAGCACTGAAGCTCACCTGTTACAAGCAATCACTAGACAAAAAGAAAAAAAACTTTCAAACTCGCCACTTACCTACAGCTTCAACAAATCCAAGAATACAATAAAATTAACTTGTATTGCTGCCATTTTCTGCTTTACAACTTGCACCCTATAGATTCATACCTCTCAAGCTTTTTCAAAAGCTAAACTTGTATAGGTTTTACGGCCCTTTCGAGTGGGGTTATGCTGCAGGATCCATGACGGACGTCTATAAGATGTGTGACTCTTGAAAACATTTTCGAATTATATCTGCAACTGCAAAAGTATAGCAGTTGTATTTGCCGGTACCAACTGGAAAAGCCCATTGATCAATGTTTGTATAATACCCGAAGACGGAGAATATTGTAACCGTTTTTCCACCCCATACCTCCGTCTGTCCGTACGTCCGAACGCTTTTGAATCCTGTATCATGTCTGCGCACTCCTACAGTTTCTCCCCGATGAATTTGAAACTTTACAAGCTATGGTAGGCCTATGAATTTGTCGTTTTGGGATTATCCCTAACAAATGCGTATTCTCTTCGGGCTCTCTCTCTCTCTGTCTCTCTCTCTCTCTCTCTCTCTCTCTCTCTCTCTCTCTTAAATATTAAGCGGGCTAAGTATTTTTCACCATCTTTCAGTGGCACATATATTGTCTTGGCAACTCAGTGCCGCAGTCTTAGAGTTTTGGTCTGACTGTTGTGAATTTTAGCATGCTTCTTTAATATGATTTGAGAATGTGCGTGTAGCTTTGCCATTATTCTCTGATAGATAATATGTTTTATCCGTTTCTATTTAAACGGACTGCCAAGTGCAGATGGTACACAGCAGTACATACCTTGTCTCTGCAACATTTCTTAAAGCTTAAACCTTATTAGCTTATATGTTTCTTCAGTATAATCTAGTGATGGGCATTTCGTTTCATTTATTTTTTAGCTTCAACAAAGGAAAGTATTTTTCGGCCTCTTGCTACAGGCACATGCATGAATTACTAGGGGGCTTGGGACCATATGTCCTGTCTTGTTAGCTTCCCTCAGCTGACAGCTTACAGAATGCGATATTGTACTGAATAAGGCTACCTTCGAATACAACTTCTCCTTAACTCTGTTCGGAGGAAGCCTACGAATAGAGTTACACAGTAGCTCTATTCGTACGAATAAGGCTATTGTGCTGAAGAGTAGCTATATTCGGAGCATGAAATGTTTTCCTTCGAAGCGAACTACCCTGGGCTCTGTGATCCTAGATTACAGAGACAGCAAATATTCAGTGCTACAAACATGTTAGATGGTACTTTTGAGTTGTTTATCTTCTGTTGTTTCCTCCTCCCCCCCCCCCCCCCCCGCCCCCTTTCCCCCTCTGAGACTGGAATCATATGCATTCGAGTAGTATTGGGAACCATGGGCTGCACAATGCATGTGCAAATTACTTAATCAAAATTGCATGAATAATTCTTAGGGTTGTGGGCCTCGAATTATAACATGTTAGTGGCGCGGTATTATGCTCTCACGTTGGCCGGCCGTCCGTGAGACTGTACGCGCACAAAAATGGACTTTACTGTTTTATTGCTATAGCAATTAGAACTTATAGTTGGCTGAAAGATAAAGATGTTAATTATCTTTTTATTGTCCTGTTTTACATATTTATGTTGGTCACTTAGCAAGACCACAGGATCCAGTGCTTCCAGATAGACGGACGGCTAACCTATTGTCTCCTCGGCACCAAACCAATCATGCCACAATTTGTGCAGCAGTAGACGCACTCGTTGCGACGCATGTTTGTCTTCCAATACAGCTACAAAAACATATAACTGATACTCTTATCGCACGAACAGAGCTAACGGAGTAGCTTTATTCAAAGGTAGCCTTATTCGGTACAACAATGCGCTTTTAATATACCAAAGGTCCGTCATCCGTCTACTCTTTAGAACAACACATTGCGAGAATACTCAATTCTGAGGGAGGCAGTCACTGAGATGATGAATAAGAACATCCAAAACGATATCGCGATAAAAGTTCATCTGGAGCATAAAAGCAATTTTATCAGGTTGAATGGCAGATCCGATCAAACTGTTATTGTTATGGCAGAAAAAATTGCCTTTTACTTACATTACTTAAAACGATTTTTCCACACTCAGACTTTCATTTTGCATTATATCTTCGCTGAACTTGTAGCCCAGCGGGCACATGACGTCAAAATGTTGTCACACTGACGTCGATGCGACGTGATGACGTCGCATCGACGTCAGTATGACGTCCTTGCGAACTCTTGCGCCTGTTGGGAGGTGAGACAGGCATATATTTTCTGACGAGTTCTATTTTCCGCCGTTTCGGAGACTTATTCTGAATATATTCTCTGCTCTTGATGGAACTCTTTAAGATTTGAATTATAAGGGACAATGATGTCTCGATGTTAGCCATTTCACAATATCATATCAGGGACATTACCTTAGGTGTTGAATTTGCGTTCACATGGTTGCGTATTTTCTTGCGTATTTCATTTTGATGAGGCGTAAGCCCCCCCCCCCCCCTCCCCCCCCCCCCCCACAGGTTGCTTGGTCCCGTTGGGCGTAGATGTTTTTCTTGACAGTCGTCAATGGTTTTGCTGACAAGTTTTCCAGTGACGTCATAACAGAAGCTGATGCGACAAAACGGTGATTTATTTTACTTATTATCAAATCCTAAGTATATTCTGTAGGTAGATCTTCGCCAGATTACATAAAACACAAGTGTTTTACGTCAACATATAAATGAAACCTGGATATGTTCATTTAGATATGAACTATTCTCTATATCTACTTCTCCGAAGTTTACCATAGGTAAAAAAATATTCTGTCATCATAAATTGGTATTGGAAAATGCATCTTATTTTTGTTTACAATAACATAAATGGGTCTGTTAGGTCATCTTTTTTTTTCATAGATCCAGGATTTTTCCTACAATTCCCGAATTTGCTAATACAATAGTTTTCAAGCACTTGATTTTTTCCGACAATGCAAACTACAAAATGAGTAGTCATTATGATACTTTGTCGTGCGTAGATTGGGTAGCAAGATTAAAGCATGTTTCAAAGTATTGTTTCGGTGCATAAATGTAAGACGAAACATTTGTTGCCATCAAGAGACCAGCTTTTCCATTATATGCAGATAATTCTATAGCTTAATATGTAAAAAAAACTGACAATGAAACATCGATTCATGCAGTAATGAGCCGAGTGATCTCTAGTACATCTTCACAAGCCAATGATACTAAGTCCACTATGTTTCTACGTAAGGATGGAAAAATGGATGACTTGCGAATTTACGTCCTTTTCAACACTATTTCAGTTATATCAGGTCGATGGAAGGGTGTGATGAAAGGGTGTGTGCACTGCGACCCCGGTTGCGGTTGGAAAGATTTCCACCTCCAGCGGGGCTCGAACCAGGAACCGCTACATCAGCGGGCCAGCGATTAACCCACTAAACTACCGAGGCTCCTCATACATAAGGAATAGTGTGGACTTAGTACCTTGGCTTGCGAAGATGTCTGTAGTAGTATCTTAACAATATTCGGTGACCTTCCCAGCTCTATAACTCTACCAGCTGAATTACACGGACACATGGTCGTCCCAAGCCAGGGTCGCACAGCTTGTAGAGCAGTCTCGCTAGGACCTAGAGGGTCGAAGATTCAAGTCCCACCATGGTCAGAGTATTTTTCTTGCTCAGACGGCGTAGTAAATTTACATTGATTCTGCAACATTGTGTGTGTGTGTGTGTGTGTGTGTGTGTGTGTGTGTGTGTGTGTGTGTGTGTGTGTGTGTGTTTGTGTGTGTGTGTGTGTGCGTGCGTGCGTGTGCGTGTGTGTGTGTGTGTATGTTTCTATTTTCTTGTTTATTTAAATCTATCTTGACATGCGTTTTCCGGTGGACGTCCATTAATGCATGACATCTGTAGAAGTCCAGTTTACGGAATTCCATCAAGAATTCAGCGGAAGCCAATCCTTGACGGGCGTCCATGGAGTCCTACTATCTATCTAGTTGTACTGCAGCACCCCCTCGCGAGGATTACGTGCAAGATGATTGCGCGCCGTGAAGAAGAAAAAAGTGAGATGAATAGATGAGACTAAAAAGTGTAAAAGTGAGGTGAAGAAAGACGAAAGGGTTAAAACAGTTAACAGAAGTGAGATATTAAAATCAGGTTAAAAACAGGTCTGTTGTATTTATGGCATCTGGTGGTAAAGAGACCTGACTGCCACACTGAACTGAGTCAGGGTAGGCAGCAAAACAACGTCAGCTGGTAGTCGATTCCATTGCACAACAGCCAGGGGGAAGAACGAATACTTATAAAAATTTGCTTGAGTGTGAATTTGAAGTAGCGCAAGGGGGTGGCTGTGACGTGTCATTCTTGTAGGATGTGTAAAATACGATGGGAGAGGTACAGCAACAATATTGTGAATAATTTTGTATAACATGCAAAGGCGAGCGTCTGCTCTTCTCTCTTCCAGAGACATCCAGCCAAGACTAGACTGCATAACAGTGACACTGTCGTAGGGTGAATAATTATTCAGAGTCCACCAATTTATGTAAAGACGTTTTTCATGACACCATTCTGTCAGTATCTTCACTGATGTTCATAAATGTATTTGCTGACAACCATCAGTTTGATCATGGGCACCCATTATGACATCTGTGTCCATCAGTTTCCATAGACGTTTACCATTTCCGTCCTTGATGATCGTAATCACCACCAGACACTAATATAATCGACGCCCATCTTAACATTAGTTTCATCATTGCATCAAGATAAAAGGTAAAAAATTCTCGTAGGCTTGAGGTCGTAGGGGTAGTGACCCGTCCTATTTTGGACAAAGCATTAAAACTGACAGAGGCCAGCCCTCGATTCGAAAAGCTACCCCTGAGGAGTTGGCAGACATAGGTCTTTGAAACAGGGATTCGAACCCGTGACTTTCTGGTACATTGAAGAGAACCTATAAAACCACTCGAACACGGTGCCTCTGGAAAACAAGGCCGATATCTCATTGAATACGCCTAACTGTTTCGATCCTCACGGTAGTCTATTACAGCATCCTTGGGCATCTACCAATTTCCATTTAGCAATAAATTGGCAAGAGTTTTCGTGAATAAAATCACAGACAAAATCTTCAAAAAAATCTTACAAAAATGCAGTTGTTTGTATCCCAAGCTATAACTGCAAATAGAACTCCCTTTCTCCGCACATAAAAAATAACCCGAAGAAGGTTGTGGGGCTGGTGGAAAACCCTGATGTTGATTCATCAGTTGCCTGCCCTTCTTGGGGTGGTCGGCCTTTGTCGGGGAATTTGCTCCTCTGGGAGCAATTTCCTTATTTAGGGGGCTTCATTTTCCAGAGAGGCATACGGGAATTCATGCAGAGAAGTGTCCTTCAGGAAAGCAAACCAGAAAACAGTTCTTGTTGCTCCCCTTTGTAAATCTGACAGAAGCTACATAGATTGACTGGTCAGTATAGCATAATCATTTGAATAACTCGTAACTTTTGGCATTTTTTGAACTTGTTGAGGAGTCAACTTTATTTGTAGAGATGTGTCCTTCAGAGAGGCAATCAGGAGTTTATAATGCATGTATTCACATTTGTGGGCCTGTGGCAAACCCAGATGTTGACCCGTCAGTTGTCTCCCTTCTTGAGGGGGTCGACCCTTGTTGGGAACTTTGCTCCTCTGGGAGTAAATTCTTATCTTGGGTTTTAAATCTCATTTAAAATGTTTTCCAGAGAGGCATACAGGAGGTCATCAGTCTTTATAAATTGTTGGAAACATGGAAGTTTGAAAAGTAATTGGGGTGTTTATTGGAACCAGTGGGATATTTATGCGTTATCTGGAGCCCTGGCTACATCAGCCTTTTTCACCACTCTCCGAGTGTCGTCAGTCAGTTTTCCTAGTCTGCTTTGAAGCTTTCTTCGAATTGTTTTTGTTGTTAATTATTTGTTTTGTGTTAACATGTTACATTTTGACCTATACTCCGGTTAGGGGTCCCGGTCATTGAATAAACCTTCTAAACCTTCGAAGGTTGTCATCCAAGACCGCAGTATCTTTATGCTGTTGAAGGGAAAACAGGGCTGCTGTGAGTAGCCATGGTCAGCAAAGTAACCAGGTTTCTGGTGCGGCTGCCAGAGTGAGGGGGGAGTAGGCCTACCATAAATGGACACTGGCCACGAACTGCTCCGCTTCCGATGCGGTGCGGGTTTTACTAAAAGCAAATAGTAGTATTGTTGATCTCCCTTTATACTCTGATTATACCCCCCACCCCACCCCCTGCACACACACACACACACACACACCGGCGGGAGACGTGTTGCTATTACCATAGTTGCATAGTTGTCTGTCTGTCTGTCCGTTACAAATTGTGTCCCCTCCATAACTCTGAAACTGTCGAGTGCTTAAGATAGATTTTTCATGAAACTTGGTACAAATAATATTTGTGCATCCCATCTGATTATCTCTTCATATGCATCCCTGCCAGGTACATGCTACTACAGATTATAAATGATTCCTTTTTTCCGAGTTGTTTTGTGGAACCGGCTCCCTATAGGTAGGCTATAATTCTTTTAAGAGATCTTGACTCCTTCAAATTGGAATTAGCAAGATAAACGATCAGAGGCGACACAAAATAAGATCTGTTTTTACCCTGCTTTTATCTCATCACTTAGCTACCAATACTAACACTCTCATCTTGTTTTCTTATCTCAATATCATACTTTCATAAGTCACTATCATTTTCACTATTATTCTTACTAACCCTGCGCAAAACACTCAGTATAGAGGGCGATGCAGTAAACAGTACCATCAGAACAAGAACCATTACTCCATCTACATTATTTTCAGAATAATGTCCCCCTGTGATTTTGTATCGAACTTGTGTCCGCTCTATAACTAAAACTGCCGAAGATACATTCTCAAAAGGGGATATAAATATAAAGCATCATCAGACGATAACTCTACCTACATTTTTAAGGCATTATGTCCCTTTGTCATTTTCAGTATAGAAATCATGTCCGATCTATAATTTTTAAACCGTGGAAGATATTTGCAAACTTTGTATACATATAAAGCATTATCAGACGATGTTCATCAGAACCTATAAATATAAATCACTATCAGACGATATTCAGAAGAACCACGCCTCCACCTACATTTTTACGGAATTATGCCCCTATGTAATTTTCAGTATGGAAATTGTGTCTGCTCTGTAACTCTGAAACTGTCGTAGATACTTGTATCAAGTTTGATACAAATATAAAGCATCATCACACACTGTTGGGACAATAAGAACCATAACGCCACTTACATTTTTGACAGAATTATGTCCTTTGGTGATTTTAAGTATGGAAATTGTGTCCGCTCTATAAACTTTAAGACCGTCAAAGGTTTTTTCGTGAAACTTGGTATAAATATAAAGTATCATCTGACTACGTGCAGAGAATACGAACCGTGACTTGTTACTCCTGTCGTCAGAGGTCAAAGGTCTACATGATTTCTTTAAAAAACGAATTCTTTTCAACACACACACACACACACATACACACACACACACACACACACACATTCACTGGATAATCACAGTCAGCAGAATTAATGATAGGCAAAAGGTAAAGAACGATATATGACTGTTTTATCAATGACTTCTATGGATTCAATATTTTTAGAAATGATGTTTAGAAGCGGCTATCAAAACAGAAGAGAAATAGACGATATATTCACTGTGTTGCGTTTGTGTACTGTTGATAAGATGATCATTTTACCGTTAATGGGTTCAAGGATCACAGTTTTGTATAACGACCCCATTTTCATGCTTGTATATGCACAAAACACTTCAGAAGCGTAAATTTATATTTGTCACATTTCAGATGTGAAAAAAAACTCGAGATGTTTGAGCCAAATACTACGAAATCACCTGCTGATAAATTTTTGGTGGCCGGGCTGGTGACATACAGATCAAAGAAACCATCTTTCATACAGAAGATGGGAAAAACATGACAGAAGTATCATACTTAACCCAAAATGAAGTGGGTCACATACATTATACCTGCCGCAGGTATAATGTATGTGACCCACTTCATTTTGAATAACATATTGAAGCTCCTTGTTGAGTGAGAGTCGTTCTGCTGGGAATTATGCTCTAAAACAAGTGAATGGCAAAGTTGCTTATCTAACAGTGAATCTGTGCAACCTGGGCCACATGTTTTTCAAAGACAGTGGGAAAAATAAGATATTGCGATTGTCTTAAGCCAATTTTGGTGGCAATTTCTTTTTCTCTAGAAAAATATGGAAGGGCGAGAGTAAGAGAGAGACCTTTGACTAGAATTAATATACATGAAGTATACTATTACAAACTAAAGCATATAGTAGAACTTCATTGGCTCGAACAGACTTGGGACCATGAAAATTAGTTACAGCCAAGGGTAGTTCTAGCCATCCAGGGTCAGTTTCCATATAAAGTGAACTCTAGGGACCAAGAAAAGAGTTCTAGCCAGGCAGGGCGAACGAGCCATCACGGTTCGAGCCATTGAAGTTCTACTGTAATTTATTCGAAATCCAGCATGTAGAAATGTGCCTGTGTAATGTTAAACCATCTCCGGTCAAGTGCCTACGCCCTGACGATGCCACCCATTTGACTATTTACCTGTAACTTTTCAAAACACGATTTTAATGCTGCTTGGCGTTTATTGCAACAGTAGGTTTATCTGTCATCTCAATATTGGCACAAGAAAGATGGAGAAAATGCACAGTGAGAAAATGTTGGAATATTTGCTGAAAATAAATATCTACATGGACTAGAAATAAATTTACAGCGTGTAATGATAACATTTAACCAGGAGTTTTAGCTGTTTAAGTTTTAAGCGGCCCTTGGTTTATATCATGTCTTTCGCTTTGTGTCGGGCCGCAAAAATTTAAACAGCTCAAACCTGTAATGTAATCGTATATATTCTTCAAAAATCATAAAATATATTGCATCTCTAAGATTCATATCTATGATAAGAGGGGACCCTCAGCAAAATATTAGCTTATTGCTCTGGTAAGCAGTTGCTCTATTTACTTCTGTGCTATTTGGGCTTTCTTTTTGGAGAAACTTCGGTAACCGTAGTAGATAAGGACGACGTACATCGTAGTGCAAGGCGAATAAATGCATGAATAATATCTCTGGTATGGTTGTAAAGACAAGAGCTGATCAAGTTATTAAGAGGGAAATCGTAAATCATAGACTGGTATTAACTTTTCATTGACAAATTGTGTACTTCATTTTTTTCTTTACTTTTTGCGATTGTGATGACTGCTTAGCTCTGCTCATGGTATTCTTATGTGCTGGGAAGTCAAGAGATGCCGCTGAGATTTGGACCAGACAAAGTACGTGTAGGTGGAGTCGTGGAAATCAGCTACTCAAAAGAATTCTCACAATGGATCGAATTTACAGTGACTTTTGTTTTATTCAGAATTTTCAATACGTATATACATGTACATTGTAACAATACAAATAATAGGACTGGAACGAAAGCACAAGTACTTCTAAAGTTCATGCCCTTAAATTGATGATTGATGCACAGCCAAACTAGAAGGACACTTTTCCTCCTCCAACCCATTATACTAGGATTAAGAGATGCTACCAGAGGGACAACACACCTTGAAAAACATTGTTAGTTTTTGTGGTGAGATTAGCATAATTAATGCAAAACATTATAATGTATTATGTATTCAAAAGCTGGGCATATTTAGATGGCTGAAGATGCAACATATGATGCATTAGATAAACATTTCTTTTGAAAGATGGTACCCATTACTGTGTCATGACTATGTATTTGGAAGTTTTTAAGCAGATAACTGTACATGTATTCAAAATATCATTTAAGAAGGTATATCGTCGGTTTTATTGCCGCTGAGCTGTAAGCATAAATAAGACGATATACCTCTCCAAATGAAACTTTTGGACATGGTTATCCCCATTCTTGAGCACTTCTCATATTTATTTATCAACAGTTCTGTATTTTATATTAAATATATACTTCACAAGCAATGTATAACCACAAGCGACATCACTCAACACATCGGAGATTCTCTAGGAGTGTAACAATACATCGGACTATCGATATATCGCAATAGTGACACTGGCAATAGTCACTATCGATAGGGAAAGCTGCAATGTCAATACTATCGGCAATAGTGTTTCCAATATCGCAATAGTTTCAATAGTTTCTAGACATGCATCTTTTTCTTGAAGGAAGTATTTTTAACTAAAATAATAATAGGAAAGGATGTGTTTTACCTTGTATTGGATTTCAAAGAATGGAAAATATAACATTTTCTTGTATTTTGTTGTCATGTTGTGCTCATTGTGAAATGACAGTCATTAAATAATGCTTTTTCGCCACAAACTTATATGAACAAACAAGATTTTATACATAAAAGCAGAATTTCTGGATAAGAATGCTGTCTCCAGTAGTTATTGCAATGCATTGCAATAGTAACCTGCAATAGTAATAGTATTGCAATAGGGATTTCTGCAATAGTAATAGTATTGCAATAGTCATTTTGGCCTGCAATAGTCACCCCTATCGGAGAATATACAACTCTCTTGACGTTTTCCAATCAAACATTGCGTTATATTTGCAAGTACGTTAGAATAAAAGTAAAAAGAATGCAAAGACCAGGAACTGAAACAATCAAAATCCAAATCCAGCCCTCAAACCATAGTTGGAAACAACTAAGATTACAAATAATCAAGATACAGAGAACATATGGCCAACCGAGTGAGCAGCTTGTTCCCAAAAGGTGGCCACTCAGCAACCCAAACCGAACCAAAAATAATAACATACATAAGGTAAAACATCACAGAAACTCTGACACCAAAAACAGGCAACAGAGAACCACAACAGAACTACCGCCTTGGAACGGTCAGTAATGAATTACTGGGGGGCTTAAATCGATTTTACAGGCCCAACCTCACCCTCAGTTTCTGAAGTGGTACAAAACATTTAGTCGGTTGTTCGGTTCGCATGATAACCCTCTAACTCGTCAATGAATCATCACGGTAAACACATAAATCAAATTTCAACACCATGAAGAAGCAAAGACGAGGACTCAACAGATACAACGGGCCGTCTGACAGGTGGAGATCCCTGGTCTGCCAAACAACCCCACTGGAAATCTGAAGCAAAAGAAGGTCACCAGTTGAGCCCCGGTGGACCAAGCAACAGACAAAAAGGCTCCGGTCCCAACCTCCACATCATATGGAAACTTTACAAGACGGTGCAAATGGGTATTCTTGTATGCTTTCTGGTGAAATATAGGGATTTTTCTATGAGATAATATAACCAAAAATATATATAGATATATATATTTACGTTGAATGAAAAAAACATTTTTTTGTCATTTCTACTGTTTTCACCAGTTTGAATTTTGGCGATTCTTGGCTTTAAAGACACATTTTATTTCTTAGTGTTTTGAGTGGTACCACAAAATGATCGCCTCCAATAACCAGTACCTACAGCCATCGTTCATATCAAAGACTAATCTTATGTAGCTGATTATGAGGTGTTTATGGCTGCTGAGACATATCTTGGAGGGGGCTTATAAGGGATACTGTTAACGGATTTACAACAAAAAAGTAGAAAAAATATAAATAAATAAATATTAACAAAACTTGTATACCCATTTATTTATTCATTTTTATGCCCCCGTGACGATAGTCAGGGGGCATTAAGATTTGCTCCTGTCTGTCCGTCTGTCCGTCCGTCTGTCCATCCGTTCATCAGACTTTAGGGTATAGAGTTTGTGTAATCAACTCCTCCCACCGTATCAATGGACCTTTTTCAGACTTTGTATACATATTGTAGACGTATTGAAGATATGCATGTGGATTTTTGAGGGAGCTAATATTTATTTTGGCTGAATTACGGCCTTTTGAACTTAGTCGTTTTAGGCAAATTGTTGCATTGTAGGGTATGGAGTTTGTGTAACCAACCCCTCCTACAGTTTTCAATGAATCTTTTTCAAAGCTTGCATACATATTGTGGACATATTGTAGATGTGCATGCGGGTTTGTGATGGAGCTGCAATTAATTTTGACAGAATTACGGCCTTTTGAACTTAGTCATTTTAGGCAAATTTTGGCATTGTAGGGTATGGAGTTTGTGTAATCAACTCCTCCCACAGTTTTCAATGGATCTTTTCGAAACCTTGCAAACATGCTGCGGACATGTCGAAGCTATGCATGTGGGTTTTTGTTTGAGCTAAAATTAATTTTGTCAAAATTATAGCCTTTTAGACTTAGTCATTTTAGGCATGTATTTGCATTGTAGGGTAAGTACTTTGTGTAATCAACTCCACAATTTTATCAGACATTGTGTACTTATTGTGGATATACTGAAGATGTGCATGTTGGTTTTTAGCTCGCCTGAACGAAAGTTCAGGAAGAGCTATTGTTGTCACCTTGGCGTCGGCGTCCGCGTCCGCGTCCGCGTCAGCGTCGGCGTCCGGATTGGATGTTTTGGTTAAAGTTTTTTAAAGACCTATATCTCCCTAACCCATGGATGGATTCTTTTGATACTTGCACTGTAATTAGATATTGGTCCAAAGTTTAACAGGATACCACCCCCACCCCACTTTGTGACCTTGATGTCAAGGTCATGGACTTAGAAAATTGGGAGTTTTTTTGGACTGGATGTTTTGGTTAAAGTTTTATAAAGCCCATTATCTCCTTAACCCATGGATGGATTCCTTTGATACTTGCACTATAGTTAGATATTGGTTCAAAGTTTTCCAAGGTACTACCCCCACCCCCTCAGTGACCTTGATGTCAAGGTCATGGACTTAGAAAATTGTCCTTTTATTGATTGGATGTTTTGGTTTAAGTTTTTTTTAAGACACATATCTCCTGAACCCATAGATGAATTCTTTTTATATTTGCACTGTAGTTATATATAAGTATAAACTTTTTCATAGTACTACCCCAACCCCGCTCAGTGACCTTGATGTCAAGGTCAGGGACTTAGGAAATTTGGTCTTTATTAAAGTGTTCTAATTGCATACTGATCCATAATGCTAGACAGAGATTTAGTTTACACTTGAACTGATGTTAGACACTTTTGAGTTTTTACAAAACACTATATACTTACCCCACTGGATGACCTTGAAGTCAAGGTTATCAACTTTGAATTTTGTCTACAAGATTTTAGTTAAAGTTATATAATTATTTATAAGACATAATTTCACAGGGCCACAATGGACTCAGTTGATACTAATACTTGGACTGATATTGGATAATGGTTCAAGGTTTTGATACATCCTAGCCCCCCCCCCCCCCCACACACACACACACACCACACACACCACACACACCACCCCTTACCCCTCTACCCTTTAGTTCTTTGTCCTCAAGCTCATGGACTTTGAAATTTCATGTGGATTTTTTTTTATTTTTATTTTATTTTAAGACTTATTTCTGAGATAGCGTTTGTTTATAAATGTGTTGTCATTATGGACATGCTTGTTTGAAGTTTTATGCCTAGCAGTCCACACCACCATATTAACTGTGTCATGGGCAAGCACTTATTCAGGCGAGCTATGCTGTCTGGCGACAGCTCTTGTTGATTAAAAAAGTACTAATTTTGACAGAATTATGGCCTTTCAAACTTAGTTTTTTATTAGGCTTCGTTTTATTAGGCTGCATTTTTGCACTATAGGGTACAGAGTTTGTATGATGTTTTTCGTGGATTTTTTGTTGATGGTGTTTGTGCTTAAAAGGTGCTTTAGGGATGTACACATCCTATGACAAGCGCTGCATGGGGGCATCATTAGTGTCTTACAGACACAATTTTCTAGTTCTGAAATAATTTAAATGGAAATACAAGATGTGTCTTAATTATTATGAACTTATAAGACGATAATGACATCCATCAGTGTCGTCATGACGTCCATCTATGTGACTGGTAATATTGCTTTCTATTTCTATTCTATTTCTATTCTATCCCATAACCTTACTAGGTCGTTTGGACACCACAGATGACTTCGCAACAATCCCTTTCCACCTTGTCCTGTTTTCAGCTGCCCTAGTTGAGCAGGCAAATTTCATCCCTGTCCACTCTTTAATATTATCTTCCCACCTCTTCTTCTGTCGACCTCTTCTTCTTTTTCCTTTCACTGTGCCCTGCAGAATCGTCTTTGCTAAATCAGAAGACTTTGAGACGTGACCAAACCGCCTTAGTTTCCGTTTCTTGATCAGCGTCAGGAGTTCATCATATTCTCTAATGGCTGCTTGGATCTTTCTGCGAACCTCCATGCTTTACAGACGTCTATCATGACATCATTGGACGTCTATCAGTTCTTCATGGAGTCTATCGATATACATGTTGATATCCGTCAGTTTCTTCATGGACGTCCATCATGGCATCTGTGGACGTCATTCAGTTTGTATGTGGACGTCTAAAGACGTCTGGGAGATGGCAACATTCACAGAACACATTTTTCACACTTGTGTGATGAACATGTTCGTTTTCTTCACAGTTTGCCAGTGCTACAAACGCGTTCAGATTTAAAGCGAATTTTAATAGAAACACATTTTTTACACATACGGCGTAGGAAGACTGAGAATGAGTGATTTGATATATCCCGTTCCAACTACGAGTTTGAGACCCAAATGCGCTTAGCCTTCGGCTCTTGTGGACATATAGAGCATTCACAAGGCTGGGGAACGATGTCATTTTCTTTAAGATAGTTGCTTGAGATGTAGGTTGCTATTTCAACAGACACACAAGGTTGAATCAACCTTGATTCGTTGAATCAAGGTTGATTTAACCTCATTTGCGCAGTGGGTTCGGCAAGTGAAATGTCCCGTAGTCTTATAATTAATATAAACGTATTCATACCAACTTTAGTGCGACAGACGCGCATTTCTGTATTTAACTTCTTCAGTGTCGCTAAATCCCCCCAAATTGAAAGAAAACAGAGGATGGGTAGCTCTCGGCAGGCTCTCCAAGCCGCACTCACTGTCACATTCCGCGGACACATTGGCCGAAGACATCAGGTAAGAGACGCCTACGTATTAACCCGCGAGCGGAGGCATCCCCCATCGAGCCACCTCAACCCCTGTGTCTCGAGAAAGGCGACAGACAAGGCCAAGGAAAGAAATGTCTGATGCAGCAAGAACCTGCATAAAGCCATAACAACTCAAAAGAATGAAAGCCAAACACCGCTGAGATTCATGTCGCTATGACAAGTCAGTTTTAGATTTAGAACAATTTAGAAATTTAACCAGATATACATCAAATTGAATAAGAAATACTTTAAATCAGTATTTAAGTAGTGACCGCAATGCCAGAGAACAAGAACCAACACTGAAACACTGACTAACTGGGTTGATGATATCCTCGGGGACAAATTGTCCACCAGCAGTGGTGTCGGCCAATGCTTGATATATAATAATAATAATATTATTATTATTATTATTATTATTATTATTATTATACCAAATTTAGTGCGACAGACGCGCGTTTCTGCATTTAACTTCTTCAGTGTCGCTAAACCCCAAAAGTTTAAAGAAAAGAGATGATGGGCAGCTCTCGGCAGGCAACGAGCATCCCTCTCCGAGCCACACTCACTGTAACATTCCGCGGGATACATTGGCCATAGACATCAGGTACGAGACGCCTACAGACGAGACGAGACAGATAAGTAAGGCAGGCATTATATCTCAGACGAACTGACAACTGTTCAGATCCAACCGATATTGTCTCCACGATTGCCGATTAAGTCTATAACTGACCTCATGACAAGCCTAACATCTTCCTTTTTGACTTAATAATTATTTGCTGGTAAATTCCTTTCCAAAAGGGAAGCTAATTCATACAATACTGCTTAAATAGTTTTAACTCTTCATTTATTTTTACGTGTCGTCATGGACGTCCATCAATGTCTATACAGACGGCTATAATGGCATCCTTGGACATTTAGCACTTGTTCATGGACGTCCATCAATATACATATTGATATCAATAAGTTTCTTCATGGACGTCCATCATGGCATCTGTGGACCTCATTCAGTTTCTATATGGACGTCTACAGACGTCTAGATCCCCTTTCTTTTATTGCAGATATCATGGCCGCACAACAGAGACTACACTTCTTATTGATCATTTTTGGGTCATTGACCAGTTTCTTCATGGACGTCCATCAAAGTGTCTGTTGACATCTGTCAGTGTCGTCATGGACGTCCATCAATGTATCTATTAATATTTATAAAGAGAAGCCTATCATGACATCATTGGATGTCTATCAGTATTTTATGGATGTCTATCAGTATTTTATGGATGTCCATCAGTATACATGTTGACATCAATCAGTTTTTTCATCGACGTCCATCAGTAAAACAGAGGACATCCATTGTCTTCTTCAGGGACGTCCATCAATAATCTGTTGACATCAGCTAGGCTAGTTTCTTTATTGGCACAAATCATGACATCCGTGGACGTCCACCAGTTTTAATGTAGACGTCTATAATGACAGTCGTAGACGTTCAAATGTTTTTGATGGACGTCCGTCATGTAATCTGTGGACGTCCATCATAGCATCCTTGGACGACCACAAGTTCCAATGCAAACGTCTATAACGACAGCCATTGACGTGCACCTGTTTTGATGGACGTCCGTCATGTAATCTGTGGACTCCATCAAAGCATCCTTTGACGTTCACCAGTTTCAATGTAGACGTCTATAATAACAGCCGTGGACGTGCACCTGTTTTTGATGGACGTCCGTCATGTAATCTGTGGATGTCCATCAATTTCTATGTGAAATCCCATCATGACACCTGTGGAACGCCACCATTTCTTATAATCATGACTATACTCACAGATATCCATCTGCAGTAGCTTGAAGTTCCCCATTCCATCCATAGACGTCCAAAATTTTCTATAAAGACATCTATAAATCATTGGACATCGAACAATCTCTTCATGGACGTCCGTTCATATCTGTGGACATCCATTGGTTTGTTCATGGACGTCCGTCACGATCTCCGTGGACGTTCGTCATCCGTAGAAAAAGCTCAGCCTTTTATGTTCTTCGAAGGCGGATCACGCCTTTCCGTCTGTTTGACTGTCCTTCTGGCGTTGTTGAATCCTATATCTTGACAGAGCTACGCCCTTTGCATATATCTGTGCATGGCTTTGCTCATACGTATGTGTATATGTTTTTGTGTATGCGTTCATCTGCGCGTATGTGAATTTTCCTGTAAGCTTGCATGCGTATGTACGTCTTTGTTTATGTGGATATGTATGTATGTTGACCAGAGTATAAATAGCGAAGGCGAGATTCTCAAAGAAAGGATTAATTTTCTATTGGAAAGTAAGGCTTATGCATTTTTTCGTGTGTCTGTTGGTGCGCGTGCCCGTCTGTCTGACAAGAAACAAGGACGAAGGAATAATCAAAAGTACTTTCAGATTATTTAAGCGTTAGCAACTATCGTCAAGTGATGAGATGTCTTCACACTCAAAAAAGTTTGGCGTAGAACTTTTAAAAATGTGATTTTACGATTAGCCTACGATGCAGCACAAATAAAGGTATACAGCAGTTCCGGTACTCTTAAACTATTTAGCAGACTTCAAAAAAAAAAGATTATGCCAGTTCATAATCTCAATAACATGTATAATTGGAAAACTATCAAATACACACGCAATGCGCTATAAAATGCAGTTACATAGATAGTAACAGCAAGATTGCAGTTGGACGTATATTACACACGGAGTAACGCATCTCTATGGACGGCCGTCCATGGCTGCAGCTGAATACACATGGCCCTTTCAAGAATATTAAACAGAGGTGAGCGAAAACCGAAGCTCCTGTGGGAAAAACCACATGACCAGAACTTGACCATCTCACATATGTGCTGTCGAGGTTTGAATTTGAACACACAGCGGTTCAAAAGTAAGGCCACAATAAATTACGTTGAATTAGTTATGTTGTGTTAGAGGCATATAATGTGGGAAGTGTAACATGGCAAGGTATTTCACAAATGGGATACTGGACTGAGACCTTTCGTGCCACTTCTTTGTGCCAGAATTCATGGAGGGATTCGAAGGATGCCTATATCAATGATGAAATTTAAAATGACTCGGGCTTAAAGAAAACAAGACTGATTACCTACTTCGACGAAGGATCAAACGGACCGACCAAGGCATTATAACAAACTGGCGACGATATTCACTATCGCAATCGTGCTTGATAGTTTGATAATTTTGATTTGGTTGGCTGGTTGTTTTGCGTTTAACCGTTCGGATCCTTTGACACAGTATTTCAGTCTACATCGAGCCGTTTCGCGGAGGGAAGGAGAAAAAAAAGAGAAACGGCAGGCGATAGAAAAAATATCCAAACCACCCCCACTCGGCCCTTGCGCTACTATTATCTAATTTAGTAGGACGCCCCGGCACTGAAAGTTATCAAGCACCATTGCCCGACCCGACCATCCCCCGATGGCTTTGGGGTTAAAAGTTGTAAACCTTACTGAATCCGCTAATTTTAGTGTTCGAAAACGGAAGTTTATTAAACTTCTCGATTTAAGCAATGTTTTGCCCGCCTCAGTAAGTAGTCGTATCATATGTGACCTACAAGATTTAAGCGTAGCCATAGCGTAAGAGAGAGAGAGACGGAGAGACAGTGAGAGAGAGGTGGGGATGGGAAACAGCACAACGTCAGTAGGCTAATACAGCGAAATGAAAATGTATTGCAAAGACAATGTATGCTGATAAAAGAACAATAACTCCAGCCAGTACCCGTCGATTCAATTACGGGTTTCCTTGTCACTATAAATAAATAAATAAAGTGTCCTACCTCCTATGAGAAAAACTGTACACATTCTAAATCTACTAACTGCCATTGCCGCGATTTAAACTTGTTTCCCTCTTCAGTTT
This sequence comes from Ctena decussata, assembly GCA_963989385.1. Lineage (NCBI taxonomy): Eukaryota > Metazoa > Mollusca > Bivalvia > Lucinida > Lucinidae > Ctena > Ctena decussata. Next base: position 62,365,047 of record OZ022499.1, on the reverse strand, counting down.
CGGTTTCGGTCGGAAAAACCCATTCTTAACAAAGATATTCGATAACAAAAGAAATAGTCACAATATCAATATGCCGCGCGCGCAAATACTGGCGGTCGATTATCATGATTACGCTGAAACGGTTCGGAAACACTGATATAATATCGGCCACATCCTAAATTGCAGTCTTAGATTTCATGTGTAGATAACTCGCTTACTGAAGAAGTTGTGCTGATGTTTAAGTTACCCAATGTGAAAATGTAAATGTATTTATTGATAAACACCAGTAATATTCCTCTAACATGTTTTACATGCTAAGTACTCTAAAAGCTCAGTATAAACGTCATAAAGTATAGTAAGATTCAAAATACATGAGTATTTCGTGATTTGGTAAATTCAAACTAATTTGTTCAGGAAGCTTGATGGCTTTCATTGATGACGGATTCTACGATTATTGTGACTGGTGGTGGTCTGTGTAAATACACACTGTAAAATAATACGTAGATTTACGGTAGAATAACTTGCAACCAGCCGACAGTCCATTTCCCGTTATTTTTAGGGGCGTCTGCCTGTTAACATTTTAAAAAATCTCGATATGGTAGAGTTATGCTACCTGGCCGCACTCGAAAATACCTTTATAGTGTTGAAGGTTTATATGACCAAAACTATACCTGTCTTATTCTATCCTACTCTGCGTGATGGTTCCGCCAATGTTTACGGGCGCCCGTAAAAATAGCGGCAAAAGGACTGGCGGCCGGTTGTCAGGCATTCTACCGTAAAATCTACGGATTTTTTACAATGCATTTATGTGAAATATGAATGCAGACTGAACCAGTATCCAAGAACACTGTTGACTGATAAAAAAAGTTGTTTTATTCAATTTTGGTTGGTTGGTTGTTTTGGGTTTAACGGCCCTTTGAGTATATCGGGCCGTCTCCCAGAGAGAGGGAGAAAGAAAAGAGAAATGATAGACGAGATAAAAAAAATCTAAACAACTGCCACCCGCACCTACTGCAAGCACAGTAGATTTTTGCCCTCCTTTATCCAAATAAGTAGGAAATCCCGGCACTGCAAGCTATAATCAGCAACATACCCCGCGACCCCCCACCCCCCTGCTATCCCATTTTATGCAACAAGTATATGTATTATTACAAAAGTAATAATACTTTTGAACCCAATGTTAAATTTTCTTTTAAAGAGTTCTTTTGTTGATTAGATAATTGAGCCGAGACACAATAAAACCGTCAAAGTGACATGTGTGCCCAGCGAAGACTCAGATCAGCCTGGGCATCCGCTTACTCATCAGAGTCGTCGCCGTCCGCATGGAGCTAGCTTGGCCCCTTAGCTACTTTTTAAGCCCACAGCGAAAGTTATGATCAGACTGGGCAGATGTCCAGGCTGATCTGAGTTTTCGCTGAACCGCCTATTCGGTAGCGCGGTTTGTCTAGCGACTAGCTAGTAACATACTTTTGCCGCGCAGGTTCGAGTCCAATCGACGCATAAGCGTTGACAAATATGAATGGATCGCTGTCCTTTCGGGTTGCATTGGTTTCACAGAGCATTTTCTGGTCCCTATGCAGCTGAAAACTACTTCTGGTTTCTTATGCCACAGAACAGTTTTCTGATATCATGATCAGCTGTGTTCAATAAGAGCAGTAAGGGAGAAAATTCCATGCTGGAATGTGACACTGGTTATGGAAAAATGAGAACGCAAGAAGTCGACGATATAATGGGTGACTATAACGGCCCCGGGTTCGAATTCGGCTTGAAGCAGGATTCTTTCTTAACGTTACGGTGTAACATTGTACACAGCAATTCATTATCACCCACCTATCGTCCTGATATGACTAAAAGACTGTTAAACTATATTGAAGTGCACCATAAGGCCCATTTGCATGGTAATAAACCAAAGCTCTGCCATTCATCTTTTAACTTATTACAATAAAAACATTTTCTTTCATCAATTGGTGTTCTGTTAGTATTTCTAAACGATGTGAAGAGACTCTGAGCTTTGTCAGTGCAATTCTGAATTTTTTGACATTAACCGTTTGTAAATATAACTGATGATTGAAATTCGAAAACAAAGAATAAAAATTTGCTCTACTTGATTCAGTAATTCTACTACTCCAGTTTTGAACAAAATTATCAGTATTAAAGTCTAATCCTGAGTTCCATCAGAAAAGCATTCTTGTTTCCGACATTCTGATTCAACCAGACCTCATAAAAACCTAAGTTTGACAGCAAATTCGCAACATTTGAAGCCCGGTTGACAGTATTTGGTTTATTCTCCATGTCTGCTAACATCATTTCATATGCAAATTTAATGTATCTTGTTTCTTCACTTTCCAATATTTTAAACCAATAATTGATAATTGATAACAGCTTTGTCTGTAAAGATACCCTGCCTAATTCCCCATAGGGTGATTCATCAAATTAGGAAATTGTTCATCAAAACAGCGAGAAAAAAAACCTATCAAAACAGCGCAAGAATTTCTATAGATTTCAAAAACCCTGCTCATCGAATTAGCGCAAATATTTTGGGCAGGTACCTGTGGAGTTACCTGTTTTAACCGTCCGTTAGTCGTATAATACAGGAACATCTGTGTCCGTGTATTATCCGCTACCTCCTGCTCATCGCGGGGCGGTCGAAGGATGAGCAGGAATAAAAGGTTTGAGACGGCGTAAGTTAAGCTTGTCGGGGGAAGGCATCTGTAGCTTATTGCCTTTACACAATTCATTCTGTCTATTTCTCCACTGAAACCGTTTGTGTGTGTGTGTGTGTGTGTGTGTGCGTGTGTGTGTGTGTGTGTGTTCACATATATGTATGTATTTGCTTGTAACTTATTCACCAAATTTGCGCTAAATCAATGATGGGGAAAATATTTCGTTAGCGCTAATTTGATGATAAGCCCCCCACACCCCATAGATGAAATCATTTTGTGTGCATTTTTTCACAGCAAGTAGCTTCTTACAAAATTGCAAATGTATTCTCTCTTGATGATTTGGTTTTGGAAACCCCCAAACTTCACCATATCACAGTATAGGAACAATTAGCTTATCGAATAAATCAAGCGCATGTTTTGGAGACAAATTCGTAAAATTAAATAACTACTGATTAATTTAAAAATTGCTTTTAATGGTTGTCCTGATAGAGTTTTGTGAGTTTCATTGAAAGGGTCACCCGCAGTAAATGTTATACCTAAATATACAAAGTTTACACTGCCACATACTAAATACATAAACTCTTGGCCTTATGGTTTCATAGAAGAAGATTTTTGAAGGTTCTTTAGCTATATAGCTCTATATAAACAAACAACCCCCTGGGGTGTGGCCAGTTTGGACTTCAGATGCTTGACTGGCAGAATTTATGCAGGGGATCACTTAACATTGCTGCATACTAAATATGTAAGCTCTGGGTCTCATGGTTTCAGAGAAAAAGATTTTTGACATCTTTCCCATTATACGTCTACGGGAGCAGCATGGCCAATTTGGACCCCAGGGGGGCATGGTTGGCAGGATTTAAGTTGGAGACCACTGAACATTGCTACATATGTACTAAAGAAGTTAGCTCTGGGCCTCATGGTTTAAGAGAAGAAGATTTTTCAAGATTTTCCCATTGTTAGTCTATGGGAACTAATGACCCCCGGGGCGTGGCCAGTTTGGACCCCAGGGGCATGGTGGGCAGGATTTATGTAGGGGACCACTAGACATTGCTACTTGCTACATATATACGCTCTTGGCCCCATGGTTACAGAGAAGAAGATTTTTTAAAATTTTCCCATTGTAAGTCTATGGGAGCTTATGGCCCACTGGGCATGGCCAATTTGCACCGCAGGGTCATGGTTGGTATGATTTATGTAGGGGACCACTAGACATTGCTACATGCTACATATATATGCTCTGGGCCTCATGGTTTCAAAGAAGAAGATTTTTTCAAGATTTTCTCATTGTAAGTCTATGGAAGCTTATGACTCCCGGGGCGTGGCCAATTTGGACCCCAAGGACATGGTTGGCAGGATTTATGTAGGGGACTACTAGACATTGCTTCATGCTATATATATAAGCTCTGGGCCTCATGGTTTTAGAGAAGATGTTTTTAAAGATTTTCTCATTGTAAGTCTATGGGAGCTAATGACCCCCTGCGGCATGGCCAATTTGGGCCCAAGGGGCATGGTTGGCAGGATGCATGTAGGGAACGACTAGACATTGCTACATACCAAATATATAAGCTCTGGACCTTATCGTTTCAGAGAATAAGATTTTTTAAGTTTTTTTTTCCCATTATGAGTCTATGGGAGATTATGACCCCTATGGAGTGGCCAGTTCGGACCCCAGAGGCTTGGTTGGAGGATTTATGTAGGGGACCACTAAACATTGCTACATACTATATATATAAGCTCTGGGCCTCATGGTTCCAGAGAAGAAGATTTTTGAAGGTTCTTAAGCTATATGGCTATATATAAACCAATGACCCCCTGGGGCGTGGCAATTTGAGCCCCAGGGGCATGGGTGACAGGATTTTAGTAGGGGATCACTAGACATTGATACTTGCTATATGTATAAGCTATGGGCCTCATGGTTTCAGAGAAGAGGATTTTTTAAGATTTTCCCATTGTAAGTCTATGGGAGCTAATGACCCCATGGGTGTGGCCAATTTGGGCCCCAGGGCTATGGTTGGCAGGGTTTATTAGAGGACCACTAAACATTGGTACATACTAAATATTAATCTCTGGGCCTCATGGTTTCAGAGAAGAAGATTTTTGAAGTTTTCCCCATTATAAGTCTATGGGAGCTTTATGCTGCCATGGCAACCAGAGTTCCAACCCAATCTGCCCTTAAACCTAATGCAGTCAATCCCCCACCCCAACAATGCTACACATAAAATTTGATCAAGATTGGCCTGCTGGTTTAGGAGATATTGGTGTTTAAAAGTGTGGACGACGACGACAACGACGGACGACGGACTACGGACCATGGCTATACTATAAGCTCACCTTGACAGGTGAGCTTATAACAATATCATCTGCATACAACAAAAGAAACAGCATCAACATGCCTATATCGAACCCATCTACACCTTTTTGGATAAACTCATTTTCTAAATCATTCAAGTACATGCTAAATAAAAAGGCAGATACTTGTCTAACTCCCAACTGACTTGGAAAATCGTCACTATGTGCATTATTAAACTTTACTTTAGATTTTATATTATTATACATAGATTGTATGATATTCAAAATTTTGCCCCTTACCCCGTTTTGAATCAACTTATACCACAAAACATCCCTTACAACGAAATAAAAAGCTTTTTGAAATCTAAAAATACTGAGTACAATTCTGTTTTACCATTCATACAGTGTGAAATAAAACTATGCAAAATAGAAACATTATCAATAGTACACATACCCTTTCTAAAGCCTAACTGAGCTTCAACATATATATGGTACTTTTCAGGCCACAAATTTTAGCGACTATTGAGAATATTTGTAAAAAGCTTACCTATTACACTCAGTAAAGGTATACCTCTGAAGTTTTCGACATTCTCAGCACTACCTTTCTTATGTAGAGGGACAATTAACCCATCGCCCCAAGAATCTGGGAAAAACCCTGTATCAAAAATTTTATTGAAAAGAATATAAAATATTCTAACTAATTAGTTATGCCATATTTTATAAATTTAACCATAATTCTGGTCCACTACTTTTACCATTTTTCAATGATTGTGCTGCTTTTCGGATTTCAGTTAAGCTAATTTCAGCATCCAACTCTTAAAACATTACCCCTAGTTCCCCCTTAACATACCTTTCATTATAAAGCAAAACATCTTCGTCGGCTTGAAAAAATCTACTAACAGGGTCATTTATTGCTCGAAAATAATCTGCAAAATGCTTTGATGTCATTTTTTAAGTATTAGAACGACATTAATTTTCAAAAGTTTCCAATAATTCTTTGCATTATCAAATCGATGTTTTTCTGAAACTTGGGTTTGCTCTCTTTTATATTCATATCTGCTTTGCCTTAATACCTTTTTATACTCTGACCTTGCCTTTACCATATTACCACGACATTCTTTCTCTTGTTTGTTTAATATATAATTATCCAAATATATGTAAAAAAAATATTTCTTTTTTCCTTGCATTCTTCATTATACCAAGGCTACTTTGTATCACGAGTTGCATAATTTTTTCTGTAAACAATATTTTTTTTTCTAAAAAGAGGGGTGTATACTGATTCCATAATATCCTGAAAAGAACTAAGATTAGAATTCAAATCTTCTAAAGTTTCTATAGAACTTACTTCAGACTGCAAAGCACTTATCTCTTCCCTTATGCTATCAGACCCCATTGCAGACTGATAATCCTGTAATTTATTACTATCCAATGCATATTTATAAGAGCCTGATTCTGCTTCGTTCTGGTTGTAGTCAATATCTGAAGAATGCAAAGAAAACTGTATTATGCGATGATCACTTAAAATATTTGGCTCATCAACACTAAATGTATTTATCTTAGAAAACAATGACTGACTTGCAATAACATAATCGACTACACTTTTTCCTATGCTGCTCACATACGTTTACTTCCCTAAATTAAAATCTGCTCCAACCCTTCCATTTAAAATGCGTAATCCTGTCTGCTTGCAAAAATCAAGTAGTTGTGACCCATAATTATTAAAGCCCTTATCCTCCGAAACCCTAAATAAGGGCACATCAGTCAAATAATCTTCAGGAAATATATATGTATGTGGCCAGATGAATAATCTACAACATAATCAGGAAAATCAGATACTCTCGCATTAAAATCGCCGCACAGTAAAACACTAGATTTATTATCTGTCAAAGACTTTACCTGTACTATTTGATCCGTAATTCTATCAAAAATATCAACACTGTCCATCAAACCCTGCCTACTCGAACCTTCTGGCACATTGTGTAACAAATACATATATATCTCTCTTCAGACATATTAACGTATTTTCCATCTAATCTAAGCCATATCAAATCATCATTGTCCATCACAAATAGTGTATTGTCGGTTACTAGCTCTTCTCGAATATAAACAATCAAACCACCTGAGTCCCTTTTTGCAATGCGTTTTCTCAAAGTTCGATTCAACTGATAATATTTGAAACCCTTTACTTGTACATTTGCTTCATCTCCTAACCATGTTTCCGCCAATAAAATTATATAATTTTTGCTAAAAAGATTCTGAAGTTCTTCTGACTGCATTTTATTTACATTTTTCAACACCATGTTACGCAGAAGGTTTTACACTCGGTCGACACGGGTGTAGAGCCTTATGCGTCGCCAGGACGGCGGAGGGTGACTTCCGGTTAAAGGGTTATCTACCAGTGTATTACACTAACAAGGAAACTCTAACAACGTTAGAAGTTTTGAAGTTTATATATAATGTAAATTCTATATACAACAATACAATTTACAACTGTCACAATTACAATAATATACAACACATATTAGTTCATGTCGCTGGCCCAAGTAAGGTGTTTGTTTCAAATCTGTAATCGATTTGCGTGCAATGCGCAAATAGATTACTGTCTGACGTCAACACCGTACTCGGCTCAGCGCCATGAACTAAAGGAAAACACAAAGAACAAAAGAAAACGTTAGTTTGAGCTCATACAAAAAAACAAGGCCTTATGTTGGTAGACTTCACTTTGTCGTTCCCTGAATCATGTCATGGGCCAGTCCATATATCATGAGGAACACCAACTGATATTAACACGTGCACGATTATATACTGGTCGCTCCCTGGATCGTACCAGAGACCAGTCTAAATATAATATGACACACTTTAGTGGACGAACACTGTCCCACTTTCACCTCTGCAGTAATTACATCGATTTTGCCAATATTTTGTGCTTCCCGCCTCTGCTAGGAATACATGCACAAGGGCGTTGTAACTGCTCTACCCGGGTTGGTATTAACCTGGAGACGTATATCGAATCTCCAGGTGAGACGTGGCTCTAAGCCCTAATAGCTGACTGCCGGACTTGATGTGCCATTCTGGTCTAAACTCAGAATCTGGGCACACAACAATATAACATCCTCAGTATAAGAATTAAACAGCCACGTCTAACTTTTCAATAAAAGAAAGGCGTATAAATAGTATGCATCTCACATTTAAATCATGGGACTCGAATATAAGCGTGCAGGTATTCACATTAAAATCATGCAACACGCTGCACATAATCAAAAGACTCGTGCAGGTATTCACCTTAAAATCATGCAATACGTTGTCCACGAGAGGTATTCACATACAACCCACGCATAACGTAGCCACAATTTCCGTAAACGTTTTATTACCACAGTTGCCCTAAAAACTGTAGCTCTACTGATTAAAAGAATTAAAATAATTTTGACGACATAGTCGACGATCGGATCCATTTCGTAACATAGGTTTCCCCTTAAAGAGAAAAAAACATCACAATGTTTCTTTTCTGAAATAGTACGAAATGCGATCGAATCGTAGGCTATGTCAAAACTGGAAAAGTAGCTATATACACAACAACGGTGCGATGCATAACGTGGCCAAACTATCTACTAAGGTAGTCCGCCCCCAAATTATCTTGGCAACAGATTTACCTAATCCCAAAGTCAATCAATTCTCTGTGTCGTACCTGTCGTGCCTCAAATGGAATGGGGAAGTATGGGTAAGTCTGATCGAACACTAGGTGGAAATCGCCACCTTTTAGTGTATCAGACGTTAAATTAACGCTGTCTTCGACGTTACACCTACTTCGCACGACAGATCCCACAGGATCCGTTGCCTCTGCCTCTAATCTACTATCGCCACCGTGTTCTTCCATGTTTGCTTTCTGAGTCGACGTTACGTCGTCGGGCTTTACGTTTTCACGTATAAAGTCATATTGGGATACGTCCTCTGACGTACAAATGTTAACTCTTTGGACATCCGGATCACTGCGATCCTCCGATCCAACATTATCAGGTGCGTTAACCACCGCAGACGTCACGTTCTTTTGACGTTGAACGTACTGCTTTATCATGTTAGCAGGATAAGTATTCACGACGCCCTTGACGTTAATCTTGTAGTTCATTACATTGACTACTTCGACAACTTCATATGGCCCGTTCCATTGAAGTAACAATTTATTGCACTCATTCGGGAGTAGCAAAAGTACTTTGTCTCCGACGTCCAACTTACGCGACCTCGCGCGTTTATCATAAGAAGCATTCTGCTTTACGTCCATTTTCCGGACAATATCCTGTGCTAACTTACACGTTCTCTCTAAACGTTCTTTTAAATCAATAACGTACTGATACGTCAATAACGCACGTTGGTCAGTTTCCTCTACAGACCATAATTCCTTTAATATTTGCATAGGACCCCTAACATTACGCCCATACAACAGTTCAAACGGGGGAAAACCTAATGACTCTTGCGGAACTTCCCTTACTGCGAATAATAATGCTGGGAGATACCTGTCCCAGTCATTCGGACGTTCTACGCACATTTCACGTAATATCTGCTTCAATGTATCATGGAATTTCTCCACGGGTCCTTTACCAGTAGATTGATAAGGAATAGTTGTCAGATCTTGAAGCGACAACAACCTACTAACCTCTCTCATGACGTCAATCGTGATCTTACTATCATGTTCGATTAGCATTTCACTCGGTATTCCTAATCTACTGAAAATCTCAACTAACGCTTCGGCTACGCGTCCCGTTTCAATGCCGGGTAACGCTACCGCCTCGGGATATCTCGTCGCATAGTCTATCATTGTTAAAATATAGCGGGATTTCCTGTCAGAACGAGGTTCTATCGGTCCAACTATATCAACAGCGACTCGTTTAAATGGTGTGTCAATCTGTGGCAACTTTCCTAAAGGAACCTTAGTGACACGACCTTTTTGAATAGTCCTTTGACATATGTCACAAGATTTACAAAACCTTGCCACATCACCACAAACTCCAGGCCAAAAGAACTCAGTTAACACTCTATACATAGTTTTCTTTATGCCCAAATGACCTGACATTAAGGTTTCGTGCGCCAATCTTAACACCCTTTCACGAAAACCTTCAGGGATAATAAGTTGCAAAGTGACCTTGTTTCCCTTAGTAAACTGCCTATACAATAAATCTTTCTTTCGGATAAACTTAGTTTCACCTCGGTTCAATCCACGACTAATAGTCACATTCCCAGATTCCACTCTTTGCCTTATGCCATTCAATTTAGGGTCAACAACTTGGGCCTGCTTCAATGCCTCCTTATCACTAGCAATAATTTGATCAGGAACTTTAAGTTTCTTATAGACCTCTTCACCTTGCTTAGCTTGTGACCTAGTCACTGCCGCCATTGCAAAATGGGACATATCGGGAAGTTTTGACCCGTCAATATTTCCAATAACCAGGTCATACAATGTATCTTCCATGCACAATGCCTCAGTTTTTCCTGTGAAAAATGGACAATCTATGTCAACCATTGCTTAGGGATACCTTTGGGTAGATTCATCAATCAAAGTTACATCAGATTCTCTACCAAGTAACTGATCATTAGAAACCAAGTTTCTACGAACGACACACCCAGTACAACCTGTGTCCCTTAAAACTACAACAGTCTTACCATTAACCGTACCCTGCGCTGTTGGTAATCGCGACCTTAAAAAGTAACAGACACCTTCCCTATCCACGTTATTATCGATTAATGGACTTTCTTCCTTACTCTTATAGAGACCTTCAATTTCATGAGACCTATTCATTGTAGTTTTACAAAAGCTCATTTGATGTCCGCCACTCCGACCACGTCCGCGGGAATAACCCCGACCACGGCCACGATCTGAATTACTACCCTTCGTCTGCACAGTATCGCTCATACTCTATGATCTTTGTGTCTCATCTTTCGGTGCATAACTACTCCCCTTACTTCCGCTATATCCGCTTGCCCTTGCACCTACCTCCGCACTATATGCTTGCTTCCTATCGGGATTCTTAAAACATTTATATGTTAAATGTCCCTTACCACAAATACTACATTTTATCTCTGGCTTCGCACTCGGCTTATTATCAGATCTACTCTGAGTTACGCCCTTACTATCACGCTGCCCCTTATTAACACAAGCGTAGACACCGCCACGTGCTTCTGCAAATAAATCTGCTTCCCTAGCCATCTCACCTAGATTCGTGAATGTTTTCGGTTTCAAATGAACATATAGTTCTTTACTACAGGATTCTAAAAACTGATCCCTAGCGAAAAAATCGCAAACAGCTTCGTAAGACTGGTCTACTTTCGCCGTTTTCAACCATTTATTAAGATACGACCTAAGTCTACTACTAAACTGAATAAACGTTTCGGACTTTTCAGGCCTATCATAGCGAAATTTCTTCCTAAATCCGCGTTCAGTCATATCGAAATTCTTTAACAACGCATCTTTCAACTTGTCATAATCCGCTGCATCATCTACAGACAATCTATCATAGACATCAAGCGCGCGACCTTTAAGTAATGCGCTTAATATGCAGCCCAAACATTTTTATCCCATTTATTCGCCGTCGCGTATTTCTCAAACCTTGATAAGTAACTATCCATTTTGTCCTTACTTTCATCAAAATACGGTAACTTGGGATCTCGCGCATGCGCTAGCTTTTCAGCCTTCTGTTTTTCTAATTCAACTCTAAACGTTACCTTCTGCAATTCTATCTGATTCTTTAACTCGCGTTGCTGCAATTCAAAACTGTACTTCAACTTTTCTAACTCAACTTCGCTCGATAACTTCGCTTCCTTATCGCTTTCTACTTGAGACAACCTAGCTTCCCTATCTTTCTCGGCTTGCCGCTCTATACTTTCAATCCGCGCCATCTCGATTTCCCTATCCGCCGAAATCTTAGCTAGTTCTACTTCCCTATCCTTTTCAGCCTGCGCGATCCTAGCTAACTCAATTTCCCTGTCTTTTTCGGCCTGCACAATCTTTTCTTTCTCCGCCGCGATCTTCGCTAACTCAATTTCCCTGTCTTTATCGGCCTGCGCAATCTTTTCTTTATCAAGTGCCCTTACCGCGTGCCTTTCTGCCCTCTCAGTCTCTTGCTGTTGCCTTACAAATTCCTGCAACGCCTGCCCCTCATAACCTAACTCCCTTCCCGTCTTAACTAACTGATCCATGCCGCTTAACGTAATGCTCACGTTAACCTAACTGAAACCGACGTTCACTTAAAGTCACACACGTTAACTAAAACGTTAACAATAATAATAACAAACTAATCCAACTAAAACGTTGATAAATTAGTATACTCGCGATCTAGACGTAGCTATTAAAGTTACGTTCATAACAGACCGGAAATGACGTCATAAACTGACGTTGACTTTGCCGAGAATTACTTTTCACTTTCAAATGACACAATTAGATGACGTAAATAACCCACATTACAATTACGCCCAACTTGATCTAGCGTATCGGATATACAAACGTAACGTATATAACGCAACGTATTAACACTGACACGACAACTGTACGTCCTACATTACAAAACCTTATAGGATACCAACGGTAAATCAAACTTAAGATTCCGCTATTAGGTTTAATTCATTGTAACGATATTATATAACGTTACGAGTGAACTACGTTACTAAATCAGGACATAAAATGGACCTCAGTAACGGTTACGACACTACGTACAAACGTTTGAATTAATGAACTAACAGATTGTCATGCAACAGCAGTGCCAAGGTACTCAAACGGACCTTAAAACTAAATATGTATCATCCGTGCCAAGACAATTCAGGTCTATATACCTCAGTTTCCCCACTCAGATATGCAACCTGTTACATTCTATCACAAATTAATGCATGGGCTATCGCACTTCATCACGCAGGGAATAAGGATAGTTGACCTTAATTGAGTGAAGGTTACATTTACAAAGAATTTAGTGGCAAAATTGTTCCCCTAAAATTCAATCAATGCAATTAGACTTACGTCACCTTAGAAAAGAACAATCAGAAATTCAATAATACTAATGAAAAAAAATGTCTGACCAAATTGTGCCTAGATTCTATATATATTGTCAATGTCTTACACTGGCAGATATTAACCGGAAATCAAATCCCGTTACTTCATGACACCATGTTACGCAGAAGGTTTTACACTCGGTCGACACGGGTGTAGAGCCTTATGCGTCGCCAGGACGGCGGAGGGTGACTTCCGGTTAAAGGGTTATCTACCAGTGTATTACACTAACAAGGAAACTCTAACAACGTTAGAAGTTTTGAAGTTTATATATAATGTAAATTCTATATACAACAATACAATTTACAACTGTCACAATTACAATAATATACAACACATATTAGTTCATGTCGCTGGCCCAAGTAAGGTGTTTGTTTCAAATCTGTAATCGATTTGCGTGCAATGCGCAAATAGATTACTGTCTGACGTCAACACCGTACTCGGCTCAGCGCCATGAACTAAAGGAAAACACAAAGAACAAAAGAAAACGTTAGTTTGAGCTCATACAAAAAACAAGGCCTTATGTTGGTATGCTTCACTTTGTCGTTCCCTGAATCATGTCATGGGCCAGTCCATATATCATGAGGAACACCAACTTATATTAACACGTGCACGATTATATACTGGTCGCTCCCTGGATCGTACCAGAGACCAGTCTAAATATAATATGACACACTTTAGTGGACGAACACTGTCCCACTTTCACCTCTGCAGTAATTACATCGATTTTGCCAATATTTTGTGCTTCCCGCCTCTGCTAGGAATACATGCACAAGGGCGTTGTAACTGCTCTACCCGGGTTGGTATTAACCTGGAGACGTATATCGAATCTCCATGTAAGACGTGGCTCTAAGCCCTAGTAGCTGACTGCCGGACTTGATGTGCCATTCTGGTCTAAACTCAGAATCTGGGCACACAACAATATAACATCCTCAGTATAAGAATTAAACAGCCACGTCTAACTTTTCAATAAAAGATAGGCGTATAAATAGTATGCATCTCACATTTAAATCATGGGACTCGAATATAAGCGTGCAGGTATTCACATTAAAATCATGCAACACGCTGTCCACAATCAAAAGACTCGTGCAGGTATTCACCTGAAAAAATCATGCAATACGCTGTCCACGAGAGGTATTCACAAACAACCCATGCATAACGTAGCCACAATTTCCGTAAACGTTTTATTACCACAGTTGCCCTAAAAACTGTAGCTCTACTGATTAAAAGAATTAAAATAATTTTGACGACATAGTCGACGATCGGATCCATTTCGTAACACACCATGCCCTGGATATTTAATAAGGCACAATTAATGCGTGATTTCTCCCCGCGTTCCTATTGGCTAGTATTCTCATGTGACCCAAAATTGGAATGTTCATTCATGTCCATAGTACTATTCGTACTTACGTGAGGTTGTTGCTCTTTGTCACCCGACGTAGGCGGAGGGGGGCTATAGAAATGACCCTCGTCCGTCCGTGTGTGCGTCCGTCCGTCCTTCCGTCCATCCGTCCGAAATATTGTCCCCGCAACTCCTCCTACGTCTTTCATCGGATTGATTTGAAATTTTACAGATTGTATTTTTGTGATATGAAGATGTGCATGTGGTTTTTGATTTTTGTTTTGGCCATTTTTGATGGAGTTACTGCCCCGTCCGTCCGAAATCTTGTCCCCGCAACTCCTCCTACGTCTTTCATCTGATTGATTTGAAAATTTACAGGTTGTATTTTTATGATATGAAGATGTGCATGTGGTTTTTTATTTTTGTGCCGGCCATTTTTGGTGGAGTTACTGCCCTTGCTGACTCAGACCTTCCAAAATCTTGTCCCCGCAACTCCTCCTACATCTTTCATCGGATTGATTTGAAATTTTACAGATTGTATTCTTATGATATGAAGATGGAGTGCGTGCGTCCGTCCGTCCGTCCAAAATCTTGTCCCCGCAACTTCTCCAACATCTTTCATCGGATTGATTTGAAATTTTACAGATTGTATTCTTATGATATGAAGATGGCGTGTGTCCGTCCGTCCGTCCGTCCGAAATCTTGTCCCCGCAACTCCTCCTACGTCTTTCATCGGATTGATTTGAAATTTTACAGATTGTATTCTTATGATATGAAGATATGCATGTGGTTTTTGATTTTTGTTTCGGCCATTTTTGATGGAGTTACTGCCCTTGCTTACACAGACCTTCCAAAATCTTGTCCCCTCAACTTCTTCTACATCTTTCATCGGATTGATTTGAAATTTTACAGATTGTATTCCTATGATATGAAGATGTGCATGTGGTTTTTTTATTTTTGTTTCGGCCATTTTTGATGGAGTTACTGCCCTTGCTGACTCAGACCTTCCAAAATCTTGTCCCCACAACTTCTTCTACATCTTTCATCGGATTGATTTGAAATTTTACAGATTATATTCTTATGATATGAAGATGTGCATGTGGTTTTTTATTTTGGTTCCGCCATTTTTAATGGAGTTACGGCCCTTGCTGACTCAGACCTTGTCCCCGCAACTCCTGCCACATCTTGTATCAGATTGACTTGAAATTGTGCAGAATGTTTCATCATGATCTGAAGATGTGCATGTCATTTTGGAATTTCAATTGTCATATTTTTACAAAGTTATGGCCCTTTGTGGTTTTTGGCATTTTTCCAACTTTTGAACCGTTTGACCGAGAGAGCTGAAATTTGGTATGTTATTAGCATTTGGTAAATTGACTATTCTGATTATTGTCAGGATGTGCTAAATTATAAGTGACAGAGTTATTCCCCTTTCATAGATAATAGACATTCACTTAAAGGTAAAGGGATAAACTCCAGAACTATTCATATTAATGGGCTGATTTTTCATAAATGCATTGTTCATTTTTTATCAGATTCATATTAGCAGGATTATGGCCCTTGTTATTTTGTTACTGGGTATACAGTTTGATGTTTGGGCATTTTGTAAGGGCCTAAAGTTTCAGTAACCTGATTTTACACATATATGCCCCGTTCTGAACTTAAGTATTTTATAAAGAGGCCAAGTAATTGGGTATATATCTTTGCTTATGTTCAGTTATTATTTGCTTACCAGGTTCTGTAATACACATATTTTCTGTTTTTGACCATACAGTTACTCTGAAACGGAATAAAGGGCTGCAGTTTGTGACAAATTTCAAACGTCGGGTGACACTTGGCCGATGGCCTTTTATTCGATTGGTTGAGGCTTCTGGTTTTCCCTCTGCGTTGACCTTGAACGTGAGCGGCCACGTGTTAAGTCAGCTCACTGTCTTCCTACTTTCAGTTTTACGAGATTGTGCACCGGACGATTTTCTCACAATATTTTGAGTTGTACTGGTAGGTACAATGTTAATAACAGCTTTTCCTTTCCCAGACTTTTTTCTCTCTGACTGTTTATTATCTTTCGGACGCGCTGCTTGAGTTTTTGCTTCAGTGTTTACATTCTTATGTGACTCACTTTGAGTAAGTGGGTAAACTGATGACCCGACTGACGAATCCGAATCCCCCTCCGCATCAACTTGGAAAACCAAGTTTTGCTATTCTGGCGTACGTTGACCCTGCCATGGTCTAAACACCTTTCCGCGATCATCGACCTCCCCTCGACTTTTCTCTACATCACTTTCCTCGCATGAATCCGAATCAAAACCACTGATCCGACTCTCTCGCAACACGTCGAACCAGTCAGGGAACTCATCATGAATAAGCCTGCCATTTATAATTAACTTTGCAGGGTATCCTATTGTTACTCTACTCCTTTGGTGCTTTCCTCTTTCCTCTTTGAATCTAGCCCATAGACGCTGCCGAGCGTCAGCGATCTCATTTGGAAAATCTCTCTCAGCCCGATAACGTGAACCCTTCAAACGCTTAAGCGGCCTGCATGATCACTTAGTTATTGAATAGTCTTTAAACGCTACTAAGAGCGGCCGCCTGGGAACCTGATAATTAGCTCTCGACCTTGTCAATAAACCTAACCTGTGCGCCCTTGCAATTTGATCAGAAGATATATCCAACTGCATTTCACCACTAAGGAAGGAAATAACTAGCTCCGTCCAATTTTCAGAGTTACGGTCAGCTAGTCCTCTGAATACGAGGGGTGATCATTAAATAATGGAAACTAGCATTTATTTCATTATCTATGTATAAAAACAGTACTCTAGATATATGAAACCTATTAAGCAAGCATATGACAGATAATTAAGTTCTAAAGTAGTTTTTAGGGATATCGTTGCCATGGCAACGATGCTTTAAACGTCTAAAGCTTTAGTCTCTAAATTTTTGCATATTTCCATGTGTATTTCCTGCTAATAAGTAACAAAGAATGGATAAAAGTTTGTGATGGTGTGATGGCTTGATGCAAGTCTCAGATGCTATTAGAAAAATATAGTTATTCACGCCTTGCACTCAAACCTGGCAGAAATACAGACCGTAAAAGACTTTTGATCAAGCAAAATTTAACGGTTTCGCCGATTTTAAGCCATAGGGTCCAGAATTGTGACGTCATTGCACTTTTACAAGCAGAGTCTTGGGAGAATTGTATAGCAGAAAGAACCAAAATTATCCTGTACTTGATAACCGATCAATTAACTTTAGCATAATTCTGGAAATTACGGAATGAAATGTCAAATTCCATAGAAATCAACACTTTCAATCCCTGCTTTAGCTTTAATTCATGCTAGATTTCAGAACATTTTCATGAACAATCATTATGTCTGTGTTTCTAAAGCCAACACCTAACTACAACGGCAGGCGTTCCTAAATTTTGAATATCTCTTTACATATTGTACATAATGAGCCTAATAAAAACACCTTCTTATCAAACTGACGTCGAAAAAAATCACACGTGGTACCCGGCATGAACGTGACGTCATATGTTGTTATGGTAACACGTTAAAATTTCGATCTCAAACATGGATTCGAAAGCTCAAAAGACACTCTTGTGTGTTACATGAAGGATACTTATTTCTGCATAAACTTAAGTAATCTACGATGGTGTTTCCATTACTTAATGATCACCCCACGTATTAAATCGTTTCTACGGCTCCTCGCCTCCAAGTCAAGAGACCTGTACCCCAGCATTTTAAGTTTACGTGAATGTATATTTACACTATGCGCCAAATTCTCGACTTCTCATGGATAGGGGACATAACCCTGTTCAAACTACTTTGTTTATCCTAACTACTGACAGTTTATCAAACGATACCAGCAATTTATCGTCCACTGAATTCTGCTAAAAGTGTATATATTTACGCTACCTGTCTCATGTCGTTTTCTCTTTCTCCTTTGTTCTCTCCACGTTTCCTCGACATTCACAGGGTTCCCCACCCGCGCTTGACACCACTAACTCTATTGTCCGAAAAGAGCTGAGACTGAAACAACTCCTCTTGTGAAGCTTATTGTGAAGCCTCAGCCATAACTGCCTCCTCAGAACCACCAACCGCACCTTCATTCTCATCAATGCTAGCCATAGCAAGAATTAAAATCACGAAAATCCACATTTGCAAAAATTCAGAATTTTATCTTCTCTCCTCAAAGAATCATGTCTGCGCGCCATTGAACCGGAAGCAGGTGTTGTCGTCGACGGCATTGGCGACGTAAACTTTGCGACGAGTTTTCTCGTTTACCTCTGTTTTGTGACAATGCGCAGATAAGCCCCATTTTCCTATCAGTGGTAAAAAATTGCCATCAGAGGAGATGGCAAATCCCCCGACCGAAGACCCCCATGGGCCTTGGTAAAACGGGTGCACTTCAAAACACATATAAGTAATATATTGTCATTCTTTTATGCTTCTGATTGACATTATCTGTTTAACAGATGCATGATTATCTAACATTCAGACTAAATAGTATGCTTGACTGCTAAAAAGAAGTAACATCTCAAGCAGCCGCCATATACATAAATATATAGCATATGATACATTAAACTTTCAAAATGTGTGAATAACGTCTAAACTACAAGCCCTACAAACCTTATTTGCAGCTCTCTAGTAAGTGAATTTGGACAAAGAATCCAAATCTGGAGAAAAAGTTTTTATTTTTTATTTTTTTTTTGGGGGGGGGGGGGGGGGGGGGGGGGAGGGGGAAGTGGAGGGGTCAGAGAGAGAGTTAGGAACACTGATAAAATATCACAGCATGTTTATCAATATTCTAAAAGGTATAAGGTTATTAAAATTGTGGAGCAGGCCAGGGTAATACAGATATGGAGCAGAGACTCAAACAGCAGCTCAAAATACCAAAGGGAAATAACTCATAAAGTTTGAATGCAAGAGTTGTCATTCATGTATGAGACAAATCGTCATGACCTGTTCTTCAGATCTGTGAAGTATCATGAAAATATTTCAAAAGGTATTCAAGCTATGGAGTGGACACCTAAAATCATCAAAGGGAAATAACTCAAAAAGTAAGAAAGCAAGAGTTGTCATTCTTGTTCGCGACACATCATCATGACATGTTCTACATATCTGTGAAGTATCATGAAAAAATTTCAAAAGGTATTCAAGTTATACAGCGGACACGAAATCATACCTAAAACCATCAAGGGGAAATAACTCAAAAAGTAAGAAAGTAAGAGTTGTCATTCTTGTTCGCGACATATCATCATGACCTGTTCTACATATCTGTGAAGTATCATGAAAATATTTCAAAAGGTATATGAGTTATAGAGCGGACACGAAACCACACCTAAAACAATCAAGGGGAAATAACTCAAAAAGTAAAAAAGCAAGAGTTGTCACTCTTGTTCGCGACACATCGTCATGACCTGTTCTACATATCTGTGAAGTATTATGAAAATATTCTAAAAGGTATTCAAGTCATAGAGCGGACACGAATCTGCCAAAAAATCACACCTCAAACCATCAAGGGGAAATAACTCAAAAAGTGAGAAAGGAAGAGCTGTCATTCTTGTTCGCAACACATCGTCATGACCTGTTCTACATATCTGTGAAGTATCATGAAAATATTCCAAAGGGTATTCAAGTTACAGAGCGGACACGAATCTGCCAAAAAACTCACCAAAGGGGAAATAACTCAAAAAGTACAATAGCAAGAGTTACCATTCTTGTACGCGACACATCATCATGACCTGTTCTACATAACTGTGAAGTATCATGAAAATATTCCAAAGGGTATTCAAGATATAGAGCGGACAAGAAAATGTTTACGGACGGACGGACGGACGGCGGACGGACGGACGGACAGACGGACGGACGCCAGGCTCATCGCTATATCCCCCGAACCTTTCGGTCGGGGGATAAAAAGATAAAAGCATCGTAGACAACTGCGTAATACCACGCAACTGCAAACCAATACCCTTTCTTTTTCCCTGTCATAGATTTTTTCATATAGGTCGGTAGCATGGGGCAGATGACCTGTTAAGGATAAATTTTGGCTAGCCCAAAGAGCTTTTGTTGGCTGTTTATTCAGAAAAATCCCTTTTAATTTTGATTTTGTTTTGTTTTTATACAGATTCTTTCATATCTATACATAGAGCCCTGTCTCAGGGGCAGATAACCCTCGTCGTAATTTTGATCATGACAGGTAGCCCAAATTACCGATAATTTGTTGCAAGTTTCATGAAAATCACTTTCAACTCTGATTTTATACAGCTTTTTTTTTTCATTATTTTATACATGTATATAGTCCAACAGCAGGTTGAAATCTGGTTGAAACTGGCAAAAAAGGGTTTTAGAGATATTGTTGCCAAAATTATGAACAGACAACAACCTCTCATATTAGTTACGTTGCCACATGATTTTCATAAATCATTATCGTTATTCATACATCTGTATGAATAATGATAATGATTTATGTCTTCTAATAATCGGGCCTCAATGGCCTCTTGGATAAAAGCGCTGACTCTTAAACATAAGGTCTCGCACCAGTGAGAAGGCCGCGTCTGACTGCGAAAGATCAAGTGTTTTCCCCCCGGAAGCACCGGCTTTCCGTATCTTTCAATAATCAAATCAAATAAAACGACGCTCAAACTATTTATGCCCCTATTTATTCCAAAGCCTACCCCGCCCATTTGAAAGCATGATAAATACCACAATCACAAGACTGTTTATGATCCAAATTGAATAATTTTAACTTATTGAACATAGAGGTGTCGCGCGTATTTGGAAAAAATATCAAGCAAATAGTTTCCGTCGTTCTGACAAAAATCTTTGAACGCATTTTATCATATCTGGGCATGACGGCTATCTGAATTTCGGAAAGCAACCATTTCAGCTAATTTCTGGTCCGTCACCAAATGAACGCTAAATATGCAATCAGGCTGAAATAGGCAAGCTGGTTTCAAAGACAAACAGAGGGACAGACGGCAGATAGACAACTGGGGGAAAACAATATCTCCTCTCTCAGAGGACAGCGACCATTTTAGTTTTCTTCCAACGCCCCCTCGTAACCCATGGATTCTCGAGATGAGTTTGGTTCCAATCGGCCTCGCGGATTCGGAAAAGTTTTCGAAAAAGATGACAAACGACGGACGACAGACAATGCAACCTCCCTACTGTAAAACACAAGGATATACGCCCTTGTAATAATAACCAAAAATGTTTTCATATGCAGTATTTACACCGTTAGTCCAAAATGGCCAGGTCAAAACATTTGTTAGTCGGTTTCAAGAAAGATCTTTGGAAAAGTAACCTTAATCAAGATATAAATTGAAGTGTGTAGAATCGCCGACCGCGATCGAAATCGCCTCAATGGACAGAATTAATTTGCTCTGACATCACTAGCGCGTGCACGAATCAGATCAGTAGCTAGGTATCGTCACATGACCGTCAGATGTGTTGTCAATGTTACTGTTGGCTCGCTGCTGTGTTCATTTGCAGTTGTCGTTTTTTGTTTTTGTTTTTTGTTGTTGTTTTTTTCTTCTTTTTTTCTAGTTGAAAATTAAAATAAAATCTAAGTACTTTTTCTGAACGTTTACGAAGAATTTACATATGATACCATAATTATTATCTAACGAGATTAGTAAAACTGTTTACTTTGGATATGGCGAATAAAACTTGAGAGTATACTTTTGATATCTGCGGCATCTAAATCTCGCTGATTAATAAAATAGACATATTGGTGGAGATTCATTTTGGGGTTCGTGAAATACCATGGCCCCAAACAATAAAGAAAATTTGATGCAAATTTGTGACATTCTTTCGTACTTTTCTTTTAAACTATATACTGTGGCTATCAGAACAGCCTCATCGAGGATATTCTAATGGGATGCCTCAATGTCTGTATAGAAAATGTGTCAAGTACTCGTACTCATCAGATACCCTTTTTTATTTGAGCCTCTGTTATGCTGTGCATACGTAAGTGTATACAAGAGGGCCATGGTGGCCCTGAATCGCTCTTCTGAGCATTAATCAGTTCACTGGCTCTGGTGAAGATTTATAAGAGTTTTTACCATACACGGGAATGGCAGCCACCTTGGTCATGTGACCAAGATCATTTGAAGAACTTTCAATCCTTTGACCCATGTGCGGGCTCCATATGAAATTTGAGTTTAGTCTGCCCAGTGGTTTCAGAGATGTTTGAAAATGTTTATGGATGGATGACAGAGGCAGCTAACACAAATACTGTAAGGCTCAGGTGAGCTGAAAATGGCAGAGTCGCTTCTCCGAAAAGTTCCTGTTCATGTTGAGTTCCTTTGATGGATTTGATTTAGACTGAATTAGGCAAACACAGATGATAGAATGGTAGCATCATTATCTCACTGTGGTGAAACTAATGTATTCCAAGGAGTTAACTTAATTTAGATTTGACCTAGTGACCTAGCTTTTGACCAGACATGACCCAGTTTCAAACCTGACATAGATTTTATGGAGATAAACATTCCGACAAAATTTCATGAATATTGGATCAAAACTGTGCCCTCTAGTGTGTGCACAAAGTTTTTCTAAGATTTGACCTAGTGACCTAGTTTTTGACCTGACATGACCCAGTTTCAAACTTGGCCTGGATATTGTGAGGATAAACATTCTGACAAAGGTTCATGAAGACTGGATCAAAACTGTGCCCTCTGTGTCAAAACTGTGTACTGTGTACACAAGGTCGTTCTTATATCTGACCTAGTGACGTAGTTTTTGACCCGATATGATCTACTTTCAAACTTGGCCTAAATATTGTGATGATAAATATTCTGACAAAGTTTAAAAAAGATTGGATCAAAACTGTGTCCTCTAGAGCGTACACAAGGTTTTTCTAAGATCTGACTTAGTTTTTGACCCGACATGACCCAATTTCAACCTTGGCCTAGATATTGTGAGGATAAACATTGACAAAATTTCATTAGGTTTGGATCAAAACTGTGACCTCTAGAGCGTACACACCGTTTTCCTAATATTTGACCTAGTTTTTGACCCTACATGACCCAGTTTCAAACTTGGCCTGGATATTGTAAGAATAAACATTCTGACAAAGTTTCATTGTGATTGGATCAAAACTGTGCCCTCTGGAGCGTACACAAGGTTGTTCTTATAGTTGACCTAGTGACCTAGTTTTTGACCCGACACCACCCAGTTTCAAACTTTACCTAGATTTCATAAAAATAAACATTCTGACAGAGTATCATGAAGATTGAATCAAAACTGTGCCCTCTAGGGTGTACACAAAGTTTTTTCTAAGATTTGGCCTAGTGACCTAGTTTTAGACCCGACGTGACTCAGTTTCGTAGGGGGCTTAGATATATGGACAATTAACATTTTGACATAGTTTCATGAAAATTGGATCAAAACTATGCCTTCAAATGCGTACGCAAGGTTTTTCTAAGATTTGACCTAGTGACCTAGTTTTTGACGTGCCATGACCCAGTTTCAAATTTGTCCTAAATATTATGAGGATGAACATCCTGACATAGTTTCATGAACTTTGGATCAAAACTGTGCCGTCTAGAGCCTACACAAGGTTTTTCTAAGATTTGACCTAGTGACCTAGTTTTTGACCGACATGACCCAGTTTCAAATTCGTCCTAGAGTATATGGAGATAAACATTCTGACAAAGTTTCATAAAGATTGGATCAAAACTGTGTCCTCTAGAGCGTACAAAAGGTTTCTCTATGATTTGACCTAGTGACCTAGTTTTTGACCCAACATGGCCCAGTTTCAAATTTATCCTACATATTATGAGGATAAACATTCTGACAAAGTTTCATGAATTTTGGATCAAAACTGTGCCTTCTAGAGCGTACACAAGGTTTTTCTAAGATTTGACCTGGTGACCTAGTTTTTGGCCCGACATGACTCAGTTTTCAACTGAGCCTAGAGTTTATGGAGATTAACATTCTGCCAATGTTTCATACAGATTGGATCAAAACTGTGTCCTCTACAGCGAACATAAGGTTTATCTAAGATTTGACCTAGTGACCTAGTTTTTGACCCCACATGACCCAGTTTCGAACTTATTCTAGATATTATAAGGACAAATATTCTGACAAAGTTTCATGAATTTTGGATCAAAACTGTGCCTTCTACAGTGTACACAAGGTTTTTCCATGATTTGACCTAGTGACCTAGATTTTGACCCGACATGACCCAGTTTCAAACTTGGCTTAGAGTTTATGGAGATAAACATTCTGACAAAGTTTCATAAAGATTGGATCAAAACTATGTCCTCTAGAGCGTACACAAGGTTTTTCTATGATTTGACCTAGTGACCTAGTTTTACACCCAACGTGACCCAGTTTCAAAATTGTCCTAGATATTATGAGGATAAACATTCTGACAAAGTTTCATGATCTTTGGATGAAAACTGTGCCCTCTAGAGCGTACACAAGCTTTTTCTATGATTTGACCTAGTGACCTAGTTTTTGACCCGACATGACCCAGTTTCGAACTTGGCCTAGATTTTATAAAGACTAACATTCTGACATAGTTTCATAAAAATTGGATCAAAACTGTGCCCGCTAGAGTGTACACAAGCAAAAGATGACGGACGTCCCTCCGGACGTACGACGGACGACGGACATCAGGGTATCCCAAAAGCTGATCCTGAGCACTTCGTGTTCAGGTGCGCTAAAAAGAAACAAGAGGGCCATGGTGGCCCTGAATCGCTCACCTGAGCATTAATCAGCTCACTGGCTCTGGTGAAGATTTATAAGAGTTTTTACCATACTAACATTTGACCTGGTTTTTGACCCAACATGACCCAGTTTCATACTTGGCCTGGATATTGTAAGAATAAACATTCTAACACAGTTTCATTGAGATTGGATCAAAAGTGTGCCCTCTGGAGCGTATACAAGGTCGTTCTTATATTTGACCTAGTGACCAAGTTTTTGAGCCGACACGACCCAGCTTCAAACTTTACCTAGATTTCATTAAGATAAACATTCTGACAGAGTTTCATGAAGATTGGATCAAAACTGTGCCCTCTAGGGTGTACACAAAGTTTTTCTAAGATTTGACCTTGAGCCGACGTGACTCAGTTTCATAGGGGGCTTAGATGTATGGACAATAAACATTTTGACATAGTTTCATGAAGATTGGATCAAAACTATGCCTTCTAGTGCTTACACAACGTTTTTCTATGATTTGACCTAGTGACCTAGTTTTTTACCCGACATGACCTACTTTCGAACTTGGCCGAGAGTTTATCAAGATAAACATTCTGACAGAGTTTCATGAAGATTGGATCAAAACTATGCCCTCGAGGGTGTACACAAAGTTTTTCTAAGATTTGACCTTGAGCCGATGTGACTCAGTTTCATAGGGGGCTTAGATATATGGACAATAAACATTTTGACATAGTTTCATGAAGATTGGATCAAAACTATGCCTTCTAGTGCTTAAACAACGTTTTTCTATGATTTGACCTAGTGACCTAGTTTTTTCCCGACATGACCCAGTTTCAAACTAGGCCGAGAATTTATGAAGATAAACATTCTGACAAAGTTTCATAAAGATTTGATCAAAACTGTGTCCTCTAGAGCGTACACAAGGTTTTTCTATGATTTGACCTAGTGACCTAGTTTTTGACCCGACGTGACCCAGTTCGAACTTGTCCTAGATATTATGAGGATAAACATTCTGACAAAGTTTCATGAATTTTGGATGAAAACTGTGCCTTCTAGAACGTACACAAGGTTTTTCTACGATTTGACCTAGTGACCAAGTTTTTGACCCGACATTACCAGTTTCAAACTTATCCTACATATTATGAGGATAAACATTCTGACAAAGTTTCATGAACTTTGGATCAGAGCTGTGCCTTCTAGAGCTTACACAAGGTTTTTCTAAGATTTGACCTTGTGACCTAGTTTTTTACCCGACATGACCTCCTTTCAAACTTGGCCGAGAGTTTATGGAAGTAAACATTCTGACAAATTTTCATAAAGATAAGATCAAAACTGTGTCCTCTAGAGCGTACACAAGGTTTTTCTACGATTTGACCTTGAGCCGATGCGACTCAGTTTCATAGGGGGCTTAGATATATGGACAATAAACATTTTGATATAGTTTCATGAAGATTGGATCAAAACTATGCCTTCTAGTGCTTACACAACGTTTTTCTATGATT
Source organism: Ctena decussata (assembly GCA_963989385.1). Lineage (NCBI taxonomy): Eukaryota > Metazoa > Mollusca > Bivalvia > Lucinida > Lucinidae > Ctena > Ctena decussata. The sequence continues at coordinate 62,338,573 of OZ022499.1, read as the reverse complement.
TGACCTAGTGACCTAGTTTTTTCCCGACATGACCTACTTTCAAACTTGGCCGAGAATTTATGAAGATAAACATTCTCACAAAGTTTCATAAAGATTAGATCAAAACTGTGTCCTCTAGAGCGTACACAAGGTTTTTCTATGATTTGACCTAGTGACCTAGTTTTTGACCCGACGTGACCCAGTTCGAACTTGTCCTAGATATTATGAGGATAAACATTCTGACAAAGTTTCATAAAAATTGGATCAAAACTGTGCCCGCTAGAGTGTACACAAGCAAAAGATGACGGACGTCCCTCCGGACGTACGACGGACGACGGACATCAGGGTATCCCAAAAGCTGATCCTGAGCACTTCGTGTTCAGGTGAGCTAAAAAGAAACAAGAGGGCCATGGTGGCCCTGAATCGCTCACCTGAGCATTAATCAGCTCACTGGCTCTGGTGAAGATTTATAAGAGTTTTTACCATACTAACATTTGACCTGGTTTTTGACCCAACATGACCCAGTTTCATACTTGGCCTGGATATTGTAAGAATAAACATTCTAACACAGTTTCATTGAGATTGGATCAAAACTGTGCCCTCTGGAGCGAATACAAGGTCGTTCTTATATTTGGCCTAGTGACCAAGGTTTTGAGCCGACACGACCCAGCTTCAAACTTTACCTAGATTTCATTAAGATAAACATTCTGACAGAGTTTCATGAAGATTGGATCAAAACTGTGCCCTCTAGGGTGTACACAAAGTTTTTCTAAGATTTGACCTTGAGCCGACGTGACTCAGTTTCATAGGGGGCTTAGATGTATGGACAATAAACATTTTGACATAGTTTCATGAAGATTGGATCAAAACTATGCCTTCTAGTGCTTACACAACGTTTTTCTATGATTTGACCTAGTGACCTAGTTTTTTACCCGACATGACCTACTTTCGAACTTGGCCGAGAGTTTATCAAGATAAACATTCTGACAGAGTTTCATGAAGATTGGATCAAAACTATGCCCTCGAGGGTGTACACAAAGTTTTTCTAAGATTTGACCTTGAGCCGATGTGACTCAGTTTCATAGGGGGCTTAGATATATGGACAATAAACATTTTGACATAGTTTCATGAAGATTGGATCAAAACTATGCCTTCTAGTGCTTAAACAACGTTTTTCTATGATTTGACCTAGTGACCTAGTTTTTTCCCGACATGACCCAGTTTCAAACTAGGCCGAGAATTTATGAAGATAAACATTCTGACAAAGTTTCATAAAGATTTGATCAAAACTGTGTCCTCTAGAGCGTACACAAGGTTTTTCTATGATTTGACCTAGTGACCTAGTTTTTGACCCGACGTGACCCAGTTCGAACTTGTCCTAGATATTATGAGGATAAACATTCTGACAAAGTTTCATGAATTTTGGATGAAAACTGTGCCTTCTAGAACGTACACAAGGTTTTTCTACGATTTGACCTAGTGACCAAGTTTTTGACCCGACATTACCAGTTTCAAACTTATCCTACATATTATGAGGATAAACATTCTGACAAAGTTTCATGAACTTTGGATCAGAGCTGTGCCTTCTAGAGCTTACACAAGGTTTTTCTAAGATTTGACCTTGTGACCTAGTTTTTTACCCGACATGACCTACTTTCAAACTTGGCCGAGAGTTTATGGAAGTAAACATTCTGACAAATTTTCATAAAGATAAGATCAAAACTGTGTCCTCTAGAGCGTACACAAGGTTTTTCTACGATTTGACCTTGAGCCGATGCGACTCAGTTTCATAAGGGGCTTAGATATATGGACAATAAACATTTTGATATAGTTTCATGAAGATTGGATCAAAACTATGCCTTCTAGTGCTTACACAACGTTTTTCTATGATTTGACCTAGTGACCTAGTTTTTTCCCGACATGACCTACTTTCAAACTTGGCCGAGAATTTATGAAGATAAACATTCTCACAAAGTTTCATAAAGATTAGATCAAAACTGTGTCCTCTAGAGCGTACACAAGGTTTTTCTATGATTTGACCTAGTGACCTAGTTTTTGACCCGACGTGACCCAGTTCGAACTTGTCCTAGATATTATGAGGATAAACATTCTGACAAAGTTTCATGAACTTTGGATGAAAACTGTGCCTTCTAGAGCGTACACAAGGTTTTTCTAAGATTTGACCTAGTGACCAAGTTTTTGACCCGACATGACCCAGTTTCAAACTTTTCCTACATATTATGAGGATAAACATTCTGACAAAGTTTCATGAACTTTGGATCACAGCTGTGCCTTCTAGAGCTTACACAAGGTTTTTCTAAGATTTGACCTTGTGACCTAGTTTTTGATCTGACATGACCTACTCTCAAACTTGGCCAAGAGTTTATGGAAGTAAACATTCTGACAAAGTTTCATAAAGATTAGATCAAAACTGTGTCCTCTAGAGCGTGCACAAGGTTTGTCTACGATTTGACCTAGTGACCTAGTTTTTGATCGGACATGACCAAGTTTCAAACTTGTCCTACATATTATGAGGATAAACATTCTGACAAAGTTTCATGAACTTTGGATCAAAACTGTGTCTTCTAGAGCGTACACAATGTTTTTCTCAGATTTGACCTAGTGACCTAGTTTTTGACCCAACATGACCCAGTTTCAAACTTGGCCTAGAGTTTATGAAGATAAACATTCTGACAATGTTTCATAAAGATTTGATCAAAACTGTGTCCTCTAGAGCATACACAAGGTTTTTTCTATGATTTGACCTAGTGACCTAGTTTTTGACCCAACATGACCCAGTTTCAAACTTGGCCTAGAGTTTATGGAGATAAACATTCTGACAATGTTTCATAAAGATTGGATAAAAACTGTGTCCTCTAGAGCATACACAAGGTTTTTTTCTATGATTTGACCTAGTGACCTAGTTTTTGACCCGACGTGACCCAGTTTCAAACTTATCCTAGATATTATAAGGATAAACTTTCTGATTATGTTTCATGAACTTTGGATCAAAACTGTGCCTTCTAGAGCGTACACAAGGTTTTTCTAAGATTTGACCTAGTGACCTAGTTTTTGACCCGACATGACCCAGTTTCAAACTTGGCCTAGAATTTATGGAGATAAACATTCTGTCAAAGTTTCATAAAGATTGGATCAAAACTGTGTCCTCTAGAGTGTACACAAGGTTTTTCTATGATTTGACTTAGTGACCTAGTTTTAGACCCGACGTCACCCAGTTTCGAACTTGTCCTAGATATTATGAGGATAAACATTCTGACAAAGTTTCATGAACTTTGGATGAAAACTGTGCCCTCTAGACGGTACACAAGGTTTTTCTAAGATTTGACCTAGTGACCTAGTTTTTGACCCGACATGACCCAGTTTCGAACTTGGCCTAGATTTTATAAAGACTAACATTCTGACAAAGTTTCATAAAGATTGGATCGAAACTGTGCCCGCTAGAGTGTACACAAGCAAAAGTTGACGGACAGACGTCCGGACGTACGACGGACATCAGGGTATCCCAAAAGCTCACCCTGAGCACTTCGTGCTCAGGCGAGCTAAAAATGAATGCTTAAATATTTGCATTTATAAAAAGGCTGTACTAAATAAACTATTAGCATTTATAGAACTCCTTATAAGAACACCTTTATAAAATTAAATGCTCATCTACTTACATTTTAAGGAAGACCCTTTCAAACAAGAGGGCCATGGTGGCCCTGAATCGCTCACCAGAGCATTAATCAGTTCACTGGCTCTGGTGAAGATTTATAAGAGTTTTTACCATACATGGGAATGGCGGCCACCTTGGTCATGTGACCAAGATCATTTGAAGAACTTTCAATCCTTTGACCCATGTGCAGGCTCCATATGAAATTTGATCTGCCCAGTGGTTTCAGAGATGTTTGAAAATGTTTATGGATGGATGAAAGAGGCAGCTAACACCAATACTGTAAGGCTCGGTCAGGTGAGCTGAAAATGGCAGAGTCGCTTCTCCGAAAAGTTCCCGTTCATGTTGAGTTCCTTTGATGGATTTCAACTAGACTTAACTAGGCAAACACAGATGATAGAATGGTAGCATCATTATCTCACTGTGGTGAAACTAATTTATTCCAAGGAGTTTGTGGCTGGCATCATTGCAATGTTAGTTCTGATTCTTGCAACATAACTTAATTTAAATTTGACCTAGTGACCTAGCTTTTGACCCGACATGACCCAGTTTCAAACCGGATATTGTCAGAATAAACATTCTGACAAAGTTTCATTGAGATTGGATCAAAACTGTGCCCTCTGGAGCGTATACAAGGTTGTTCTTATATTTGACCTAGTGACCTAGTTTTTGATCCGACACAAACCAGTTTCAAACTTACCTAGATTTCATAAAGGTAAACATTCTGACAGAGTTTCATGAAGATTGGATCAAAACTGTGCCCTCTAGGGTGTACACAAAGTTTTTCTTAGATTTGACCTAGTGACCTAGTTTCTGATCTGACGTGACTCAGTTTCATAAGGGGCATATATATATGGACAATAAACATTTTGACATAGTTTCATGAAGATTTGATCAAAACTGTTCCTTCTAGTGCGTACACGAGGTTTTTCTAAGATTTGACCTAGTGACCTAGTTTTTGACCTGACATGACCTACTTTCAAAGTTGGCCTAGAGTTTATGGAGATAAACATTCTGACAAAGTTTCATAAAGATTGGATCAAAACTGTGTCCTCTAGAGCATACAAACGTTTTTTCTATGATTTGACCAAGTGACCTAGTTTTTGACCCTACATGACCCAGATTCAAATTTGTCCTTCATATTATGAGGATAAACATTCTGATAAAGTTTCATGAACTTTGGATCGAAACTGTGCCTTCTACAGCGTACACAAGGTTTTTCTAAGATTTGACCTAGTGACCTAGTTTTTGACCCGACATGACCCAATTTCGAACTTGGCCTAGAGTTTATGGAGATAAACATTCTGACAATGTTTTATAAAGATTGGATCAAAACAGTGTCCTCTAGAGCGTACACAATGTTTTTCTATGATTTGACCTAGTGACCTAGTTTTTGACCCAACATGACCCAGTTTCGTACTTGTCCTAGATATTATAAAGATAAACATTCTGACAAAGTTTCATGAACTTTGGATGAAAACTGTGCCTTCTAGAGTGTACACAAGGTTTTTCTAAGATTTGACCTAGTGACCTAGTTTTTGACCCTACATGACCCAGTTTCAAACTTGGCCTTGAGTTTATAGAGATATATATTCTGACAATGTTTCATATCGATTGGATTTAAACTGTCTCCTGTAGAGCATACACAAGGTTTTTCTATGATTTGACCTAGTGACCTAGTTTTTGACCCGACGTGACCCAGTTTCAAACTTGTCCTAGATATTATGAGGATAAACATTCTGACTAAGTTTCATGAACTTTGGATGAAAACTGTGCCTTCTAGAGCATACACAAGGTTTTTCTAAGATTTGACCTAGTGACCTAGTTTTTGACCCGACGTGACCCAGTTTCGAACTTGTCCTAGATATTATAAAGATAAACATTCTTACAAAGTTTCATGAACTTTGGATGAAAACTGTGCCTTCTAGAGTGTACACAAGGTTTTTCTAAGATTTGACCTAGTGACCTAGTTTTTGACCCGACATGACCCAGTTTCGAACTTGGCCTAGATTTTATGGAGATAAACATTCTGACAAAGTTTCAGAAATATTTGATCAAAACTGTGCCCGATAGAGTGTACAAAATAGCCATCAGAGGAGATGGCAAATCCCCCGACCGAAGACCCCCATGGGCCTTGGTAAAAAGGGTGCACTTCAAAACACATATTAGTAATATATTGTCGTTCTTTTATGCTTCTGATTGACATTAACTGTTAACAGATGCATGATTATCTAACACTCAGACTAAAACAGTATGCTTGACTGCTAAAAAGAGGTAATATCTCAAACAGCCACCATATACACAAATGTATAGCATACGATACATTCAACTTTCAAAATGTGTGAATAACTTCTAAAGTACAAGCCCTACAAACCTAATTTTGAGCTCTCTAGTAAGTGAATTTGGACAAAGAATCCAAATCATCAATATTCCAAAAGATCCATGGTTATTCAAATTCTGGAGCTGGCCAGGGTTGCAGAGACTCAAACAGCAGCTCAAACTACCAAAGGGAAATAATTCACTAGGTCTAAAAGCAAGAGTTATCATTCATGTATGAGACAAATTGTCATGACCTGTTCTGCATATCTGTGAAGTATCATGAGAATATTTCAAAAGGTATTCAAGCTATGGAGCGGACACTTAAAATCATCAAAGGGAAATAACTCCGAAAGTAAGAAAGCAAGAGTTGTCATTCTTGTTCGCGACACATCATCATGACCTGTTCTACATATCTGTGAAATATCATGAAAATATTCCAAAAGGTATTCAAGTTATAGAGCGGACACGAAATCACACCTAAAACCATCAAGGGGTAATAACTCAAAAAGTAAGAAAGCAGGAGTTGTCTTTCTTGTTCGCGACACATCGTCATGACCTGTTCTACATATCTGTGAAGTATCATGAAAATATTCCAAAAAGTATTCAAGTTATAGAGCGGACACGAAATCATACCTAAAATGATCAAGGGGAAATAACTCAAAAAGTAAGAAAGCAAGAGTTGTCATTCTTGTTCACGACACACCGTCATGACCTGTTCTACATATCTGTGAAGTATCATGAGAATATTCCAAAGAGTATTCTAGTTATAGAGCGGACACGAATCTGCCAAAAAATCACACATAAAACTATCAAGGGGAAATAACTCAAAAAGTAAGAAAGCAAGAGTTGTCATTCTTGTTCGCGACACATCGTCATGACCTGTTCTACATTTCTGTGAAGTATCATGAAAATATTCCAAAGGGTATTCAAGTTACAGAGCGGACACGAATCTGCCAAAAAATCACCAAAGGGGAGATAATTCAAAAAGTACAATAGCAAGAGTTACCATTCTTGTACGCGACACATCGTCATGACCTGTTCTACATAACTGTGAAGTATCATGAAAATATTCCAAAGGGTATTCAAGATATAGAGCGGACAAGAAAGTGTTTACGGACGGACGGACGGACGGACGGATGGACGGACGCCAGGCTCATCGCTATATCCCCCGAACCTTTCGGTCGGGGGATAACAAGCAAAAGTTGACGGACGGACGTCCAGACGTACGACGGACATCAGGGTATCCCAAAAGCTCACCCTGAGCACTTTGTGCTCAGGCGAGCTAAAAACAAATATTGGCGGACTAACATTTTAGTGTTCTTTGTCCGTGCTGCCAATGTAACCGCCAAACATAAGTGTATTACCGAAATCTATAAGCCCCCCCCCCCCCCCCCCCCACACACACACACACATACACACACACACACACACACCATAAGCCATCGGTACAGGGAAACTTATAATTTTCGTTTAAGTGAGATCATACCCTTTACTGTATGCTTAAATGAAAAGTAAAATTTTTGTTTTCCTGTCAGGAACCACAGTCTGCATTTCATGGAACATGTGGAAAATGAAGTCATCATTTTTTTTTTTTAATTTATTGAATTAGTTTACTAACAGCTTTACATAGACTAGAATGAAATATAAAGGGCATCAGTAAAAATAAAATGGTTAACTGTTATATTCCAGAAACTCATTGATCGAGCAAGCTGAACCATGAGGTTGGGTCAACAGTCTTTCTAGATAACGTGACAAGCTGACACTTTTGACATTGTTGAGTCAACAATGTCAAAAGTGTCAGCTTGTCACATTATCTAGAATGAAAGTAAAGAAATCAGTATAAACAACCTAAGCCGCCAACTGTTTGTGGGTTTGTCGGTATGAGAATGCTGTTGATACTTTTTTTTCGCTGAACAGCCGTAAAGGGTACTTAGGTGGGTAGTTTTGCTTGTTTCCAGAAATTGCATTATAGTGATACAGAGCACTGGCAGCTCAGTAGGTTAAGCACTGGTCTGCTGGTATAGCAGTCCGGGGTTCAAGAGGCAGAAATCTTTCCACCGTAAAGGGGGTTCCACTGCACAGTCTTTCGTAATCGTACTCCCATCGTCCTGATACGACTGACATACTGTTCAAAAGGAATAAAATCGCAATTCATCCATCCATCTATTGGAATGGAACTATCTGCACAAATATAACAAAGGGTGTATTTTATCCCCGTTTTAGTAATGGCCACCACATGGAACAGCCTCAAAAATTCTAAATCGTACATAATTGAGCCGCGACACGAGAAAATAAACAAAGTGGTTGTGCGACCAGCGCAGACTCAGGTTAGCCTGGGCAGTCGCCCAGTCCGATCAGACTCTTTGCTAAATGCTTAAAGGGTAGCTAAGCGGGTCTAAGCTACCTCCATGCGGACAGCGAAGACTCTGATCAGACAGGGCGGATGCCAAGGCTGATTTGGGTCTGCCCTTGCCGCACAACCCTTTGTTTGTTTTCTCGTGTCGCGGCTCAATTATATTATGACAATGCTTCAGATGAATATTGACAGTTTATGAGGTGCTTGGCAAATATGGTTTTGTAGAAATAAGTTGTTTCAGCTTTCCTGGTTAGGGTCAAGTCGTGTTAATTCGTACAGTAGGTTAATTCGGGCAGTGACATTGTTTCCTTTATATGCCAGTTTTTTTGATTTTAAACAAAATTAACTGGGCAAACAGTGAAATTCCTGATGAGACGGCTCATCATGAGCCGTCTTATCTGGATTTTCACTGTTTGCAATGGTTTGTCCGAATTTACCCGCTGTCTGAAGTTACCAGACTCGACCCTAGAGTGTAGCAGCTTAATAACTAATAAAGAGTACATATACGGACAAAGTATCACTCTACTAGGTTCACATCAATACACCTCATATGGCTAGCATGAAAAAATGGAAATGTCGGATATAAACAATAATTGTGCATGATACAGATGCTAAACTACATTATAAATGAACAGCATTTAATGCCACACAACACTTAACTAGGACAAAATAAAAGGCTTATGTACAGTGACCGGCAGCTATGCAAATACAGATTGTTACGATGGACTATCCCATATGGCAACATCCATACTTCTAGTTCTGAGTATAAGTTTTGCAACTGTAGTCCCTAACTAACTTTACATGAATGCACTAATTGATCCGCCTTTCAAACTTGTGCCAGGACATTTTACAAAAGGAACTATTATCACAAAAACACACATGCATTTGTTTGTCTGAAGTTTTAACCATATTTTGACTGGTCAATGCATAGTTTGACTGACAGACTGCTGCAGGTCAATCTCAGGAACATATGGAATACTGGTCGGTATCAAAACAATTATACTATGTTATATATACAAGCATGAAATTCAAAGCACTAAGCATTCAATGAAGACTACAAATGTCTTAAGGTAATGATTGTTTGGTTAACATTATACATAAGGCAATTCTGTGCATCCAGTTAACCTTTAAGTGCAAAAAAAAGACAGACAACAAAATTTTTATCAGCAAAATTAAAAAAAAAGCACAAAAGTTTTGTCCATTGAAGCTATATTATATTGAGAATTCAAAGACTAGAGGGTTTCTGCTGGAGTTTCTATTTACATGGGTCCCAGCTGTCTGCTGGACAGCATCAGCATGCCTTAAGCACTGGATCTTTGACTGATGAATATGATTTATCTGTCTAGTTTGTGGCGGAGCAAGTGTTTCAGTGATTCTTTTTTGTGCCAGTCAGTAGAAAGGGTAGATATTGTCCAGAAATTGTCAAAAATGGCAGTTTGGACATCCCCTTAGTCCAAGTTTTAAGACTTATGAACTGGAATTCTGGAAATGAAATTTCTTTTTGTTTTATGATCAAGTGAAAAAGTTTTATTTATTGCAATTTCTCCATTATTTGTTGTGTTTTTTAATGCCAATCTATTGCCTATCCTGTAACGCTGAACACAAATTTCTAGGTGGTCACATAATAAGCGCACAAGCAAAACTTCATTTTTATACTTCAGTGTTTATCTGTTGCAATATGAGTACATGTGAGGCTAGTATGCGAACACATTAAGATACAGTTGCCTAAATAAATGCACATGTTGTTTTTGGTCCAAACAATTTGCCATTGCACAAAAATATAAAACTAAAATGGTTTCATTTTTAAATGTACTTAGTATGTAATAATGATATAACCTTGTGTTCCAAAACAAACACTGATACCAGATCAGATCTAGAAATATATTGTTATTTATTATTATTATTATCTTTTTATTTCTTTATTTTTTTTGCCCATTGTTTTTCTTTCTTTTTTTTTGCACATTGATGCAACCTGGTTTTTGTTGCCAACAAGATTACAAATAAAACCTAGTATTCTATGGCAAACAAGAAGACTGAACTCAGTCTTCTTCTTAGCCACACAGTCTGATCAAAGCATCTGCCCACTGACTTGTTCTAGCTCAGCAAAAAAGAACATGGCTCCATGGTTATAAAACTTTTTTCATGCTCAACTCAGCTGAGCATGAAATTTCACCTGCTAATAAATAGCAAGTCACTGATAAGTACAGCTGTTTTCATGCTCAGTTTAGCTGAGAATGAAATTTTCTCTGCTAATGGAAATGAAAATGCCAACATTAGTTGGCATTTTCATATTTATCAGCAGAGAAAAATTTCATGCTCAGCTGAGTTGAGCATGAAAAAAGTTTTATAACCTCGGGGTCTGGTCAGAAATAAACTGCTTTAAACACATGCTGCCTTAGGGTAGATGCAATACATCAAAGATTCTGATAAGTATGTGCATCTGCACATTAAAATCTATGGTTATATAGTATACAATATTAGGTTTCATGCCAGAATAACTGGCAAAAGATTTACATCCCAAAATAATAAATCCACACGTTCCAATTAGAAAGGGCGTTGACAAATCTGAAAGATTTTTTGTTCATCTACTTTAAAAATCAGATCTATATGCAAAATGAACAAAAATGATCCTTAGGCAACATCATCATTCAAACCCACTCTTATCTTAAGTTCTCATCAGCGAACTTTGATTTATAGATAACTCAGGCTACCATAAACTAGGAAATTTTCACAACCGTATTCTTCCCAAATAAAATATGGGTACACCTCCATGGTTTCTGCATTTTTACAAAGGGAAATAACTCTGTGACTTCCTGTTTTCTAACCTCGAACCCTAAAATTCTTTAAGTGTTGACCCCACTGAAGTGTTCCCAGTCCCATTAAAGGAAATTTCAGCAAAGCTTTGAATTTGTGATTCTCGTAAATAATTCTACATAGTGACAGAGATCAAATAAAATACTGTACTAATCCTATTAAACGCACAATGGCGTGTTGCATTTTGTGAAAGTGGAGTGTTATTTTGAGCCAAAAAGTGTAATAAATGAGCGACTGCGAAAATACCTATGGTAAGCAATATAAAGGTCATGGGTATACATTCAAAGGAATCAACTCAATTTGCTTCCCTTCTCAGTAGCAATCAACTTTTAAAGAAAAGAATTTGCTCCCTCTAGCAAATTCTTTCGTTTAAGAGTAGACCCCATTTCAAAAAGCTACCTTATCCATAGAAGCAAACAGGAATTCATGCAGGTTAATATAACATTATTTTCAGAAAGAGGCAGGGGGCGGGGGGTTATTACAGCAGGGGCATTTATTAGGATTAATATGGGATATTGATTTTGTTAATGTAAGGAAAATAACTCCAATTTGGACTTGTGTGTATGGCCCACATAAGCCTGTCACAAATTTGTATGTCCCACATAAGCCAGCTGCAACCTTGTATGACCCACATAAGCCTGACACACACTTGTATGTCCTCCATAAGCCAGTTACAAACTTGTTTGTCCCACATATGCATGTCACAAACTTATATAGTGAAAAACTACGCCCATATAACTAGGAGTTATTGTCACAAACTCTTACACTAAGAAGTATACCCCAACGAAAAGTACCATTGTGCTTTATTGTGCTTTAAGCACCACTGATTTTATCTCAGCAGCAACCCTGCAGTGGCGTTGATCTGCTGAGCTTCTAATTTGAGTCTCCCGTATCAAGATGGCCATAACAACATATGATTATATAACAATATAGTGTTAACTAATAGGGCCTCTTTCCTTAGTGTCAGAGATTGTCACTGTAGCTCCTACGGCACACCTAATATCCAACAAATTTACATTACAAACATCATAACACCGAAATTTGCAGACAAACTTTCTTGAAGGCATATTTCTTTGTAACACATGAATCTCTTGACAAATATCACTATGCAATACAGTACAACCTACAATAATAGTATATAACTAATGGTACAATGTACAATAACAATATATAACTGCTTCACTGAATAGTCAATGGCCCAAAACCGGTCATTTACATGTACAACATTCTTGCCGTATAGAAATAACTGATTTTTTATGCTAACATGGGGTTAATATCTCACACTGATTATTACAGATTATGGCAATTTATTTGCATCAAATCAGAATTGTTTAGCTGATCAACTTTCCAAGCATTAATTTTGAAGGTCTGGGCCCAGTTGTTCAAAACTAACGATGTCGTTAGTTAACGTGACGTTAAAATTTCAAGCTTTTTAAAACATCTCAAATATGCCAATATTTTTTGTTGTAAAAATGTGAGAAGCCTTTGCATTGCTTCTCACATATTTTCAACAAAAAATATCAGTGTATTTGGCTATAAAGTCATAAATCACTTAACAAGTTGACCTCTTAGCGAGCTTGTTAGGCTAACGATGCTTTGAACAACTGGGCCCTGAAGTATTTTCTTTCAGTCTCTATTAAGCTTGAATGTTAATGTGTTTAACAATGTGAACTATTGCTAAAAGAGGTAAATTTAAAAGACAATAACATATGACAAGAAGCATTATATTAATAAATTATGGCAGCGCTCAAATATAAGATATAAAATGCAAACATTGAAAATATTCCGTATAAATTCTGATATATACACATTATGTTAACACTGCAAAAGAGTCTCAAATCCTCTTTTTCATCTACATACACTGAGCCACTTTAGTAACGCACCACTTTTGCAATGCCTATATTTTCAGCCAATAACTGCTTACAATAAAGTTTCTAGCAGAATACAATCATTGATGACTTGTCTAACTGGTGACAGTCAAATTTTTTGCAAAATCACTGGAGTGTGTCCACACACTTAGCTGAGAGCTTATTCTGGCAATAATGCACATGCAGCATAGGCGGTCGTTCTTTTCATCTGGAGTTAACATTGAACTTCATCTTTGTGGATAGTCACTTTTGAGAAACACCGAAGGTGTAGTGATTTCAAGTGGCGAGCCAATTTTATCATGCCGGATTTACAACAAATGCTCACTTTTTAAAATAATTTTACTTTTGACAACATTTTAACGTCAGTTTTGATCACCAATGAAATTATTTATATCAAATTGTGATTGACAATTTCAAAGTCAGTTAAACCAAAACACAATTGAAGATTGACTCATTTCCTAGCCCTTATGGTACCATGACTCATTTCCTAGCCCTTATGGTACCAACGTAAAGACTAACGTCAAAGTCATAATGTAGAATTCTCAACAATGTTTGCATGAAAATTAACAAAGAACATTTGTTTGCTTGCAAGGAAGTTATTGCAGAAGTCTTTCGATCGCATGTTTACAAAACAACATCAACTGTCTCAGTAGCTTTTGAAAACAAGAAAAATAAACTTGGGTGTCACCTCAAAGTAAGCAGCAGATATTGATAATGAAAAGTTTGCAAATACTGACAGCAATATAGCGGACTTTCATATCATAGAAAGTAAAAACGTTCCAACAGAACACTGTGCAAAACATTAGTGTTGAAAATATCCCCTCGCGGGGCGAATTGAGGTTAAGTTGGAAGCGTTGCAAATTCTAATTTGGTTGGTACTGCTCTTTTGCGCTCGACCACGCTTTTGTTTGGTTTCCGACAGGCACCCATTTTACAGGATTTATGCACAAATAAGTAGCCTTCTTAGCTTGTAGTTTTGAATTAAAAAATAAATTGATTGTTTAATAACAATTCAGGGTTTTATTAGTGGTACGTAACTTAAGTGGCTCAGTGTACATTTAAAACATTTATTTATTTTCATTTTTCATTTGCTGATTTTTTTTTTTTTTTTTTTTTTGCATCTAATTTCTTCGTTTATAGGTGAAAAAAGTGTGTGGCGCTATTCTATATTTCTTTCAACTGTCCATCATGGCAAACATTTGTTGTGGTACTTTTGCAATGTACATTTTTATCACACGAATGTCCAGTTATACAGAGATGTAATGCAATTGAGTATGGCTGCCCATACTGTGTCATACTCTGAACATATAAATCCATAAAATTTGATCATATAACAAATAAATCTAAAATTTGTGGTCATATGATATGAAATTCATGAAACTACTGACCCTAGTTTCATAAGTGGTCATCTGATATGAAATACTGTAAATATTCTAGAGTCGAGTCGGGTATCTTTGGACAGCAAGTAAATTCGGACATACACTTGCAAACAGTGAAAATCCAGATGAGACGGCTCATAATGAGCCATCTCATGAGGATTTTCACTATTTGCCCAGTTAATTTTGTTTTAATTCCAAACAAATGACATATAAAGGAAAAATGTCACTGTCCGGATTTATCCGCTGTCCGAAGTTTCCCCGAGTCAACCGTAATAGGTCTGAGCAAACAGTGCTGGCCCAGTTCACAGTGCTCCTAAAGGGTCTTCACTAGCTCAATTCCATCTGCATCTCTTACATGCATTATCAAAGGGTATAAACCAGACCGCTAATTTTCACTTCATGCAGAGACTGTCCATCATATTTGGCTTCCGCCGAGACTGTCCGCAATCTCTTGTTCCTGTAAGGGACTACTGTCCTCAAAAATGGCCTCCTGCCGAGACTGTCCGCCTGACTCTGCTTCCTGTCCAGAGCCTTGGCAGGAAGCAGAATCATGTGGACAGTCTCTGCAGGAAGCCATTTATCATGTACAGAAGTCTCAGCAGGAAGCAAGAGATCACGGACAGTCTTGGCGAAAGCCACATATGACCGACAGTCTCTCCACAGTGAAAATCGGTGGACTGGTTTATTGATTGATTGATTGATTTGATGCTTAACGTCCACGGTAAACAACTACAACTAAGGTCATGTTAGGACAGTCAGTTAACCTAACCACACTATTCCTGGGCAGGCTTAGACCTCCTCAGCGGTTAACCAGTACTAAGTGCACATACTTCGCCAGTAACTGATAACTGCCCTTCTTGAATAAGCGGAAGGAGAAACGAAAGTATGTGGCCAGACCGGGTTTCAAACCCAGGACCTCTAACTTACGAGTCAGGTGCCCTACCAATTACGCTACGCGGCCCGGCACACCAGCAAGAGAATTAAGCATTATCTTAAAAGGTTAAGGCCCATCCATGGTCCTACGCGGCCCGGCGTGGACTGGTTTATACTCTGTGATTATTGCATTGCAAAACTAAACTGTTCTAGCTTTAGGACAATTACAGTAACTTTTTTAGGTTTCCCAATTTTTAGAATTTTTATTGTAGATGAAACTCGCTGAAGCTAATTTCATTAATTTAGTATCAAATGACCACTCGTTTGAGACCACTTGTGTAAGATCCTCTACATGGAAAAAAGGGGAAACTTATCCCTGAATTATGCTACATGTATTTTGAGCTCTGAGAAGTATCAAACGTGATTTCTAGCTCTGGATTGTGCTACAAAAGAGTATATGATTAATTTCCCCACTCACTGAAAAAATTGAAAACTTTACTGAAGCATACCATTACAGCTGCAAAAGTCTTACATGAGATGCCATATTGATAATACAACACCATATGGAATAAAAATCACACTGGTAAATTATCTTTAAGCATTCTTCTCATGTTGGATACTACAAATTCACCCACTTTCTTTGAATTACCGTATACGCTGTAATTTTCGTGGGTTCAAATTTTCACGGTTAAGGGTCAAAAACATAAACATTAATTTTCGCGATTTTTAATTTTCGCGGTTAGCAGCATGCGTGAAAAACTAAACTACTGCTATTTTACTTGAGCCAGTTTGTTCATTAACCTGCGGCAGGGCTGCCGCAGGTTAATGAAAGAACTGGCTCAAGTGAAAAGTTTCAGCAATTACCGAAGCAAACAGAACTAAAATATATGATCACTGTGTCTACAGAAGATACTTTGTAAGAAACAGGAAATTATTTCGCGATTCAAATATTCGTTGTTTCTAAGTGACCGCGAAATACCGCGAAAAATGGAACACCGCGAAAATTACCTTATATACGGTAATCTATTAAAAGTACCATATTAATCCTATGAACCAACCCCAGAGGCACTGCATTTTACGAAAGGGGGCATTACAAAAAGCCTGAACAGCCAAAAAACAGCCATTTGCCAAAACAGTATTAACCTTAAAGACCAAAAATAATAGCTGCACTTTGTCACCACTAATATGGCTGACAATTGCATGAAATACCCCCTTGACCATGATAAGGTTAGCATACATTAAACTGCATACAGTATACATATACTACAGTAGCTTTGGATTTTATGTCAGAAACTTTGCAGTTTTTACTAGTCAGTATCACATTGGGGCAATTTAGGATTAATATAGTGCATACCACTATTAGAGTATTTTTACATACAAAAGCATTACAAATCTGTGATAATCAAAAACTAATATATGGCACATATGCATGGCAAACATTATCAAAAATACATGTTCACCATATGCCATGCCACAAAAAGTGGACATTAGACCATGTGACAATGCTGAAGATTTAAATCAACCTGCACATTCATAAGTCTCAGCTGTGTAATAGATTATTACATCAAACATCAATGGTACAGCAAGTCAAGTGAAAAAGTATTCAAACTTATAAACCGTCATTTCAAATCAGAGCTCCACATAAGATGGGTTTTGGGTATTCCTCAAATAAAGTTAGGTCTTGGGAGTTTAAACCATGTTTAGAGAAGTTAATTTTTTAAACACTAAGCTTTGAGAGATTGATGATTTGAGAATAGATTTGAGATTTGTTTCTCAACCCGTTTTATCTCAAACCAATGTTTGAAGTTTTCATACCCACCTCTGAGGACTTGGTCAATATATAAAGGCGAGATCTCCTGCCAGCCGGCTGGCAGGAGACTTTTTAGTCTCCTGTCAGCCGGCTGGCACTAGACGTAAAAGTCTCCTGCCAGCCGGCTATTGGAATGCTAATGAAATAAATAAAGTAACATCACATTTCTCAGAATTCTTTGGTATATTTAAATGTATCTTTTAAAATTGATGTGACATAAGTATTATAATTACATTAACAAAATATATGCAAACAAACAAGCAAAAAATATAAAACAAGAGGACATTCTAAAAACAGATTTTCCAAGGGAAGTAACTCAAATTATACTTCGCAAGGGAACTGACTCAAACTACGATTTAACAATTTTCACTGAAATCTGTATGCTTATTCTGCTTGCATAATTGCCTTTATGATAATGGTAGTTTCATATTATGAAACTGTAGCATATTTTTCTTGGCAGAAAGAATTAATTGATTAACAAATTTGCCTGACTGAACTGCAAAAATGCAACTTTAGGGAACAGCTTGTGAGACAACTGGTAAATTTGTGTAAAACTTTTTATTTGGTGCACATTGAAATTTAAAGATCAAAAGGGGCATTTCACACTTACCTGTATACAGGACAAAATTCATAAAAAAAAATAATAAGCAGTATAATGATAAACAAATGATAGTGTATGAGGGGTCTCCAGCTACTTTTAAGATTGTTTAATGTCTATAATGTTCCAATTTTACATATTGAAAGCCGGACTAAAATGAAAATTTTAAGTTAATGAATTGTTTATTTAGTTAACTAAATGTTTAATGCAATAAAATATAGCTATCCATCATAATGCCACAAAAAATGGAATTTTCTCATCAGTTTTCCAGAAGCCGGCTGGCAGGAGACTTTTAGGTCTAGTGCCAGCCGGCTGGCAGGAGACCAAAAAGTCTCCTGCCAGCTGCCTGGCAGGAGACACTTCCATATATAAAATACTGTTGGTTTGCTGTGCTCCAACCTACCCTGCAAATTTTGCCCTGACCATTTTTTTTTTCTTTTTTCTTTTTTTTTTTTCTTTTCATTCAAAGGCCAAAAAAGTTTCGTAAATCCTTAAATTGTCAGGTCTTTACTATCATATTAAATTATTTCAACTTTGGTTGCTGCATAAAATTTATGTCTGAAAGAAGTTAAATCTGTAATAATGGGATGGCAAACAAAATAGACCCAAATCAGACACTGTTTCTGAGGCGCAGTCTGATCTGAGTCTGCACTGTTTGCACATGCAAATACATTTCAGTCACTACCAGTATAACTTTCTGACTCTTGAAAAAAAAAACTACCAACCTGAAAGGGTCTGAGCAGGAGCGCAGCAACTTGTTTAAATAGAGGATCTTACACGAGTAGTCAGTAGTCATTTCATATGAAATTTATGAAATGAGCCTTCGGCGTGTTTCATAAATTTCATATGTAAAGACCAAGAATGTCAGATTCTGTTTATCATATGGTGCTTTAAAATGGGATTTTAACTCCTTCAAACTGAACATTATTTCAATAAGAAAACACATTACTGACATGGACGTTGTCAGTGAGGTTACCCGTATGCGCCAAAGTGTTATTACACGTGTGGTCATACCATTTTTATGACGAGACGTTATCCACTAAATAACAGCGACGTCATATGATAACCAGCCTTAGTATATGTAAGGTTTGATTACTATGCACCCTGATCACTCTACAGCATCTGTAAAAATTCTAAGTATTGGGACAGATAGGTCTGAGCAAACAGTGCAGACTTTGTTTTTTGCATAGAAATTCCTGTAAGTGCTGAACCTGATCAGATGCCATGTTCTGTACAGTCTGAACTGAGTCTGCACTGTCTGAATATGTCCCCAAAATAGATTTTTTTTTTGGTTGATTTGATGCTTAACATCCTCGGTAAACAACTAAGGTCATGTCGGGACGGTCAGTTAACCTTACCACACTATTCCTGGGCAGGCTTAGACCTCCTAAGCGGTTAACCAGTACTAAGTGCACATACTTTCGCCAGTAACTGACAACTGCCCTTCTTGAATCAGCGGAAGGAGAAACAAAAGTATGTGGCCAGACCGGGTTTCGAACCCAGGACCTCTGACTTATGAGTCAGGTGCCCTACCGATTGCGCTATGCGGCCCGGCTTCCCCAAAATAGATACCCAGTCCTAAAAATGTTAAGAGAGACAAACTTTATGACTTCCTGTTTGCTTCCCTGGAAACATAATCCCTTCAAAAATGGTGTCTATTCTTACCAGAATGGTTTTGCTCATATGGGAGCGAATTCTTTCCTTCATGAATATTCCCACTGGAAAGGAGGGCAAAAATGAAACTGGTTGAATTGCTTCCCCTGACAGTATACTCATTCACCTCGAGTATTAACTGTGAAAAAAAAATGAGTCGTGGCACAACAAAACCAACAAAGTGTGATGTGCGCCCATCAAAGACTCGGATCAGCCTGGGCATTCGCCCAGTCTGATCAGACTCTTTGCTATCTGTATGTAGTTAGCTTAGACCTTTAGCTACCTTTTAAGCCCACAGGGAAGACTCTGATCAGACTGAATGGATGTCAAGGCTCAGCTGAGTCTTCGCTAGGCGCATGCAACTTTGTTGTTTTGTCGTGCCATGACCATCTTATGTAAACTTTGAGATTCATCATAAAAATAGCCATATAAAATGGAATGTCCCGCAAGCATACCCTAGGCCATCTGATTGGGAACTTCTAGACCTACATGTATAAAGAATATTTCAATATTGTATGGGCTAACAGGGAAGAGCCTAATCTGATGACAGGGATGCTCCTATTGATTTCTGTATATACTATACAGAACAGAGAAGCTGACGGAAGATTAGCTTTGTTCACATGCACTCAGTCTTAACGAAACCCCGTCTGACCGCCTGACATGTCTGGTAAAAATTCATTCGGTCTGGTAAAAATATTCAGAATTTTCAAGTGCATTTTAATCATTTTACCAGATTCGGTCCTGTAAACTCTGGCAGACTTTCGTGAACTCTGATGCTTAATGTGCTTTTACCCTCTGAATAAAAAACAATTACATGTATTATTATCAAAATTATGACAACTTATGTAAATGGTTTCTCCTCCCTCCCTTCTTCTTAGCTCACATAATATTTTACTGTATGTAAAACACCACAAAGCACACATACCAACATCACTATCTGCGAAAGTTACAACATTTGCGTAAACACTTCCTTTGTTAAAAACAGGGACAGGTAATATTTAGAATCCCAGATAAAGTTCAGGGGCCGTATTTATAAAACAACTTAAGTCGTTGCTATGCTGTTGCTAAGGCTAATTTTCTATGAAGGCGATTCCTTACAACTAAAAAATTTGCTCTGGAGGAACAGTCTTTTTCATAGTTTTAGGGACTCTCCTTCATAGAAATTCATCATAGCAACCACGTAAGTTGTTTTATAAATACGGCCCCAGGTATTTGATGATAATTCTGAGAAAATGTTTCTTATTTCCCCAGAAAAAAACTATGTTGTGACCCAAATTAATAAGAACTGTGACTGTTACAGCAAGATAGTTCCACTGAGGGATCATAATTTGTTTTTATGGAGAATTAGCAAAAACTGTCAAGAGCTCTAGATAAGATGGGTATTTGATGATAATTGAGGGATAATTTTTCTTATTTCTGAATTGAAACCATATGTTGTGACCCCTTATCTGAACCGTCTCGTCGAGACGGTTCAGATGAGGGGTCACAACATACGTTTTAATGAAAAAATAACAAAAATTATCCTTAATTTTAACCAAATACTCCCTCTTATCTGGAGTTCTGAGGTCTATCTTAGAACTGTCTTCAAACACTCATCTATTTGGACATATGTACATTCCAAATAATTAATTATGACTAGATTCCATGGCACCATTAATTAAAACAACTTAAGCCTGCGACCAATAATAAGTTCAAGAACATTTAGAACATTTGGACACATAGCTTGCACCTCTGGTCCAACAGTACAGCTTCAACAGCTACAGTGTTCCTGATAAGAAGGGGAATCAGGGATAATTTCCCAGCTTTCTCCATAAAAACAGGTTGTTATCATAGCACAACTGTCTCGCAAAGACAGTTCTAATGAGCAGTAATAACATGTTTTTGATGGTAAATAAGGAAATATCTCTGCATTTTTCTCAAAAACTCATCTTTTCTGAAGCTCTGCATCTACTCTGATTAGAGTCTGCTGTTTCAAACAACAACAAGAGAGCCAATGTAGCAACTGACACTAATATGAGTGACAAGTGGCTGTGTTGGGTTTTCTAACCATGCTAACATACATGTATGCACAATACTAGCAGTAAGCTGTATCTGTTCAGACTACACAGAATGCTCATGCTAATCTGAGTCTTCCCTGGTTATGCGTATCAGCTGAGTCATTTCTTCGGGGTTTGAGCCCATTTTAAACATAACCCATTCCATGCGGGATACCCCTTTAGGGTTAACTGGGCAAACAGTTAGGATCCAGATCAGGCCACACAAACATGGAGCCTGATCTGAGATCCAAACTGTTTGCTGCCTAGAAATCATTTCTACAATAGTTAGACCAATATTATCAAAATAGTCTTGATTTTTGATGCAGACGACAATTTCAGCAGACGACAAAAATACCCGGGTTAAGTAAGAACTCAGAGAGATGGAAACAGAGTCCTCAACAGGGGACCTCACTTATATCCAGCTTATGGCTTAAAATTGAACATGGTACTGTAACAACATTGCTCTCACAGACCAGGTAACCTGATTGCCTCGCTAGCTTTATATTATTCATGCCAATATCTCAATATTTCTGTCTCTACCAAAAATTACCATAATTGTGCTCTAAAGGCATCCATCCTTCCAATTTAACCCATTGCATTCTGGGTAATTTTTGTCGTCTGCTGAAATTGTCGTCTGCAACAAAAATCAAGAATATTTTGACAATATTGGTCTAACTAACTCTTGTAGAAATAATGTCTAGGCAGCAAACAGTTTGGGTCTCAGATCAGGCCCCACGTTTGTGGGGCCTGATCTGGATCCAAACTGTTTGACCAGATACCCCTTTATGGGTATTCCGAATAGAATGGGTTAATTAATCTTCTGTATGATTCAATCTTCTGTCTGATGCAGTGGGGTGTTTTCCAATTCTTCCTTTTTGGGAAGTTCCCCAGCTTCTTCATTGGTAAAACGCACTGTATCAGGTTTTTCTTTATTTATTTCGGGCCCATTAGCAGATGCATTAGAATTATGGCCTGTCTCAAAACACAGAGATTTCTTTTTCTTAGCAATCAATGTTCCTGCCACTCCCAATGCTCCACCAACAAGTCCCACTATGATAACAACTATTACCCAAGCAGCCAAAGGTTCATCCTTAGCCCCAGGCTCAGTAACATTTGTATCTGTGCTTCCTTTGCCTGTAGCACTGGTGATTTTAGTACCGGTGGTAACTGTTTCAGTAGGTGATGGAGTAGGAGCTGGTGTACACACAGGTGTCTCTACTGATCCATCATTACAAGTCAGAGCTGCATTGGATGCCTTTATGGCTCCATGTTTGCAGCTCCACACAAGACTTTCTCCATGTTTCAAGAAGCCTTTTCCATCCAAATTTTCTAAACTAACCAGATCGGAATTAGCATTTACCTCACAATCACAATAACACCGCAAGCTAAGGTCATCCCAGTTACCATTCTCACAAAATGCTGTTCCTTCACTATCAGGACCTTGAACAAATGTTGCATTCTCAGTACAGTACAGAAAGAATAACATGTTACCAGCTGCCAGTTTTGATTTTTCAACACATTTTGCATCCAGACCAGGATACGGTGGACACGATACTGCCTCACACTTTGGCTTTTCTGTCCAGTCCCCATTCTCATCGCAGTATATTCTTGCTGGGCCAGTTCTAAGGTGATTGTCATCACACTGTACCACTAGAATAACACCATAAACATTTGTCTGTCCATCTACCGTATGTTCCGGAGAAACAGTGCCATGTTGAACAGAGGGAGTCATGGGACAACTTTTTATTTGACATACTGGTACAGCAGGTGGTTCCCAGTTAGAATCTGACTGACAAAGTAAACGATCTGATCCCACTAAATCATACCCTGAATCACACTTAAACCTCATTACTGAACCTACTTCATAATTATCGCCAATCATCTGTCCATGCAATGGCCTTTCTAAAGCTGAACATTCCACAATTCGGCAAGTAAATGACCCAATCCATTCCCCACCAGTACATGTATACTGTGGATTTCCTTGTGGAATATACAAATTCTGACAGCTATATTCGACTGTGGTGCCTTCAAGATATGGGGGTGTGCCAACTATATTGTTTACAGAGTTGTCTATCACTGGTATAGTTCCACACTGTCCTACAACTGTTCTTACACCTGTAAAGAGAAAAAGTTCAAAGTACATAAATAACACCACGCAACACTCTGTCCATAATATAAACGAGGTATGTTCGGAAAGTTTGTGGACTGCACCAATAACTTTGTTATTTTTAAACACAGAGCTTTGAAACTTCAGTCACGTTAAGAAATATATATATATTCATTTTCATTACAAGCGGACATTTGCCTAATTCGATACATTCTAAAATTATCATATCCATGGCAACAAGATATAAGCTTTTGCGGAGCAACCCTCATTTATTTCCATAGTGTTCATATTATACACCATGTGTTATGTCAAAAACACCTGAAAGGTCATCTTGATATTCTTCTACACCAAAACAATGCCCCAACGCACACGGCCAAGCATGCGTAGTTGGAATTGGATGTTCTCAGGATCGGCAGGTTGGAGCATGCCCCATACAGCCCAGACCTTGCGCCACTTGATTTTTTGCGCTTTTCCTGGCCGTCGAAGCCCAGCTTCGCAGAATCCGCTTCGACAATCTCCAGAACCTTTTGTCGCCACGTGCAGGCAATTATTTCATCCTTTGATAAACTATATGGTTTCAATCTGTTTACACATCATGGGTCAGGAGACATGGACATTGCGGTCAAGCACATGGCCGCTATTTTGACAAGGAGTGAAAACTGACGTTGATGTCATTAATTTTATCATCAGGTTGCTCCGACATTTCGTTGGTACATGTTTTTAATTTATTATCCCCCGACCGAAAGGTTCGGGGGATATAGCGATGAGCCTGGCGTCCGTCCGTCCGTCCATCCGTCTGTCCGTCCGTCCGTAAACACTTTCTTGTCCGCTCTATATCTTGAATACCCTTTGGAATATTTTCATGATACTTCACAGTTATGTAGAACAGGTCATGACGATGTGTCGCGTACAAGAATGGTAACTCTTGCTATTGTACTTTTTGAATTATCTCCCCTTTGGTGATTTTTTGGCAGATTCGTGTCCGCTCTGTAACTTGAATACCCTTTGGAATATTTTCATGATACTTCACAGAAATGTAGAACAGGTCATGGCAATGTGTCGCGAACAAGAATGACAACTCTTGCTTTCTTACTTTTTGAGTTATTTCCCCTTGATAGTTTTAGGTGTGATTTTTTGGCAGATTCGTGTCCGCTCTATAACTAGAATACCCTTTGGAATATTCTCATGATACTTCACAGATATGTAGAACAGGTCATGACGGTGTGTCGCGAAAAAGAATGACAACTCTTGCTTTCTTACTTTTTGAGTTATTTCCCCTTGATCATTTTAGGTATGATTTCGTGTCCGCTCTATGACTTGAATACCTTATGGAATATTTTCATGATACTTCACAGATATGTAGAACAGGTCATGACGATGTGTCGCGAACAAGAATGACAACTCCTGCCTTCTTACTTTTTGAGTTATTTCCCCTTGATGGTTTTAGGTCTGATTTCGTGTCCGCTCTATAACTTGAATACCTTTTGGAATATTTTCATGATACTTCACAGATATGTAGAACAGGTCATGATGATGTGTCGCGAATAAGAATGACAACTCTTGCTTTCTTACTTTTGGAGTTATTTCCCTTTGATGATTTTAGGTGTCCGCTCCATAGCTTGAATACCTTTTGAAATATTTTCATGATACTTCACAGATATGCAGAACAGGTCATGACAATTTGTCTCATACATGAATGATAACTCTTGCTTTTAGACTCAGTGAATTATTTCCCTTTGGTAGTTTGAGCTGCTGTTTGAGTCTCTGCTCCATAACTGTATAACCCTGGCCAGCTCCAGAATTTGAATAACTGTGTACCTTTTAGAATATTGATGATCATGCTGTGATATCTTATCAGTGTTCCTAACTCTCTCTTACCCCTCCACATTCCCATGACCCCTCCCGCATCCCCCCCTCCCCCCCCAAAAAAAAAATAATTTTTTTTTCCAGATTTGGATTCTTTGTCCAAATTCACTTACTAGAGAGCTCAAAATTAGATTTGTAGGGCTTGTTCTTCAGAAGTTATTCTCACATATTGAAAGTTGAATGTATCGTATGCTATACATTTGTGTATATGGTGGCTGTTTGAGATATTACCTCTTTTTATCAGTCAAGCATACTGTTTTAGTCTGAGTGTTAGATAATCATGCATCTGTTAACAGTTAATGTCAATCAGAAGCATTTACTAATATGTGTTTTGAAGTGCACCCTTTTTACCAAGGGCCATGGGGGTCTTCGGTCGGGGGATTTGCCATCTCCTCTGATGGCTATTTTTATAACTTTTTTTATTCTTATATGTATGGCGAAGAAATTTTGCACTGATATGCAATAATAATGCAGTAAATCCGTATTGAATTTTGTTATAATACAATGTCTTATGAGCTATTCAAAAGAAATGCTTTCACTCTGGGAACTTTCTGAACATACCTCGTACATATGCTTTACTGACAAGCAAAATTTAGAAACTGAATCTTAAATGAGAAGCACTTAAATTTATCATATGACATCATTGTTACATTATGTAGTCATGAATCTCATGTCATAAAAATCCAATGATAACACATTTTAATAACACTTGGTTACTGGCACGAAACACAATCATACTGTGTTTTCTATTGAAATAAGGAGCAGCTTTACTGTAGTGGATTACACTCCGGACTACCAATCAAGGGGTCGCAAGTTCGATCCCCAGCTTCTCCGGTCTTTCGGATGAGACGTTAAACCGAGGTACCATCTCCATATGACCTCGTTGTTGGTGGGACGTTAAACCCGAGTTCACTCACTCACTCACTATTGAAATAATGTCAACTTTTAAGGCAATGAAATGACATTTAAAAACACTCATATGACAAACAGAATCTTACACATGTGGTCATTTCATAAGCAATTTATGAAACTTGCCAAAGCACACAGGTTTATCAATTACATATGAATGAAAGTGGTTAAAGTACCCATATCATAAGTCCCAACTCGTAAGTCCTTTTCACATTGACAATTCCGGAATATTTAGGATACACAGATATGGACCCCGAAATTGAGGTGTGATCAGGTGCTAACGAGTAGTAAGCATCACCTGCCTATTGTAATACACCCGCCATATCTATGTATCAGTAGGAAGTCAGTGAAAAGGTAAGTTCGGTATTTGAAAGCCTAACTAAGCTTTGGCTGAGGCCATCATATCAGAAATTAGTTTAGAAACGGCCACATTGTTGGGATCAACAAGGTCATGGTGTCTCCCATAAAACTTTTTAACTGTCGACACAAGCTTTACTTTCTGATAATCCTGTGTCAACAGTTTACGGAGAGCGGCCTGCCTCTTTCAACAAAGTCATGATTTTTGAAACAGGCTCTACCATAGCGGACTAGCTGAGAAACATAAACTCCATATGCCGGTGCCGAAGGGATATTACTGCTCAAAAATGGAAAATTAACTATGGGAAAATTGAAGTCGTCCCTCTTGTCATAAAGCCTAGTAACAAGCCTTCCATTGTCAATATAGAGACAGGAGGGCCAAGAGGCCCTGAATCGCTCACCTGAACAAAAAGGTCAAAGGTTAAACTAGGAACATCATTTGAACAAACCTGATAGTTTGCAACCATTTCCAAATGGTTCTGAAGAAGAAGATTTTTGAATAGTTTCCTATGTATTTGTACGGCTCAAACTCAGGACTCCCTGCCGCAGGGCCATTTTGGACCCTGGGGCCATCATTTGAACAAACTTGGTAAAGGACTATTAGGCAATGCTACATACCAAATTTCAAGCATCTGAGCCACGTGGTTCTGAAGAAGAAGATTTTTGAATAGTTTCCTTTGTATTTCTATGGCTCAAACTCAGGACTCCCTGCCGCACGGCCATTTTGGACCCTGGGGCCATCATTTGAACAAACTTGGTAAAGGACTATTAGGCAATGCTACATACCAAATTTCAAGCATCTGAGCCTTGCGGTTCTGAAGATGAAGATTTTTGAATATTTTTCTATGTATTTCTATGTTTAAAAACATGGGACTCCCTGCCCCAGGGCCATTTTGGACCCTGGGGCCACCATTTGAACAAACTTGGTAAAGGACCACTAGGCAATGTTACATACCACATTTCAAGCATCTGAGCCAAGTAGTTCTGGAGAAGAAGATTTTTAGGTATTTTTTAGTATCAAACCCAAGACCCCCTGCCCCAGGGCCATTTTGGTTCCTGGGGCCACCATTTGAATAAACTTGGCAAAGGACCACTAGGCAATGCATCATACCAAATTTCAAGCATCTGAGCCAAGCAGTTCTGTAGAAGAAGTTTTTTAAGTATTTTTTAGTTTCAAACCAGAGACCCCCTGCCCCAGGGCCATTTTGGATCCTGGGGCCACCATTTGAATAAACTTGGCAAAGGACCACTAGGCAATGCATCATACCAAATTTCAAGCATTTGAGCCAAGCAGTTCTGGAGAAGAAGATTTTTAAGTAATTTTTAGTTTCCAACCCAAGACCTCCTGCCCCAGGGCCATTTTGGACCCTGGGGCCATCATTTGAACAAACTCTGTAGAGGACCACTAGGCAATGCTACATACCAAATTTCAAGCATCTGAGCCAAGCAGTTCTGGAGAAGAAGATTTTTAAGTATTTTTTAGTTTCGAACCCAAGACCCCCTGCCCCAGGGCCATTTTGGACCCTGGGGCCACCATTTGAACAAACTTGGTAGAGGACCACTAGGCAATGCTACACACCAAATTTCAAGCATTCTGAGCCAAGCAGTTCGGGAGAAGAAGATTTTTAAGTATGTTTTAGTTTCGAACCCAAGACCCCCTGCCCCAGGGCCATTTTGGACCCTGGGGCCACCATTTGAACAAACTTGGTAGAGGACCACTAGACAATGCTTCATACCAAATATCAAAGCCCTAGGCCTAGCGGTTTCAGAGAAGATGTCATTTAAAGCAAATTGTTGACGACGCACGACGGACGACGCACGACGGACACTGGGTGATCACAATAGCTCACCCTGAGCCTATGGCTCAGGTGAGCTAATAACAATCTAAGTATGAGGCCGATGAATTGGACTCTGTGGTGTCTTTAATTTCAAGTTCATATGGATATATGAGGTCAATAACTCTTTGGATTATTCAGAGACAGAACATCATCTATGAACCTGTAGGTGAAGTTGAATTTCTGTGCAAGGTGTTTTTTACCCTCTTTTAAGAGCCCTTGTATAAACTCCACCTCATATCCATAAAGAAACAAGTCAGCAAGTATGGGGCACAGTTAGTGCCCATTGGAATGCCAAGCATGTAAGATGCTCTCTTAATAACATTTCTACCCAGAGACAAGAGTGAGATATACATGTAAATGCACTGCAGATGGACACAGGATTTCCTACCATTGCAAACCTATTCTGCCAACCACCAAGACATACAAAACCTTTAACTCTTAGTACAGGAGGGTTCAACTGAAGTTCAGCAAGATTTTTTTAATTTTGAATTTTGTTTATTTATTCTATTATTTTTTTCCACTTATTATTAATTTTTATTACTTTCTATAAACCAATTTTTTAAATAACTGTTTAACTATATTTTTTTACCTTATTTATTTTTTCTTTAGGGACGAGTCATTTATTGTCAGCTGGGGGGGCCGGGTACATTTAGGGGGGGTCGGAATTTTTTTTTGTGATGTACTGGGGGGGTCGGAAATAAAAAAGCCTTGGAGCAGGGGGGGTCATATATTTCATTTGGCATATTGGGGGGGTCAGAATTCTTCCATCAGTCTTCATTTTTAAAAATGTCTCAGCTTCTGGGGGGCGAAGCCCCCCAGACCCCCCGTTAGTCATAAAATTTCAGACTCTTTTCTTTCAAACTCACAATTTAAAAATTAAAAGTCTTTATGGAAATGACTCTGAAAGAATGGGCAGCTTCATATAAAAAAAACAACTTTTCATTGATTTGCTAAAACAGTACGAAAGTGTCTATAAAATCATGTAAAGTAGATGATTTTGTGCTCAATTAAATTAAATGCCTGCATTTGTGATATCAGCTCTCCACGTGCAAAATCAGCAAAAACACAGACCCCAGACCCCCACCACCCAGAGGCCCAATTAATATTATTTACAGTTATAATTATTAAGCAATGGACAAAAAGATTTCTGGATGGCCATTAGCAGAAGAAAAAGTGCAACAAATGCAGACAAAATTTAAACAGACCATGTACATGTAATTAACCTGTTAGAATAAGAAGATGTTCTTTGTGTTTCATACAGCTAGGTTTTGATTGAGGTCAGTCTGACATAAAATAGGTAATATGGTATGTGTGTGAAGGGTAGCTGGCACCGGGGATAGGGGGGGTCATAAAATTTTTTGTCACCTATCTGGGGGGGTCGGAAAAATAATTCTGTTGAGACTGGGGGGGTCGGAAAAATTTTTGTGAACCATATGAAAATGTACCCGGCCCCCCCACCTGATAATAAATGACTCGTCCCTTAAATGGACAGACAAACAGCACCATGTTACTGAGGCTATGGTGGCTATGGATATGTTCCGCTGAGGTGCTGGGGCAAACGTCATTACAAGAACTGAAATATGCACCCATATCTTTTCTTTCATTACTTTTTATCATTTGAATAGTTTTATATTGTGCAGTATTTATAACTATATCTTTTATTCTTCTTACTTCATGTATCTTTTTTTTTTTTTTTTTCTTTATTCATTATGTTTATCTTTTACCTACAGCCATTCATTTGTGAGTTTCACCAAAATGAATGAAGGACAATAACCAAAGTTGTTGGATATAATAATCAATTTTTTGTCCCACATGTGTTGTTGGCTTCTGCCTTGGGTTTATGGTATCAGTAAAAAGATTTGTAAGAAGTCAAACAAGAGGGCCATGAGGCCCTGAACCGCTCACCTGAGTATGGTGGCCATGTAGGTCCTGTGACCTAGACTGCTTGATAAATTTTTGTTCTATCAGCCCCTGGAGGCTGTGTATGAAATTTGGTTACAATTAGCCCTGTGGCTTTTGAGGAAACGTCTTAAATTGTCAAAATATGAGAGACATGGGTCAGAGGTCAAAGGATGACCTTGACCTCTTGTGCCCGCAAATCTTCCATGTACTACCTAAGACGACTGTTTATACCAATTTTTAGGCCTAAATCTTCTAAACTTGCCATGAACTCTTATGTTCTACCATTTTCCCATACTTCACCTTGCCTTAAAAAAGCTCAAGGTCAGCCCAAGGTCATCATTTAAACAATATTGATAGTACTAAAGTACCTGATGCTATATACCAAGCCTTCAAAACATTTACAGAAACAAATTTACAAATTTTAAACAAGAGGACCATGATGCCCTGAATCGCTCACCTGAGTAAATAAGTCAAATGTCAAACTAGGATTATCAGTTGAACAAAATCGATAGTTTGAAACTGTCAAAATATGAGAGACATTCATCTTATGTCAAAGAATGACCTTGGCCTCTATTGCTAAACAATGTTCATGTACTCATTTATTTGACTATATCTAATAACTTCTGTAATAAACTTTTCTACAATTTCCATGAACTCTTATTTTAAGCATGTTTTCCATATAAAAGTACCAGAAAGCAATTTCACCTTGCAATAACAAGAGGACCATTGGTCCTGTAGCTCACCCGAGTCCATTCAGCCTCAGTACTCTAGGGTAAGTTACTCTAAGGCCATCGGTCAACTGGTTCGGGTGAAAAAGATTTTTAAAGGTTTTAACCATATATGGGCATGGAGGACATGTTGGTCATGTGACCTGGACATTTGAAAAATTTTTCTTTCCCTCAACCCCCTGGAGGCTCTATATGAAGTTTGGTTTCAAAACTGGCCCAGGGGCTTTTGAGGAGATGGTTTGATATTGTCAAAATGACAGAGTTCTGGGTCAAAAGTCAAAGAATGACCTTGATCTCTTGTACTCAAAAATCTTCATGTACTCATTAAGATGACAGTAGATATCGATTTTTAGGCATAAATCTTCAAAACTTTCCATGAAATCTTATGTTCTAGCATTTTCCCACATTTGACCTTGCCGTAAAATAGTCAAGGTCAACCCAAGGTCATCATTTTGAACAATCTAGATAGTACTGGAGATCCCAATGCTACATTCCCGTCTCTAGATTTGCCATGGCATTTTATCTTTTTCTATGGAATCTGGACAATTTTCCGCGAAAATCATCAAATTTGCCATAGTTTCCATAGAAAACTGCCATGAATTCTACGGAATAAGGAAATTTTCGTAGAAAATGTTTTCCATGGAATTTTTTTCCACGGAAATAATGGCACTTTTTCCGTAGTTTCTTTTTTTTTCCATGGATTATTGCTTTTACGCCACGGATTTCAGATTTTATGCCATGGAAAATGGACTTAGAATATTTTCAGAGCCAAAATTTAACGGAAAAAATAACTTAGCCAATTTTGAGAACGGAAAATAACTTAAACACCAGATTTAATGTTTTTGGAACTAATTTTTCGGAATAACTTCTAAAATATTGATCGAATGATTTTATGTCTATGATAAAAGTTATAGAGGACAAACTCCCCCAACTTTTCATACAGGAATAAATTTTCAAAGTTCTATGGATTTTGCCCTAATTAGATGGAGGATTCAAACTTATAACAAAAACTAAGTCCGAACATGTCAGTCACACCACTGAAATGTAAATATTTACAAGGGTCTACAAGTGGTTTACCATATATGGAATTGTCTCGTGCAGATACCGAAGCGTTCAGCGTGAAGAATGACCAATAAGTGTTCTGTGTGGCGCAATAATATACCTTTGCATGTGGTTTAGTTGTCCGTTATGCAGTTCAGCAGGCGACATATCAACAAATTATTCAATTAAGGCGGGACTTGTTGAGATAGAAAAATGGTGCAAAGTTAGAAAGACGCCAGCTGCATCTAATTGCAGCATTGTTCAGAAAGTGTCACGAAATGAAACACATGTCAGAAATTGGCGGAGATCGTCCTCAATATCTTTTATCATAGACATATTTTCATTCGATCAATATTTTAGAAGTTATCGCGAAAAATTAGTTCCAAAAAACATAAAATCTGGAGTTGTCTTTTTTGCACTTGTAAAGAAAAAAAGAAATGGCTTTGAATTTCCTTAACAGTAAAAACAGTGTGAGCAAATGTAGGTCTTTTTAAGATTAAATATCATCAGAAAATACATAAATCTTCTTCATCATGCTAACGCGTCTGTGTAATTTACACCTCCTTACAGCCCAATTTTAAATATAGTAAAACTGGGGTTTACTGGGGTATAAAATTTTATTATTTTTGCTCAAACATAGATCGTTATTACTTGTTAGAACCGCCTAATTGAGGCGGTTCTAACGTGTATCCACAATCTATGTTTTGAGCAAAAATAAAAAAAAAATATCACAATTTTTCATCTGAATTTTTTCATTTTTACAGCCGTGAAAAATAGCAGTACATTGCATGGGCGTTTCATCGTAATGATAATTGAGCCGTGTTATGAGAAAACCAACATTTTGCATATGACAAAAACAAAGACGCAGATCAGCCTTGCAGTAACCGCGAAGCTGATCAGTGCCTTTGTTTTCGTTACATAGATAGTACAATCCCTCTTCTTTCTCAATCCGAAATTTCAAGCCTCTAGCCATCTTCTGTAGCTGTACAGCCTGGTTTGTGTCGGACCAGGTCGAAAACCAGAATGTTGTATTTCTCATGACGCGGCTCAATATTATATCAATTGGGGATTTTCATATTTGAGCCATTTCATGAGAAAACCTGCTTTTTGTATATGCAAAAACCAATGGTGCAGATCGGCTCTGCGGTAACTGCACAGCTGATCAGCCTTTGTTTTTGCTATATGGATAGTACATTTCCTCTGCTTCCTCATTCCAAAATTTCAAGCTGCTAACCCAGTTTGTATCAGACATGGTTAAAAATCCCAAAGACAGTGTTTTTCATGACAAGGCTCAATTCTTGTCATGATACTTTTGGTGTTGTCAATGCCATTCAAATGTTAACAGACAATTCGGAAACTTAACCAAGCCATCCACAAAATGAGCTGCATCGTGGGCTTCAGGGTTTCTGATCAGATCCAACACTAACCAAGCTGCATCTCAGGAAATAGCTAGAGGCTTGAAATTTTAGATTTAGGAAGTAGAGGGATTATACTATCTACCGCTGTATGTAGCTTTTTGCATATGTGGAAACAAAGACCCTTTTTTTGCATACATGTATATGCGAAAATAAGGCGCATATCAGCTTACTATGCAGCTGATCAACGCCTTTATTTTCACATAGTGTATGCTAAAAGCCGTTTTTCTCATGACGATGTGCTCTTATTTGAAACTAGCATATTCAGAGCATCAACTGAATAAAGGACTATGTGCATTAAGCAGGGTTTCTGGCCTCCTCTGAGGTCCAAAAATTGCGTTATTTTACAATTTCTCAACAGATTGTTTTATTAGATGACTGGCTCATATTAATTTGACTTTAACAGTTGCTATGGTTACAGAAAATGGCCACCAATATACGCTAAAATAGATAACATTTACTTTTGGACCACAAATTGGAGATTTTAAAGACAGTGATTTTAAAAATTAGCTTTCTGCACAGCTAAATACTAAAAAGATATTTTGTTTTATGTATCTTGTTATCATTCATCATTCATTTAAATATCTTATTGGTATTTGCTTTTGCTCTATGTTAGCTGCCTGTTGTTAAACCTCCAGATTTTGGCTCAAAATGATATTTTTTCTATTATTTACTTATGTGGCGGCCATTTTCTGTAACCAAAGTAACCATTTAAGTCCAATCAATATGAAATAAAAAACACTTGGACCATTCATCCAAAAATGACCAAACATAATGTTAAGTAACTTGATTTTTGGCTTCCAATGAAGCCACAGTTCAGTGCCTGCAGCCCTTTTTGAACAGTGCTTTGTTATTTTCAAAGTACCTAATACCTGTAAGTTTTAAATGATACCTAGTTTCTAAAGCTGAGCAGCAAGCTTTAAGTCTTATTTGGCTGTGCATTCACTGAGAGACATTTGAGTGACACCGAGAAAACCTGCTTTCTTAGATATGTGAAAACAAAGCTGCAGATCTGTCTGCAGTATCCACACAGGGCCTTTGTTTTTACTACATAGATTATACAATCCCTCTTTTTCCAACATCCGAAATTTCAAGCCTCCTGCCGTTTATATTTGTAATTGTACAGCCCAGTTTGTGTATGACCTGGTTTGAAACTCCAAAGACCGGTTTTGTAATGCAACAGCTAATCTTTGATTTACAAGGTTCTATTGAAGTACTGATTTCCTTTATTTTAACAAGTTTAAGAAGTTTTTCAGTGCAGAATTTGTGTCTCTTCATGAATGTATAGATCTGAGAGCCGATCACATGGCCTTTCCTATCAAACTTATTTAGTTAATCTCTTTCTGTATTGTTCGGCATTCTGGTGATGATTCTATTTGTCTCCACCTCAAAGCTTACTAACACCTCATGCAGAGTCACAGCTCTTTCAGCAGTCAGGCTATCACTGAAACATAAATATCATGTATTCAATTATTATAATCAGGGTTTAGTTTGCATCTGTTTTTCTTTGTATGTGACACCTAATTATTGGGCCTTGGTTTATCTATAAGCATGTAATCTCCTTAAAACTCTTATACACGGGGTGCAACGTAGGATGATTTCAGTGGACAATTTTTTCGTATTTTTGAGATTATTATTTTTTGCTTTGTTGTTGGTATATATGACCTAGTGCACGCTGTGGAGGCTACGTATGGCCTTCCTTAAGTGTTAACAGCATCTGGAAATCTTTTCTGAAATATGAGTGATGCCCGTGAAACTGCAATTTGATAATAATTGCAGTTTCACGGGCATCACTCATATTTCAGAAAAGATTTCCAGATGCTGTTAGCACATAAGAAATGTGAAATATAGTTTCCACATCGTGCACTAGGTCACATATAGCAACAACAAAGCAAAAAATAGTAATCTCAAAAATACGAAAAAATTGTCCACTGAAATCATCCTACGTTGCACCCCGTGTTATAAGTAGATGTTATATTAGGCCAAGGAAAAAAATGTCTTATGCTGTTTCAAGCTTTTAAAAAACTATAAACAAATACGTAAATGTATGTGAATTGCTTTAAACATGTCCGTATAATGTAGGCCCCTTTACACTCCACTTTTATATAGAAAATTGGGGCTTACAGGGGTATACATTATTTTCTCTTTTTTGCTCTAAAACATAGATTTAGGGCACTCGTTTGCGCCGCCTCAGTGAGGCAATTCTAACGTGTACAGACAATCTATGTTTAGCCAAAATAAGAATAACATCATTGTTTATCTAAAAATTATCATTTTCAGCCCTTATAATAACTGCGTAGGCATGTTTGTGTAATGTGATCGACTCAATAGATAGATTTTAGCACAGCCGTACAAGCATAAGCATCTTTTTTCAAAGCACCTAATTATGGTACACGCTAGAACTGCCTAAAGGAGGTGGTTGAAAGATATATCCCCAATGGGGGGCGGGGGGGGGGGGTCAGCTAATCAGTAGTCAGTAATATTTTAGGCCAAAAATCAGTATCAATACCATTACAAAGGCCAAATATCAGTAATCGATAATTTTGATGGCTTAAATCGTTTAATTCTACATCCAAAAGATCAGTAGTCAGTAAAATTTTAGGCCAAAAATCAGTATCAATAACAAAAAAGCCCCAAAATCAGTAATCAGTTAACCCCCATCCAGACCCTCATCGGTGTTTTGAGCAAAATTAAGCAATTGTTGTTTTATAGCCGTAAAAATCTGGGTTATTTTCTTCATATTGTTCATAGGTATGCTAGCGATATGTGAGGGGATGCTTGTGATTGTACAGCGAAATGCTATTTTGTTCTGAAGATTAACATCTTCAAAATCTAACAGCAACGTACCTGTGATTCTATGGCTTTCGTGCGATGAAACGTCCATAACTCTATAAATTCTATGTGTTGTTGGTTTTCTCACGGACAACAAAATTACACATTAGAGACGACGTTTTCCCATCCTTTATTCTATATAGTCTGCCGACAAAAGTTAGATGAACAAACGGGTCTTCTCTTCTAAAAATATCCCACTCAGCATTTCGCTGCTTAACTGTTATAGGATTACTTTTTGCCGTCCCGGTTAGAGCAGTTGGTAGCCCGTCCAGCGAAACGTTCGACAGTTGGTGGGTTCGACTCAATGGACATTTGTGATTTGTGATTTTTTTTCTACGGATCGCTGCAGTTCATTCTTAATCGTGCGTGGTAAATCTGCGCAAGCCTCTTCCCGTCAAAATAGAATGAGGGTATTTGTACCGTATCTGAATTTATCTCGCGCTTAAAAGAAGCTATGCTTGGTAAACTACGCGTTTGTTCTGGAAGTTCGTTCCAGTCCCTTATTACAGATGGTAAGAAAGAATTATAGTAAAACTGAGAATTTGCATGAATCGTTTGTAGATTTATAGAATTCCTTAGCGAATAATTAGTGGTATTTCCGATACTTGGTGGTACTAAAGAAGATAAGTAATGGGGAGACATGTCATTTTGCATTTTATAAAATAAAAAGAGTTTATGCTTTTTCCTTCGAGTTAAAAGTGTTTCCCAACCAGTTTCATTTAACAGAGAATTTATTGAGACTAATTTAGTGGCTCCTGTTACAATACGGGCGGCTTCATTTTGAATTTTTTCAAGTTCGTTTATTTCGTACTGAGTACAGTTGTTCCAAACAACATCGGCATACTCTAAAACGGGACGAATAAAGGTTAGATAAATTATTTGGAGAGATTTACGGTCGAGTTTAAATTTTAACTTTCTCATTACATTTATGCGAGTCCATGCTTTGGATTTAATGTATTCTAAATGCTCGTGCCACGTGCAGTCACTTGATAAGAATATGCCTAAGTGTTTATGTGAATTGACTTCCAGAATGGGCTGTTGGTCCATGAAAACAATGGGATGGTTTGGTTTATTACGTTTCCTTGAAAATATTACAGATTCTGATTTTGACGGATTAAATGTGACGAGCCACTTAGTGGCCCATTGATGTATCATTGACAAATCGGAATTTAACTGATGTGCAGCTTGTACTGGGTTGTCAACTATAATGTAAAGAGTAGTGTCATCTGCAAAAAGTCTAATTGATGAATTTATATTTTCAACAATGTCATTTATATACAGGAGAAAAAGCAGGGGACCTAATATCGAACCTTGGGGGACACCGGCTTCGACTGAAGACCAGTCAGAACTGGCACCAGGAATAACTACTCTTTGCTTTCTGTTATCCAGATAATCTGTAAACCACTGCAAAAGAGATCCAGAAATACCAACAGAATTTAATTTAAAGAGGAGACCTTTGCGAGTTTACCAGTATCCACACTGATCCCAGTATATTAAAGTCAAACCATTTTGATTTTCAGAGGCATATTGTTGTAAACAAACAAACAGACAAAGTTAACAAACAAAACCTTTATCCATATAAGTGCAACAGGCTACACGCAGGTAGCATAAGTGCATATCAATAAATGAGAACAAACTATATAAGAGGATGTATGAGAGGAGTTACTATGAATTTTAATCTGCTCATAAATACTGAAATACTATAGCCAAAATGAATGGAAATTTTAAGTTTAAATCACCAAAGCCAGTCATTTATTCTGCTAATAATTGTTAAAATTTATGCAGAACGAATTTCATGTTCCGCTGAGTTGAGCATGAAAAAAAAAAGTTTTATAACCCTATGGTCAGGTCTATACATCAACACACAAAAACAAACACACGATATCCCTGTCCAAGCCATATGGATTAGCCTTTTGTCAAATCTGTATTCGGTACTTCAAAACCTGAGGGTGAGGTTGGGCCCGTAAAACTAGTTTAAGCCCCCCCCCCCCCAGTAATTCATTACTGATCGTTCCAAGGCGGTTGTCTTGTTTTGGTTCTCTGTTGCCTGTTTTTGGTGTCAGAGTTTCGGTGACGTTTCACCTTACGTGTGTTCATATTATTTTTAGTTCTGTTTCGGTTGTTGAGTGGCCACCTGTTAGGAAATAGCTGCTCACTTGGTTGACCATATGTTCTCTTTGTATTTTGAATATTTGTAATATTAATTATTTCCCGTTTTGGTTTTGAGGGCTGGAGTTGGGTTCTGATTACTTCAGTTCCTGATCTTTGCATACCTTTTTGCTTTTTACCGCGGGTGTGCGCACTTATTGGCTAGTTACATAAGCTGTTAACTGTCTCTAAGCGTATGCAGATGTCTTAAAAGCAGTTCCAATCACTGTTGGTTTTCACAGAGAAAGAGATTTGAACAACGCTTAAATGAACTGGATAGATAGATAGATAGATAGATAGATAGATAGATAGATAGATAGATAGATGTGTAGGCAGGTAGGTATGTATGGGTAGGTAGGTATGTAGGTCGGTAGGGGTATAGAGGGAGGGAGGGAGGTAGGTAGATCTCACTATACAGATATACCCTTCTGATATATATCCAAGTAACATCTGAGCCAATTAATTAATCTGAATCTGCCAGATACTCCATACACCTCAGGGAGAGTATTACATTGAGTGCGTGTGGAAATGGCCAAAAAAAAAAGAAAAAAAAAAGAAGAAAAAAGTGAGAAGGAGAGAGGCGATTGTAATTTTCCGTATAAAATCAGTAGAATTTTGAATTTTGGTCCGGTTGTGTGGTTTTGGAAAGTTGTGGAACTAGTATTCATGGGTAGCTTACTATAGGTAGATGTGATGAGAATGATGAACAATGGAGATGGATGATGTGATGAAGATGGTAATGAGGGTGATGGATGTTGTGGATTTTAATGGAAGTGTAGAGCCAACCAACTGGCCCGGAATGATTCCAGGTCTGGGCTGGCGATCAGGTAAGGAGGAGGTCATTCCAGAGTCTTGCTGTTCTAGGGAAAAAAGAATACATGTGAGCATTTATTCTGGAGAAAGGAATTGAGAATTTGTTACAATATATCACCACACTCTTATCTCCAACCACATAGTAGGAGGTATTTTTGCTGACCTTTAAATGCATAAATGCTAACTACTTTGTGTGGCTACTGTAGGTGATTATACACGTGTACCTTTGACCCAAACGTTTTGGGTCTGAGTGTTATATGATGCACTCAGTTCCACAGATTAACATCTTTTCCAGTAATTTGGTCCATTCCGGAAAACGAACGCTTCCTTAAATATCTTATATAGAGTCGATTCGTCTAATGTCGTACGGTTTTGGACGCCATCACACACTGCGTTGCCGTTTTTAGCGCCTGCAGTGGTCGTTCCCAATACAAATCACGAGGAATATCTCTGCTTTGTTCATACTGCAGTTATACATACGTCAGGGGCAACTAAAATAGCTCAGAAAGCAATAAATCGTTCTGGGGTCACATAGGCTAATGTCGTACAGTGGGCGGGAAATGTCGTACACCGAAGAGAGTAATTCCGTACGTCGATCAGCAACAAAAGGAGACAGTCCCTAACTGTCCCTTAAGTGCCCTGATATGGCAGACTATTTGCTTTTCAATTCCATTATGCTGTGACACTCTTCACATGACAAAAACAATAATAATAAACTATATTGTAGGGTTCTGAACGCGCAGAATGTGAAGACAAAAATAATAATAATAAACTATATTGTAGGGTTCTGAACGCGCAGAATTATAATTGGGGATTGCTGAGATGAAATAATGATATTTTATGTTGGGGTAGAGTACTAACATAACAGAGCACCAAAAGCTGAATACGTAAGTCCCGTAGTGTAGTGTAGGAAGTGAAAAAACAAAAACCTGAATATAGTGGGGCTGAATTACATGTATTTTGCATGGGCAAAAGTACTGGGGTGGATAGGGTTTTGGTAAAACAGGACAGATGAGAGCATGTGGCTATCAATTCAATTCAATTCTTTATTCAGATTGCCAAATACATTTTAGCGCATCTACAGCATATCATAGAAACAAGACAATGATCTAATCACATTTACCTTCCCAGCAGGCACATGGCGTCGCAGTGACGTCCCACTGTCTCCAGTGCGAGGCCACCGAGACGCCCTGTGCCCGCTGGATTTAAGGGCTGGGATGTTCTGGCCATATACCCTGGTCGGTCAGGATAGATGAGAAAGAAAGGAAGTCAGGGCAGTGTCTAGAGCTGTGCATCCAATATCAGCAGCTCTGCTCCAGACACTGCCGCCCCCCCTCCCCCCCCCCCCCCTCAAACAACGCTCAGTCCGAATCACGCCAGACCAGGTTCCCAGGGGACATGGCCAGGAGGTCCCTAGATTTATTACCACAAAGAATTATAAGAATAAACAAATATGAACTACTGGCTATCAGGCTTATATTACTACTCGAGCGTTATCTGCATTACCAGCTACACAAACCATTGTGGAAATATCAAATATCATCTCATCTGATCCAAGTACCAAACATTTTAATCCATTCCCAATCTTACTCCTCATATTTTGTGCACTGCCAATTTACCATTCCCGTTTTATCCTAACATGAACTATCATTCTTAATGTATGTACTTCCCTACCTCACTTAAGATTTCCATTTATCCAGTCTGTCTTTCCTTTCATTACTTCGTCAGTCTAAATGACATTAACCTACCCGCACTAGTATGAACTAACGTGCCTCTCACATTTGCCCAATCTTAGTCAAATGCATTCGAACTTCAACAAACCTACGTATACCAACCTAGGAGACCCACCATGTCTACACCCTACCCTACGCTTCCTTTTCTACAAATCATCTCCCTATCATATTATGTCTCTACTTTCCTAAAACAATGACCCTATGATAGCCTCTGTTATGTCAGGTGTGTGGCCCTCTCCACCTTACCCTGTAACAAGTCTGATATAGCAACCTTCAACACCAGCTTAATTCTAGTAGCCAGTAACCAGTTACCTGATGAACCCCCATCTCATCATATCCCTTACTTTATTCTACCTACTAAGTATCGTAAGGAGATGGGTTAGGAGGTCATTTGTAAGTATTTCATGAGTACTCACAACATGCACACTGCATACAGGAGGTTCTAGTACACGATGACACCACTGTACGAATTTACCCTCCAACGAAAAATAACGCTATTTTGAAGGAGTCTAATTTCGTACAGGTTTTATATGGCGAATTATGTAACTTAGGAGACTGACCAAGACATTTTATTTGCATTAAAATCGTATTATTGTTTCCTAAGGACAAGTTTAGAGGGAGACGTCACGCTAAAGTTCACTGGAAAAGCAAGTAGTAAGGGTTGTCAGACGACACCATCCTTGTCGAAGGGCCCATTAAAATTGTCTCGGAACCAATGGATTCAGTTCTATTCACTGTACCATACGTACTGACCAATCGAAACGTAGTTGACAAACGGGCATATAAAGGGTGAAACCGGACACTGTAGTCGTTGAAAATAACGACACTACAACGGGTTGTTCCATGCAGGAGGAAAATGCATGAGAGACGGACGTTATTGCGGAAAATTTGATGGTGTACGAAATTACCCGAGTGTACGAAATTAGGCGGATCGACTCTATAGTATACATGTGTATGTCAGGTGTGTGGCCCTCTCCACCTTACCCTGTAACAAGTCTGATATAGCAACCTTCAACACCAGCTTAATTCTAGTAGCCAGTAACCAGTTACCTGATGAACCCCCATCTCATCATATCCCTTACTTTATTCTACCTACTAAGTATCGTAAGGAGATGGGTTAGGAGGTCATTTGTAAGTATTTCATGAGTACTCACAACATGCACACTGCATACAGGAGGTTCTAGTACACGATGACACCACTGTACGAATTTACCCTCCAACGAAAAATAACGCTATTTTGAAGGAGTCTAATTTCGTACAGGTTTTATATGGCGAATTATGTAACTTAGGAGACTGACCAAGACATTTTATTTGCATTAAAATCGTATTATTGTTTCCTAAGGACAAGTTTAGAGGGAGACGTCACGCTAAAGTTCACTGGAAAAGCAAGTAGTAAGGGTTGTCAGACGACACCATCCTTGTCGAAGGGCCCATTAAAATTGTCTCGGAACCAATGGATTCAGTTCTATTCACTGTACCATACGTACTGACCAATCGAAACGTAGTTGACAAACGGGCATATAAAGGGTGAAACCGGACACTGTAGTCGTTGAAAATAACGACACTACAACGGGTTGTTCCATGCAGGAGGAAAATGCATGAGAGACGGACGTTATTGCGGAAAATTTGATGGTGTACGAAATTACCCGAGTGTACGAAATTAGGCGGATCGACTCTATAGTATACATGTGTAATTCGTTTTATGGAGACTCAATGAAGGGAAACAAATTATTCTATTCTATTCTCTATTTTATTAACGAAACTCATTGGCTGATAAATCACGTGCCGGCTTTTGACCAATCAAATCGGTACTTTTGAACTTTGCGCGCGCCTACAACTACATCCGCCATTTTTTTGGAATTTTTCCCACCGCTCAGAGATAAGTT
This sequence comes from Ctena decussata, assembly GCA_963989385.1. NCBI lineage: Eukaryota > Metazoa > Mollusca > Bivalvia > Lucinida > Lucinidae > Ctena > Ctena decussata. Next base: position 62,295,643 of record OZ022499.1, on the reverse strand, counting down.
ATAAATCTGAAGTAATCTTACTACAACATGTCTCAAAACATGTATGCGTTAATGCTTTGGACCAACGATGAAATGCGAACGTCAGTTAACCATCTGAAACATATCATCAGTCCCAAAAAGCCTTGGAATGAGTACAAGACCGGTGATATTGGAACGGCCAAGTACCCCGGAGTGGATTTTTTCAGAGCCAAAGGTTACAAGGGGGACTGGGAGTTTAAAATCCTAGCCCTTGGAGGTAAGTTATTGATCATTTTTCTGGTGGTTTCTGGTTTACCGGGCGCAGAGGTACGCCGTATGACAAAACACTAGTCTGATCAATCACAGATGCTACCATTTCTTACAAATATAAATTAGACCATCCAAAATACATGTTCATCTACGTAAATCGCTGATTAGGGGTGTGGGGGCTTGCCCCCAATAAGTAAGTTTAAAAGTAATCTATTGCGCCCGGTAAACCATATTTCCCCCTAAATGGCCAAAAACCTGATATGTTTTTTTTTAAAATGAGGGACCGTGGCATGTGAATTCACCATATTTACATTAATGGTGGTGGTGGTGGTGATTCTTTTGCCAATATAACACTCACTGGCTATATACCCTAGGTGCTTCAATTAATTTGCTGGTTCTCTGGTACACAAAAACCAATATTGAAAAGGAAGTGTCTCCGGGTACGGTACCGTATCCCTAGACCCTGGGTCTCCAGGTACGGAACCGTACCCCGAGACTCTGGGTCTCCAGGTACGGCAGTAAGTTTTCAATACTCTGAATATGTATTAAGTAGTTTTACCTATTTAATATAGTTAATCCATCAATAAAATTACTCAGACAGACGCTCGGCGCCCCGTTACTGCGGCTATGGATTCGTTCCGCTGAGGTGCGGTTGCAACGTCGATATGAGAATTGAAATACTACTACTAATAAAATTACTCCTTGTAAAAAATGCATTGAGTCGTCATCTTGCTAAGGAAAATTATAACCTTCAAGTCCGTCATTTGCGTTATTTTGACTGATGTACATAAACTGCGAAAAACACGGCCGATGTGTATTATTTGATCGCCCGCTAATTGCATGCAGAAAATGACTTCCGAAGAGTGCAAACAACTATCATCTTGTTATAATCTACACAAAAAGGACAATTACACTTATTTAAAAAAAGTATCCATCTTTTGATATTTCTGCGATAAGCAATGTAGACCAAAAACAGGCGCCTAAAAACGCATGCAGCGTTCTTAAATATGCCTTTCGTCAAACAAGTCATGTGTGCCAAGTGAAGTTCTCCAAGTGTTGTTGCACAACTTAATCGAAATAACATTGAGTATTCATTATTATATGTATTTATTTGTGTGCTTATGAAGGTATTATCGCTTTTTTTTTAACAGATATCGCATTGTGGGAATCAGGACAGCTCGGACCAAAGACAACTCCTTACTCGCCCCACAAAATCTCGGACCAGGACAATTCGCCCCAATTTTTTTAAAACTTACCACCAGTCAACGCGTCCCATATCATAAGCTTGCCAAAAGTCAACTCGCATCAAATTATAAATACTCAGCCCAGATGTATCATGAGTATTTTTAAATGCCACTGAAAATGTACCGTATGACTTCATGTATATGCACTGACAAATTAACAATCCCTGACACACAACTTGAAGGGATTTACGGTAATTACGAGCGTCTTTGTAAATTTGGTTTTAGCTGCCCCCGCCTTCCCCTCACCCCTTCAAAAAAATAATCACTAACATTACAGAAAGCCATATAATTGATTGAATTTCACCTCAGCGGAACGTATCCATAGCCGCAACAATTACTCATTGTTGAATTTTAATCTGGACAAAACAGGTGTGAAAAACAACAATTATTGGTGTTAGCGCGAAACCGTCGTGTTATTTCTTATGCCAAAAAAAAAAACATCGTTTTGACCACATTATTCATTAATTATTTTTCCTAGCAAGATGGCGACTTAATGAAATTTTTACATGGAGTAATTTTATTAACGGATTGACTATATATTAAATGGGTAAAATTACTTAATACACAGTATTGAAAACTTACTGCCGTACCCGGAGCCAATCCTCATAGGACTGTCTCCAGGTACGGTTCCGTACCTTGAGACCCCGAATCTCGGGGTACGGTTCCGTACCTGGAGACCCAAGGTCAAGGGATACGGTACCGTACCCGGAGACACTTCCTATTGAAAATCCAGGTAACCCCCCCCCCCCCTCCCCCCCCCAAATAATTTACCTGGTTACCTGGATTTCCAATATTGATTTTTTGCACATTGGGAACAACATTTGGGATGGGCCATTCTATCTTATGGTACTGAGTCGATCATTTACTGATCATCACCTCAGGTGTTGTGGGTGGCTAAATTTTGAATTTAAGCCATTACAACTATTTACAAAAAAAGAACAGTACTCGACTACTCGTCCATTCACAAAATAAAACGAAGACGAAGTTTCATGAACATTGATATGATCATATCAACTCACTGTTTAATTCAGGCTAGGCTTACTGCTTGATCTATTCATTTACAAAAAGCAAACATGAAGCTAAATAAACTTCCCCAGGCTTGCACTTTTGACCCTTCATGCCTTTAACCGGGCCATAAAAATGGAAAACAGACTTTTCACAGCACATTCTGTGGGGATGGGTTCTAGGTTAACTGCTGAAAAAAGGTGACGAGGCTTCACCGAGCATCATTTTGGCCGGTCGAGCTCTTTTGGTGAAAATGCTCATGGCTCTTGAACCTCATGGTATATTTGGTTCAAATTTTGTATACTTGTGTTTCTTAACATTGTCCAGCTGGCAGCCACTGGTATGAAAAAAGGTGACGAGGCTTCGCCGAGCATCATTTTGGCCGGTCGAGCTCTTTTGAAAATTTGAACCAAATATACCATGCGGTTCAAGAGTTATGAGCATTTTCACCAAAAGAGCTTGACCGGCCAAAATGATGCTCAGTGAAGCCTCGTCACCTTTTTTCATACCGATGGCTGGACAATGTTAAAATACATAAGTATACAAAATTTGAACCAAATATACCGTGCGGTTCAAGAGTTATGAGCATTTTCACCAAAAGAGCTCGACCGGCCAAAATGATGCTCGGTGAAGCCTCGTCACCTTTTTTCATACCGGTGGCTGGAAAATGTTAAAATACACAAGTATACAAAATTTAAACCAAATATACCATGCGGTTCACAGTGTTCCCACTCAATTTCTAAATTGCGGGTTTTCATACCCCCAATTAATGAAATCTGTGGGTATGAAGCTTAAATTTGAGGGTACAACGTAGGGAAGCAAAATAAAACAAAGACAACATGCTGGAATAGCTGTAAATTAGCTGTTTTTAAAAGGAAATTGTAAAAGTGACTTAGTGTATGCATATACATTAATTCAAGTATAAAAGGCAGTTAATTTCAGCTGTGCCATAACCGTATGTAGCAGACGCTAAGTCACTTCATCAAGGTCGTAGTGAAAAGGGCTAATTACCGACACAAATATCACAGAAATTTCCGTAAGAATTTACTCATTACGAAATACAATACACTACTATTAGCGAGGTGCTGGATATTACCAGTTTACTGGCTTCCGTTATTGTAACAATCTTCAGTGTGAACCGGATACCAGGCACTTAGCAACGCATAAATAAACTGCGGTACTATTTTTAGAACGCACATCAAACGCTTTTTCCGGGGAAAAAGTAAAAACGAGCAATAAAAACAAGTAAACAAATAAAAAGCTAATCAAAATAGCAAACCCAGCAATGAAATCCGATGAGATTTTATTTTTATTTTTCCTAAAAAAACGTGCGTGAATGCACGTGTTCGGTAAAAAATTTATGCGCGATTTTTTAAATCTTTGCGTGAATCACGCACAATTCTACGTGAATGGGAACACTGTTCAAACCACTGGACCATTTTCAACCAAATTTTTGTATGTAGTTTTTGAGGTACAAGAAAATGAAAATTTATTAACATGATGCTGGTCACATGACCAAGATGGCTGCCATGCCCATATATGGTATAAATTCTTAAAAAAAATATTGTTTACAGGAACCAGTGGGTCGATTTCGATGAAACTTGGTATGAAGCATCAGAGATTCAAGTTCATTATATTTTGTTCAAATGATAACCCTGTGTTGATCTTGACATATTTTACAGCAAGGTCAAACTTTGCAACTTCGGCTTTTATATGGGAAAATGTGACAATGATGGATACTTTAGAAATTATTGCATCCTGTGACCAGGAATTTGGTTTATCATGTAAACTACAGTGATTTTATTTGGCATTTTGGGAAGCTACCTTTTCCCTTACATTTGGGAAATTTTTTCAAAGAATTTGGGGAAAAAATCTCAAAAATACACAAAATTGGGAAAATAAAGACCATTTTTGGATTGGGAATGACTCCCTTGTAAGGAGGTAAAAATGGCCAAATAAAATCACTGAACTAAATGATTAAATGATGAAGGATTATGAGTAATTAAGTTCAGTGTTTGCTCTAGTCATTTTAATCAGGTTTTGTATGATTTATGCTAATACTAGGCTCAGATATCAGGTGAGCGTTTACAGGACCATTGGTCCTCTGGTACTCTTGCATGATGCATGTTTTATGCATTTAAAGTTTATTTCTTTATTTTGTAAATTTTTCTTTAGAAACCAGAAAGGAGCTGGACCCTGAAGTAGTTACATGTATTGATAAGGACAAGGCAAAATCTGGTAAGAACTTTTTTTCTAGTTTATAAATTATTTGAGCCGCGTCATAAAACCTGTCTTCTGGGTGTCCGACCAGATCTGACACTCAAACCAGGTTGTACAACCACTAGATGCTTGAAATTTAGGATTAAGGAAATAGAGGGATTGTACTTTCTATGTAGCCAAAGCAAAGGCACTGATCAGATGTGTGGCATTTCTTTCAAATCAAGGCCTCCATTTTTAGCTCACCTGGCCCGAAGGGCCATAGTGAGCTATTGTCATACCAATGGGTCCGGCGTGCATCGTGCGTCGTGCGTCCTCACACAATGTGTCCGTCAACACCTAAAAACAAATATTCAAACATCTTCTTCTGTAAAACTACTGGTCCTATGGTTCTCAAATTTCACATGGAGCATGACCTGACTCCAGGGTCTCAGAATTGTAAAATTGGGTCAGGTTGAAAATCCAAGATGGCCGCCGTTACTAAAAATAGCAAAACAACAAAATAAACTTCTTCTCCAGAACCACTGGGTATATTTGTCTGAATTTTGGCATGGAACATCAGTAAAACCTTGGTATTCAAAATTGTAAAAATGAAAAAAATCTGTAGCGGAGTTTTGTCACAGTGACCTACTTTCTGTTTATGAGTGTAATTTGGCTCAAATGCCAATGTCAAAAAAGGACCTATTTAAACAACTTCAAACAACTTCTTCTCTAAAACCACTGAACCCATGGATCTCAAATTTCACATGGAGCATGACCAGACTGCAGGGTTTCAAAATTGTAAAATTGGGTCAGGTCAAGAATCCAAGATGGCCGCCATTACTAAAAATAGCAAAAACAACAAAATCAACTTCTTCTCCAGAATCGTTTGGTATATTTGGTTGAAAGTTTGCATGGAACATAAATGGGGCCTTGGTATTAAAAATTGTAAAAATACATGTAAAAAAAATCTATAGCGGAATTAGGTCACAGTGACCTACTTAGCGTTTACAAGACCGATTTTGCTCAAATGTCAATATCTCAAGAAAATGCAACCAATTCTGACCAGATTTGGTCAAAAATGGTTCTTGAATGGAATTATTTCAATTTTGTGCCAGTTGACTATCCAAGATGGCCACCATGGGGGCTGTTACTAAAAATAGCACAAAGATAAAAATGACAATTACTCAAGAACCCTTGAATGGAATTGGACCAATTTTGTGTCAGAATGTTCCTTGCATGAAGCCGTTTCCATTAATTGCAATTCGGCATTCCAAGATGGCCGCCATCTGGTGTTACTAAAAATAGCACAAACATAAAAATGACAATTACTCAAGAACCCTTGAATGGAATTGGACCAATTTTGTGTCAGAATGTTCCTTGTCAAGATGGCTGCCATCTGGTGTTACTAAAAATAGCACAAACATAAAAATGACAGTTACTCAAGAACCCTTGAATGGAATTGGACCAATTATGTGTCAGAATGTTCCTTGCATGAAGTTGTTTCGATTAATTGCAATTTGGCATTCCAAGATGGCCACCATCTGCTGTTACTAAAAATAGCACAAAACATGAAAATGACAATATCTCAGTAACCGCTGAATGGATTTTGATGAAATTTGTGTCAAAATGATTCTTGCATTGAGATGTTTCAAAAATATCTAACTGTAGACCAGTCATATTGGCCTATGTTACTAAAAATAGAAAAATGTGAAAATTAGAAAATGTCAATGGAGTTGGGCTCATTTTGTTTCAGAATGTTCCTTTCATTAAGCTTTTTCGATTTTTTCCATTTTGGCATTCCAAGATGGCCGCCATCTGCCGTTACTAAAAATAGCACAAAACATGAAAATGAATATATCTCAGTAACCCCTGAATGGATTTAGATGAAATTTGTGGCAAAATGATTCTTGCTTTGAGGTGTTTCAAAAATTAACAAATATAGATACGTCAAGTTGGCCTGTGTTACTTAAAATAGCAAAATGTGAAAATTGGAAAATTACTATGGAATGGACCAAATTTGTGTCAAAATGGTCCTTGCATGAAGGCTTTTCGATTTTTTGCATTTTGGCAATCCAAGTTGGCCGCCATCTGCCATTACTAAAAATAGCACAAAACATGAAACTGGCAATATCTCAGTAGCCCCTGGATGGATTTTGATGAAATTTGTGGCAAAATGATTCTCGCATTGAGGTGTTTCAAAAGTAAATAAATAAAGACCAGGCAAGCTGGCCTCTGTTACTAAAAGTAGCAAAATGTGAAAATAAAGTCTCAGTGGAATTGGACCATTTTTGTATCAGAATGGTCCCGTTGCATAATAGCCAGGTGAGCGATATCAGGCCCATTTGGGCCTCTTGTTCAGATATAATTAAGGATGTTGCTTTTCTAAAGAATAAAGTCACAACTTTGTTTTGATTTCGTTGTGTAAACTCTAGGTAATACCAAGTCCGTCTCAGTCCTCATCCTGTGTAAGCAACATGTAGCAATGAACAAAAAAATACCAGTTATGATGAAAAAAGTTTTAAGATAGGTACATATGTGGGGTGATCAAAAAGTATGTGGTCTTTTTGTCACCCGACGTAGGCGGAGGGGGACTATAGAAATGACCCTCGTCCGTCCGTGTGTGCGTCCGTCCGTCCGTCCGTCCTTCCGTCCGTCCAAAATCTTTTCCCCGCAACTCCTCCTACGTCTTTCATCGGATTGATTTGAAATTTTACAGATTGTATTCTTATGATATGAAGATGTGCATGTGGTTTTTTATTTTTGTTTCGGCCATTTTTGATGGAGTTACAGCCCTTGCTGACTCAGACCTTCCAAAATCTTGTCCCCGCAACTCCTCCTACATCTTTCAGCAGATTGATTTGAAAATTTACACATTATATCCTTATGATATGAAGATGTGCATGTGATTTTTAATTTTTGTTTCGGCCATTTTTAATGGAGTTATGGCCCTTGCTGACTCAGATCTTGTCCCCGCAACTTCTGCCACATCTTATATCAGATTGACTTGAAATTGTGCAGAATGTTTCATCATGATCTGAAGATGTGCATGTGATTTTGGATTTTCAATTGTCCTACTTTTTACAAAGTTATGGCCCTTTGTCGTTTTTGGCATTTTTCCAACTTTTGAACCATTTGACAGAGAGCTGAAATTTGGTATGCTATTAGCATTTGGTATATTGATTATTCTGATTATTGTTAGGATGTGCTAAATTATAAGTGACAGAGTTATTCCCCTTTCATAGATAATAGACATTGACTTAAAGGTAAAGGGATAACTCCAGAACTATTCATATTAATGGGCTGAATTTTCATAAGTGCATTGTTCATTTTTCATCAGATTCATATTTGCAGGAGTATGGCCCTTGTTATTCTGTTACTGGGTACACAGTCTTGATGGTTTGGGCATTTTGTGAGGGCCTATAGTTTCAGTAACCTGATTTTACACATATATGCGCCGTTCTGAACTTAAGATTTTATAAAGAGGCCCAGTAATTGGGTATATGATTTTACACACATATGCGCCGTTCTGAACTTAAGTATTTTATAAAGAGGCCCAGTAATTGGGTATGTATTTTATAAAGAGGCCCAGTAATTGGGTATATGTCTTTGCTTATGTTCCGTTATTATTTCCTTACTAGGTTCTGAAATAAACGTTTTCTGTTTTTGGCCATACAGTTACACTGAAACGGAATAAAGGGCTGCAGTTTGTGACACATTTCAAACGTCGGGTGACACTTGGCCGATGGCCTTTTATTCTGGTAACTTTTGATTCGATCATTCAAATGCTTTCAAACTTTCATAACAGTTGCCACCCGTAATATGCATATACCTACATAGTTTTGTTACAATACATATCTTAATCCGTTACAAAGTTGTAGTTATTAAACCAAAGACATACATCTTCCAAGTCCTTTGCCATCATGTAGCAGTCCGCTGAATCTCATGACGTCAGACTCAGAGTGAAAACGCTGATTTGAACTTCAAAGTCTCTATTTTTTAGCTGTTCATTTAATTTTTCTTTTTGCTCATATAGTAGGTTAAAAATATGTCTCAATCAAACATGATATAATGATTTCTCTTATGAATCACTATAAAACATTTTGTGGAATACCCTTATAGTTATACTCAAACACAAAGGAGCTGGTAGTATCAGTCTTTATTTTTGAAATCATCGTTAAGACTTCGGTAGGGTCAGATTTGTAAATGGGCTCAGTCTTATACTATTTAAAACCAATATTATTTGAATGGAACAATTGTTCCGAATATATCCATATTAAAATTAGATAATAAAATTAATTTCAGTTTTAAGCAAAATGAGTCACCTGACCTGTGCCTTTGAGTTGAACTCAATCCCAAAGTAATCTCAATGTTCAAAGTAGAACAACAACTGTTTCTCTTCTGCCAACAGACATGACAGAGACCACGACAGAGGCCACTACAGAAACCACTAAAGATACAATAACAACAACTACAGAAGCAACAACAGCAGTTGAGGACACAACAACTATTGTTACAGAAGAAGCAACCACTACTGAGGAGACAACAGTGACGGTATGAATATTTTAAATTGCTAATATACTCAGTTTAGTGCCAGTGTTTCCTACTATTTCATGTTCAAAACTTAGTTGAAAGTTTTCTGTCCTAGTAACATTAGCAATAAGCAATTAATTTGATGGACAGAGAAACTTTGAATTAATATCTGATTTTGTCATAGAAAAAATATGTCTTTTAATTGAAGAATGGTAAAGGTAAGACTGGAATGGAACCAGGAAACTTCTTATCCTATATTAATTCTACACTTGACCTATGTCAACCCCCTGGGAGACTTTTAATCCTACCTTTAAATGCTATACTTGACCTTTTTCAACCTTCCTTGAGTTAACTTAATCTGTCTCTATATCCTTTAACAAAGTCAAATCTATACTAATTCTATTTTGTCTATAAAACAAAGTCAAATGCTATACTAGTTCTATACTTGAACAAAAGTATGTATTTAGTATAGCATTAAATGAGATAACACATGTACTCTATTAAATTCTATACTAAACAATATAGAATTAGTACAGTTACACAGTATAAGTATACGGATAGAAATGATTTTTGTTTGGGAAAATTCAACTCTCTAGTTTCTATATATTTGATAATTATACATGTTCATTTTGCATGATATTTGAAATCCCATTGGCCCAACAGGGATGTGGTGCTGTGTCCTTGGGCAATACACTTCATCCACATTGCTTACTAGGAAACCATTCCAATTGTTGACTGGGATGCTAAAGCCGAAACCAAACCAAACAAAAGCTTAGTTGCGCTGGCTGATACGATTGTTAGTCATCTGTGTGTGTACTTAGGTACTTTTAGCCGTCATACAGTTAGGATGACACTTCGCACGTTATACTCACAGCGGCGTCTTTTATCTTTACATCAAAGACCAAACGTGCTTGACCCATAAACGAGCGGGTAATTGCATATCAACGCTACCGTTAGTATTATACCCAATATAATAATCGCGTTGGCCCTGATCAAAATGCGCTATGTTTGTGCACTGATCGGCTTTATTTTCGCACTGGTCTGCATGACGATATGACGATACAACAAGGAAATCGGTGAAATGGACGTTTCCATTTTTATATTTGATAGTTCCATTATTCAAAATATTGTTTATTTTTACAAGAGCGTAGACCATAACGCGTCGGAAATAGTGACTATCTTCGTTTTGAATCTACACTTTTCGTGGAATAGGTTCGTATTCCTCAAGGCTGTCGTCGGCGGTCCGGCAGGTCCGGCGAGCGCCGGACCACTTTTTTGGCCGAGTATGCTATCTGCCGTACCTCTTTGTTGGCATTTTTATATTCATATGCAGAGAAAATTTCAAACTCGGCCAAACTATGCAAGAATACAACTGTACTTACCAGTAATTTACTATTTATCAGCAGTATCCAAGTATGAATGCTTTCTGATAAGTGGTTACCAAGAAAACTTTAACTCAAAAATCCTAGTTTTTGGAGATGTACTAGATTTTGACCTCTAGCCCCACCCCCCAGCATGGACCCTGGGATCTGATGTCGTGGAATGAAAGCCAACTCTATAGGGTACCTATGGTCCATGTTTGAATGCTTTCTGACAAGTGGTTGTCAAGATATACTTCTAGAAAACTTTAACAAAGTGTGATGGGAGCGGCAATGCGTACCACTGTGGTGACTACAACAGCTCCTCTGCACTTTGTGCAGTCAAACTAAAAATATAGGCGTGGTGGCCATCTTGGTCATGTGACCAGCATCATGTCATCAGATTTTCATTTCCTTGTACCTGAAAGCTTTCATACAAAATTTGGTTCAGATCAACACAGTAGTTTCTGAGAAAATCCAGTTTGAATTTTTGTATGTACACGACCTTGGGCCAAGGTCAAGAAATGACCTTGACCTTCAATACTCACATATCTTCATATATTCAATAAGAAGTCTGCTCCTACTAACTTTCATGTCACTGGCTGCAATAGTTTCTGAAAAATCCACTGTTTTCACTTTTCCTATAGAAATCGGCCTGCCTGTTCCGGAGAAGATTCTTGACGGGTTTTTACCATATATGGGCATGGTGGCCATCTTGGTCATGTGACCAGCATTATGTCATCAGATTTGGTTCAGATCAACACAGTTTCTGAGAAAATCCAGTTTGAATTTTTGTATGTACATGACCTTGGGCCAAGGTCAAGAAATGACCTTGACCTTCAATACTCACATATATCTTCATATATTCAATTAGATGTCTGCTCCTACTAACTTTCAGGTCACTGGCAGCAGTAGTTTCTGAAAAATCCACTGTTTTCACTTTTCCTATAGAAAAGCCTAAGTTACCAAATTTGACCTTGCCGTAAAATAGGTCAAGGTCACTCCAGGGTCATCATTTGAACAAACTATGATGGGCTGGAGTCCCCGATGCTACATACCAAGTTTCGTGAAAATCGGCCTGCCGGTTCTGGAGAAGATTTTTGAAGGGTTTTTACCATATATGCGCGTGGCGGCCATCTTGGTCATGTGACCCAGATGCCGCGAACAAACTTTTGTTCCCCCTACCCAAGGAGACTCCACATAAAATTTGGCTTTGATTGGCCAAGCGGTTTTGGAGAAGAAGATCTTTGAGCATTGTGGACGACGTCGGACGGCCGGACGCAGGACCATGAGTATCCTATAAGCTCACCTATGAGCCTTCGGCTCAGGTGAGCTAATAATTTGTCCAAGTCACATCACCAAGATGGCCACCAGACCCATATATGGTAAAACCTTAATCTTTTCCTACAGATCTAATAGTCCTATGATCATGACAGTTGGCATGGAGCATTATGAACTCAAGCTTTACCCCGTTTATATAAATGATGTCCTTGAGTTGACCTTGAAATATTTTACTTCAATGTCAAATTTGGCAAAACTTATTTTAGTACTTATAGTAGGCCCTGAGATCAGGTGAGCTTTAACAGGACCATTGGTCCTCTGTTTTTTTTTTTTTTGGGGGGGGGGGGGGGGGGGGTGCACTGATAGATAACTGACTCAGTGTCATGACATGAACTCGGCTGTTTACATATGAGTAAAGCAGAAGTTTATTGATATATGCCAATGCATGAGAAAACCTACTTTGTGCATGTAGGAAAACAAAGGATAAGTTAGGCATTTGTTTTCCTGCATGCAAAAAGCAGGTTTTCTCATGCAGTGGCATATATATATATAAGTGAGTTGGGTGGCTCAGTGGTAGAGCATCAGACTCTGGGTGGGGGTTGGATACCCATCTCTGCTGTGTTGTGTCCTTGAGCTAAACACTTTACTCTCCGAAAGTACTGGTAATACCCAGGAAGCAGTGGCTCGGTCCTGTCATGACTGTAAAATTGTTGATTGGGATGTTACACCTCAACGCAAACTAACAGATAAGCTAGGAAGTAACTGGGTGCAGTTGATACATCTTTGTTTTCTCTACAAAGAATATGATAGTTCGAATTCCTAAATCTGAAATTTCAAGCTGTAACTTGAACAGCCTGGTTTGAATTGAACCTTGTTGGAAACCCTTAAGACTTATTCTTTTACAACACGGCTCATATGAGCTGGTACCAGATTTTGTTTACGTAAAATTTTACTGTTTACTTTACAGAGCCAAGTATTAGAAATACTGACCACTAACGCTAAATACAAGAAGGGACTCGTGGCAGCATTCAAGCTGCTATTTCGTCAAGACGAATATGAAGGCCACAGCCTATCGGGGAGGAAAAATAAAAATGGGGGTCAGAGGCCAGCGCTAGCTGACCAAAGAAAATGGTCTTTTCTAGAAGGTAAAGTAGTTAGTTTAAAGATAATTATTGCTGTCTAAAGTTTTAAATAGAATCTGTTCAGTAACATATATGTGCCTGCCATATGGGGTCCTGGCAAATAAAGGCTATGCCGGGCACTGCACAAGTTTTAAAGTAACCAAAGTAGTCACACATCTCAATTTTGAAAGAAGAGCCATCCAGCTTGGCCAGATACCTGCTTTTTCATCTGAATAATTATATGAAAGCCAAAGGAGTGCTTGAATAAAATAACGCAGCCCATCCAAAGCACCAAGAGGAAGAAAATCCTCCGAACAGAAACCACATGATAATTGCAAGTAAACAATAGCAAAAACAAATAGCTCTTTCTCTTGCCCAACTGAAGTAATTGATCCCTACAGCTTACATATATAAAAAAACAAACAAACAATAGAATATGAAATTCCTGTGAAACACCTACTCCAAACAACATAAAGTAGGAATCACATCAAAATCACCTATAGAAAGGGAGCAGCAGAATTTGCTAAGCTCCATGGATCAGTAGATAACCTGGAATATTAAAGTACATTTTATTATCTTCATTTTCAAGATTTTTTTTTATTTTGCTTTAGGCCCTAGGGTCACAGTAAACTGGGCTGAGGTCATCTTCGGGATGGTCAGTTACTTAAGTGGGCAAACCTCGCGGAGGTAGTGTCCATTCTTTTGAAACTTCCTCTTTTTGAATCAGCAGAAAAGGGAACAAATCATCTACAAAAGAATGTGTCATATTTTCATGAGCTACATGTAACTCATTCTACTACATTGTTTTATACAGAGAAATTATTCTGTCCTTATTTCAGATTGTGTTGCAGTGCACTACAGCGTGCCAAGAGATTCCATACGCACGACGATCAGGGACTTTTTAAAGCCATCTAGAGCATTGTGTTATAAAAAGACATCTTTATAAAATCTTTATAAAAAGACAGATAAAATTTAAAGACATCTTAAATTTAAAACCTCTGACGATCTTCTCTGGCTATAGCCTTGTTTGTGTCGGAAATTTGGAAGACAAGTTTTGTGGGTAATAGGCTCATGTTGAGATCTGAAATTATTGTGAAGTTTTCTGATCAGATAGTAATTACAAATCCTCTTCTTTTTTTAAACCAAAGTGATACCTCTGGTGTCTTTACAGTCTGACCTGGTCGGAAAACCTGCCTTTTTCAGCTGGCCTTTTTGCATATGCAAAAACAAAGGTGCAGATCAGCAGTACAGGAACAGCTGATCAGCACCTTTGTTTTAGCTACAGAGATATAGTACAGTACTTCTGCCTTCTAAATCCATAGTTTCAAGACTCTCGTCATTGTCTGTCACCGTCCAAGGTTTAATTAGCTCAGTTGGTAGAGTGTCAGTCTCTTGATCTCAAAGTTATGGGATCAAATCTTATGAGGGGCGCGGTGTTGTGTCCTTGAGCAAGACACTTCATCCCCATTGCTAAGTACTGGTTGAACCCAGGAAACCATCCCAACATGACTGGAAAATCGTTGACAGGGAAGTTAAGCCTCAAGCCAAACACAGATTTTCTTTGACTATATGCATGGAATACTCCTTATTGCTAATCTTTCATGAGGTGCTCAGACTAATATTCAAGATAATTACTTTGAAGCCATCTTCAGGAATGGTTTTGTTGTTGGATTTCTTGCTAAACATCCACTAAACAGCTGGGGTCATGTCGAGATGGTAAGTTATCTTAACTACACATTCTTATGCAGGCTTAATCTAATGGCGTACCAATATACTGCTTTTTCTTTCAACGTTGAAACACCGAACCTGCTACCAAGTTACCAACTGCAATGATTTTCCATGGTTCAGTATTGAGAAAGCCAATTGGGTAAGATAAGGAAGTCATTGATGATCCCTATCAACTCATCATGATAAACCTATATTAGGCTGCTGTCAAATTAGCCGTATCAGAAAAAAAAAACTTTCTTCAGGGTTTCCGACCAGGTCTGCCACAAACTGGTCTGCTCAGCCTCACATTATATTATCACCCTTGTCTTCTCTAGGAAGAAAAGTAATTTATGATTCAGCCATCTCGATTTAACCTGCCGTTAAATCCATGGAAATCTGCCGTAGATGCCACGGAAAATTGTCATTAAATCCATGGAAACCTGCCATAAAATCCATGGAAACCTGCCGTAGATTTTACGGAAGCCTGCCGTAGAAACCACGGCAACATGCTGTTGATTCCACGGATACTGCACACCATGGAAATTATCTATAGAGAACTTCCGTAGAAACTTTCTACGGCTCTTTCCCATGGATAAATGCCTTGGATTCTACGGCTAACATCCATTGATTTCGCGAAAAAATTCCACGGCATATCAACAACTTCCATAGAACTTTTTATTTCTTGATTTTCCGTTACCGGCCATGGATACCTTAAAAATGCCGTCCGAATACTCCGTGGATTTTAATCGTGGATTTCAGCCATTTTCCATGGCAAATTTACAGAAGGGTACCAAGCTTCAAGGCCATCGGTCAATTGGTTCTGGAGAAGAAGATTTTTAAAGGTTTTTACCATATATGGAGCCTGGCAGCCAAGTTGGTCATGTGACCTGGACCGTTTGAAAAAATTTTCATTCCCTCAAACCCCTGGAGGCTCTATATGAAATTTGGTTACAATTGGCTCAGTTGCTTTTGAGGAGATTGTTTGATATTGTTGAAATATGAGAGCTCTGGGTCAAAGGTCAAAGAATGACCTTGACCTCTTGTACTCAAAAATCTTCATGTACTCATTAAGATAAGTGTATATACCAATTTTTAGGCATAAATCTTCAAAACTTTCCATGAAATCTTATGTTCTAGCATTTTCCCATATTTGACCTTGCCGTAAAAAAGATCAAGGTCAACCAAAGGTCATAATTTGAACAATCTTGATAGTACTCGAGTACCGAAAGCTACATACCAAGTTTCAAGGCCATCGGTCAATTGGTTCTGGAGAAGAAGATTTTCAAAGGTTTTTACCATATATGGGCGTGGCAGCCATATTGGTCATGTGACCTGGACCGTATGAATATTTTTTTGTTCCCTCAACTCCTGGAGGCTCTTTATGAAATTTGGTTTCAATTGGCCAAGGGCTTTTGAGGAGATTGTTTGGAATTGTCAAAATATGAGAGTTCTGGGTCAAAGGTCAAAGAATGACCTTGACCTCTTGTACTCATAAATCTTCATGTACTAATTAAGAAGATGACTGTAGATACCAATTTTTAGCCCAAAATTTTCAACAGTTTCCAAGATATCTTATGTTCTAGCATTTTGCCATAGAAAAGCACAAGGAAGAATATTTGACCTTACCGTAAAAAAGGTCAAGGTCAACCTAAGGTCATAATTTGAACAATCTTGGTAGTACTCGCGTACCCGATGCTACATACCAAGTTTCAAGGCCATCTGCCTACTGGTTCTGGAGAAGAAGATTTTTTTAGGTTTTTACCATATATGGGCATGGCGGCCATGTTGGTCATGTGACCAGGACCGTTTGAACAACTTTTCGTTCCTAAGGTCCCAGGAGGCTACATATGAAATTTGGTTACAATTGGCCCAGCGGTTTCAGAGGAGAAGTTGTTTGAAATTGTTGACGGACGGACGGACGGACGGACGACGACGGACGACGGAGCCTGACCATACTATAAGCTCCCCCGGAGCCTCTGGCTCAGGTGAGCTAAAAAGTGTGACTTATGGGAGCTTGATTTTAACAAGGGCTTGTTCAACATGACAATATGAGCCAAGTAAAATGAGATCAACTGCAGTATCAGAATAAACACTTACCCTAAGAAATCAGGATCATGAAATATGTCACTGTGACCTACTTTCAATTTTAAGTCAAACATCACATCAGTTCATGCTTACTTATTATCCCAAGCTATCTTGTTCACACATCAAATGGTCATCAAGGAGTAAATACAGCAAAATCTCTATATCATGAAATATTGGTCACAGTGAGCCACTTTTATTTTGATGTCAAACATATAGCTCATACAAACTCATTATCCTAAGCTATCATTAGTCTTGAAAGTATAAGGCAAAATCACTGAACAATGAAATAAAGGTCACTGTGACCTACTTCTGTTTTGAGGTATTATCCCAAGCTATCATGTTTGGACAAAATCAATGGCCCATGATAAATAGGTTACTGTGATCTTCTATTACTTTAAGGTCAAGTCTTCAAGGTATAAGACAAAATCACTGAACCAAGAAATACAGGTCAATGTGACCTGCATTGGTTTCGAAGTCAAACATAGGTTCATACTTACTCGATATCCCATGCTATTTTGCCCATATATCAAATAGTCTTTAAAGGCCTACATGGACTATGAAAGACAAAATTAGGTGGTTTATCTCGGTATTTCTCCAGGCATCAAAGGGTATACATCTCAAGGAGATCATAAAAATCCAAAACTGATCTGACTGGCTATAGGTCCTGCAGAGGAATTTTCTTGGGAAATGATTGACAGTTGACTGGGATTTATACTTATCAAATGTACAGCTGACTGGGATTAATTTTTATCAGTAAGACAGTTGTCCTGCCCACTTAAAGACTCAAATAGGTAGTTAATCCCTTGCCGGTGGTTTCTAAATCTAGGCCTTTAAGGTACATGTACAGAAGAAGGTCATTATCTCAAACTCTGATGGCTTGTTAACCCTGCCTGTCAAGAATTCTTTTCTTGGTCCCTAGAGTTCACTTTATATAGAAAAAAACCCTGGATGGCTAGAACTACCCTTGGCTGGAACTAATTTTCATGGTCCCAAGCCTATTCGAGCCAGTGAAGTTGACATGTAATTGTATAAGGCAAAATCACCGAACCATGAAATATATGTCACTGTGATCTACTTTTATTATGGAGTCAAACATCAGGTCAAACTGACTCATTATCCCAAGCTATCACGTGTTCATAACCAGGCAAAACCACTGAACCATGAAGAACTTTCCACTGTCCTCACTACATGACCCTCAAGTCAACTACACTAAGATAAACAATTCTGACAAACTACACAGGGTATAATCGATTCCACCAATTTTCGCTTCCTGCAGAGACTGTCCGTCATATTTGAGGAGCGGCTGTAGTGTAGTGGATAACACTCCAGAGTACCAATCCAGGGGTCGCAAGATCGATCCCCCGCTTCTCCGGTCTTTCGGATGAGACTTTAAACCGAGGTCTCGTCCCCATATGACCTCTTTCAGTGTTCTCCCCAGAAATTTCAGAAGGCATGTCGCTTTTAGCACGAAAATCAGATCTTGACTTGTTGATCAATTTTCGAAATCCTTAATATAGCAATGTTTTGTCAAAATTAGCCTAAATTTACATTATAAATAATTTATTGATGATCCTCAATGCATTTAAACAACTTTACTGGCTAAGAAATGAAAATAATAGCACTTTAATAAATTTTCATTGGAAACTAGAGCAAGTGAGCAGGGGCTCACGTATACCCCCGGCCAGCGCCACCGCCTACAGGAAAGAAACTTTTCATGCCAATGTAGTCATATATCACTGGGTTCCATATCAAGATTTCATAATAAGCAAGACAATACAAACTTAAAGTTCACTTTTAACACAAAATTAATGGTATATAAATTTCACAGTCAGCAGTCAGCAGCTAGATGATGTCAACAAAACTGTTTTAACCTTTCAGTAAACCTAGTCACACATCAAAAGGTTCCATTCAAATATATTGAAAATATAAGCCAACAGATACAACTTAATACAAAACTTTTACACTAATGTTAAGTAAATTTTCCATGTCTGTGACCTTGCCCTTAGGTTTGCAGCAGCATCCAGATGATGCAAACTAATGTGTATCCTTCCTCTAGTGACACTAAGCACATCTGAACAAATTCCAATAGAAGCTTTCAAAAAAAAATAGAGCAGAAGCAAAATCTTAACATAAAACTTTAACACAACTGTTGTACAAATTTCAAAGTCTGAGACCTTGACCTTAGGCCTGCAGCAGCATCCAGGTGATGCAAACTGATCAGTATCCATCTTGTAGTAACACTAAGCACACATCAACAAGTTCCAGTAAAGGCTGTCAGGAAAACAGAGCAAGAACAAAAACTTAACGCAAAACTTTAACGCAACTGTTATACAAATTTCTAAGTCTGTGACCTTGACCTTTGGCCAGCAGCAGCATCATGGTTATGCAGACTGATCAGTATCCATTCTGTGGTAACACTAAGCACTTATGAGCAAGCTCTGGATAACAGAAGCAAAAGAAAACAAGTAGCCCAAAGGGCAACAATTGCTCACCTGAGAGCCATTGTAAACCTATAGGGATATATAATCCACAGTTAGTGGTCCAATCACGCTGAAAATTAAACTCATCCAAAACATTATGTATGCCCTCATTTAATATATGCAAGTTTAAAAAGTATCCGATCAAGAGCACAATAGACAGAGCTGTAAAGGGCAGCTAACTTCGTAGTGGTTGGCCTGATCTGGCCAAAATTTGAACTTGTTTAAGATATTATGCATTTCCTCATTACCTGCAAGTTTGAAAAGGATCGGATCAGTAGAAACCAAGAAAAAGTGGCGACATTGATTTTTTGGATGCTCAGGGCAGGTACTCCATAGTCAGTGGTGGGATCCAGCCGAAATGCTAACTAATCCAAGCTTTTATGCATATCCTCATTACCTGCAAGTATGAAGAGGATCCGATGAAAAATGAAAATGTGATGACGTTGTTTTCTCCATTATAAGACTATGGGATTTTTATCAAACGCTCAAGGGCAGCTAACTCCGTAGTCTGTGCTCGAATCAGGCAGAATTTCGAACTCATCCAAGCTCTTATGTATGTCATCATTACCTGCAAGTATGATAAGGATCTGATCTAAAACCTTGACTGCAGCACCCTGAAAGTCAAACCTGCTCGAGATATTGTCATGCCCTACATTTGTGTGAATTTATTTTAAAATCCGTTGAGAAATGTAGGTGCTAGAGCGATGACAAGGTTTTTCTAAAAATAGCCACAGTGACCTTGACCTTGGGCACAGCATCCTGAAAGTCGAACTTGCTTGAGATATTGTCATACCCTACATTTGTGTGAAGTTATTTCAAAATCCATGGAGAAATGAAGGTGCTAGGGCGATGACAAAGTTTTTCTAAAAATAGCCATAGTGACCTTGACCTTGGGCACAGCACCCTGAAAGTCGAACATGCTCAAGACATTGTCATGCCCTACATTTGTGTGAATTTATTTTAAAATCCATTGAGAAATGTAGGTGCTAGAGCCCTGACAAAGTTTTTCTAAAAATAGCCACAGTGACCTTGACCTTGGGAGCAGCACCCTGGAAGTAAAACTTGTTTGAGATATTGTCATGCCCTACATTTGTGTGAAGTTGATTTAAAATCGGTTGAAAAATGTAGGTGCTAGAGCGATGACCAAGTTTTTCTAAAAATAGCCACAGTGACCTTGACCTTGGGCACAGTAACCTGAAGGTCAAACTTGCTCGAGATATTGTCATGCCCTACATTTGTTTGAAGTTATTTTAAAATCTGCTGAGAAATGTAGGTGCTAGAGAGCTGACAAAGTTTTTCTAAAAATAGCCACAGTGACCTTGACCTTGGGCGCAGCACCCTGAAAGTTTAACTTGCTCGAGATATTGTCATGCCCTACATTTGTGTGAAGTTATTTTAAAATCCATGGAGAAATGTAGGTGCTAGAGCGATGACAAAGATTTCTAAAAATAGCCACAGTGACCTTGACCTTGGGCGCAGCATCCTGAAAGTCGAACTTGCTCGAGATATTGTCATGCCCTACATTTGTGTGAAGTTATTTTAAAATCCGTTGAGAAATGTAGGCAATAGAGCGATGACAAAGTTTTTCTAAAAATATGAGATGAAATTGTTTTCTCCATTATAACACTATGGGATTTTTTTCAAACGCTCAAGGGCAGCTTACTCCGTAGTCTGTGCTCAAATCCGGCCAAATTTCGAACTCATCCAAGCTTTTATGTATGTCATCATTACCTGCAAGTATGATAAGGATCTAAGCAAAAACAGTTGAGAAAACGTGATGACGCCATTTTCCCCATTATAACCCTATGGGATTTTTTTCAAACGCTCAAGGGCAGCTAACTCCTTAGTCTGTGCTCGAATCCGACCAAATTTCGAACTCATCCAAGCTCTTGTGTATGTCATCATTACCTGCAAGTATGATAAGGATCTAATCAAAAACAGTCGAGAAAACGTGATGACGCCGTTTTCCCCATTATAACCCTATGGGGGCTATCTGTTGCCATGGAAACCAGAGTTCTGAGCTGATCGGCACCAAAACCTTTTGCAGCCTTTCCCCCACCCAAATGATGCTTCAGATAAAATTTGATTGCGATCGGCCCACCGGTCTCTGAGATATTTATGTTTGAAAGTGTTGACGCACCCACGCACGCATGCACGCACGGACGGACGACGGCTCGACTCCCATCCTATAAGCTCACCTCTGAGCCTTCGGCTCAGGTGAGCTAAAAATCTTATGTTTTAGCATTTTCCCGTATTTGACCTTGCCGTAAATAAGGTCAAGGTCAACCCAAGGTCATCATTTGAACACTCTTGATAGTACTTGAGTACTCGATGCTACTTACCAAGTTTCAAGGCCATCGGTCTACTGGTTCTGGAGAAGAAGATTTTTAAAGGTTTTCACCATATATAGGCGTGGTGGCCATGTTGGTCATGTGACCCAGACCGTTTGAATGAATTTTTGTTCAGTCAATCCCTGGAGGCTCTTTATGAACTTTGGTTTCAATTGGCCCAGTGGCTTTTAAGAAGATTGTTTGAAATTGTCAAAATATCAGAGTTCTGGGTCAAAGGTCAAAACATGACCTTGACCTCTTGTACTCCTAAATCTTCATGTACTCATTAAGATAATTGTAGATACCAATTTTTAGCCCAAAATCTTCAACAGTTTCCAAGATATCTTATGTTCTAGCATTTTGCCATATAAAAGCACAAGGAAGCAAATTTGACCTTACCGTTAAAAAGGTCAAGGTCAACCCAAGGTCATAATTTGAACAATCTTGGTAGTACTTGCACACCCGATGCTACATACCAAGTTTCAAGGCCATCGGCCTATCGGTTTTGGAGAAGAAGATTTTTTTAGGTTTTTACCATATATGGGCATGGCGGCCATATTGGTCATGTGACCAGGACCGTTTGAACAACTTTTCGTTCCCCCTTCCTCTGGAGGCCACATATGAAATTTGGCTACAATTGGCCATGTGGTTTCAGAGGAGAAGTTGTTTGAAATTGTGGACGGACGGACGGACGGACGACGGACGACGACGGACGACGGAGCCTTACCATCCTATAAGCTCCCCCGGAGCCGCTGGCTCAGGTGAGCTAAAAACTTAACGCAAAACTTTAACGCAAATGTTAACTTACGTACGGACGAACGAACGGACAGACGGACGAACGGACGGAAAGACAAAAACTATATACCCCTCGACATACTTCGTATGCCGGGGGTATAATTAAGGCATGTTGCAAAGGTAAATTGAAGAGGAAGGCATGTTGCAAGCGACATGCCTTTTTGGTCAGGGGAGATCCCTGCTCGTTGTTGGTGGGACGTTAAACCCGAGTTCACTCACTCACTCACCCGTCATATTTGGCTTCTGCCGAGACTCCGCGATCTCTTGCTTCCTGCCGTTTTGAACTCCAGCCACACATCAAAATCTCTTTCCCTTTTGGCTACTGAGAAATTGAACTACAGTGTTCTCCCCAGAAATTTCAGAAGGCATGTCGCTTTTAGCACAAAAATCAGATGTTGAAAGTTTGTTGATTAATTTTTAAAATCCTTAATAATAAATATGTTTTGTCAAAATTAGCCTAAATTTACATGATAAATTATTAACTGATGATCCTTAATGCATTTAAAACAACTGCTGGCTAAAAAATGAAAATTATAGCACTTTAATAAGTTTTCACTGGAAATTAAGGCATGTTGCAAAGGTAATATGGAGAGGAAGGCATGTTGCAAGCGACATGCCTTAATGGTCTGGGGAGATCCCTGGAACTACATGCAAAAGGAGAACAAAATTTTCTGTGTTAAATAATCCATACAATATAGACAGGTAGTGATGGGAATCTGCTGAAATTTTATAAATTCGATCATCGGTTCAGTGCAAGTGACAGATAATCGAATATAATCGAAATCGGTTGGACGAAACCCTAAAATGTTACTAGGATTGCTGAATTCCCCTTTTTGGTCTCATATTTATACTGCATTATTCAGTTCTGCAGATCCATACTGGTTTATAGGAACTTGGTTAAGTACATACGTGTACACATTGATAAAAGAAACTGCACAGATTGTTAGAATAATTTCATTGAAATACATTTAATGTATATATGCTGTTACCACAGAAAGTCTAGAAAATGTATTTAGGTCTTTATGTTATTCAGATTTTAGCTTTTACAGTCATACTAAGTGGAAAAGTACTTTTGAATAAATAAATATTCAGTAAAGCAGAATGATGCAGCAGCAGTAATCAAGCATAGATCTTTCATGTCTAATTTCTGCATAGATCTCTCAAATGGAGGGTAATTTTGCTATGCATGTGCATTGTAGTTTCAATAGCAGACCCGGGGCCGATTACATGCCAATGTAATCAATTACAATTACGATTACTTTCTAAAATCATGATTACAGATTACATTACAATTACATTTTTTCTCAATGTAATTGATTACAATTACAATTACTTTGCAAAGTAATCATGATTACTTTATGATTACATGTGATTACATTATACAAGTGTACAGACTAATCTTGACTGTGAAAGTGCAAAGACTCAATATTCAAAAAGACTTAAATCAGCAAATAATTGGTGGCTTACATATGTGCTAATAGTTAAGACTGAAGTAATTTCTGAAGAACTTGACTTACGTTTTAATCTGAATGAAATTTATTTAGCAATCTGCAGTTAGATGTAATGTGCATGCAATGGCTGTATGCTATTTATTAAGTTTGAGAAATTCAATAAATGCTATGTGTCAGGTTTTAAATATCAAGCACATGCTTCAATATTTTTTTTCTCCATCACTTATTTTACCTTTTATTTCAATCATCAGAAATATGATTCTACATTGTTTCCAATGTCATAAAATTGCTTGTGAAAGACTAGTTCAAAGTCTTCAAAGCAAGGGGCCAAACACTTCCTATAAAATTTAGTAATTTCATTTTAACTATCACTTTATATATTTCATTTTTCATTTTTATCTTTTTCTTGCTCGCCCTCAGTCTGTAAAAATTCAAAGTCAATAAGTTGGCCCATAAATGGGAAAGAAAGGAATTAAAGTATTGGCTTTTTGTTGTATGCAATACACAGGTGTCATTAAGTATCTAGACAGATGTTACAGTTAGCTCAATCCACAAAGAGGGTGTGAAAATCAGAGTTGAGTTGTACTGCTCAACTCTGCACCAATAAACACAAAACAGTATGTTTGAAAAACATCTTTAACACTTAAACCTGCCTGTCCAAAGTAAAGACAATAAACACAAAACAGTATGTTTGAAAAACATCTTTAACACTTGAACCTGCCTGTCCAAAGTAAAGATGATAAATCATGTAAATCAGTCATAAAAATACAAGTCAACCAAAGCAGCTACCAGTCTTAACCTGAAATACCCTGCATTCCAGAGTACCAAAATCACACAGTTTTTACATAATAACAAATTTATCCTTAAAAATATTAACCCATTAATGCCTAGCATCTCATAAAAAGAGACAGGTAGACATTGCAGATCTAGCTCAGATGCAGCATTTTGATCAGGATCTTCACTGCTGGTATAAAATTTTAACAGTTTGTATAAAAAGATGTAAAAAAAAACAACCTAACCAATTTGTGAGGATAGAAGAGTCTGCCAGTCATAAATGGGTATAAGAGTGCATATTTATAACTATGATACTGCTTAAATTTTACTCCCCAAAAGAGTACAAAGGGAATTCTGTCAGTTTCTTAATTTGGTCTGCTGCCTTTTGTACACAAATTAGACCAGTTTTTCTCCGTCTTATTCAGTTTGAAGACATTTTGAATAATCAACGGCTTTCTGTTATTATTTTGCACAAGTCTTTTCTTTTAAATATTAAAAAGAAGATCAAGCTTCCTTTTTTTTCCTCTTTTCTCATTTCTGAAAATGAATCAAAGTAATCAAAATGTAATCATAAAGTAATCATGATTACAGCCCATTTTGGAATGTAATTGATTACATTATGACTACTTGTAATCATAAAAATGCACAATTACAGATTACTTCATGATTACTCAGAAATTGTAATTGATTACATGTAATCATGATTACAGATTACAATTACCCCAGGTCTGTTCAATAGTATTAGCTGAATAAATCATGGAAATGTTTTGTAAGGTTTGCTGCAAATTAGAGATCTTAGAAAGCAATAAAGCTGACAGATTAATCAATTTTACATTTTTCCCGATTATTGAATCGGTTTAGTATATACAAATTTTTAGGCCAAAATCTTCAAAACTTTCCATGAAATCTTATGTTCTACCATTTTCCCATATTTGACCTTGTTGTAAATGGTCAAGGTCAACACAAGGGCATAATTTGAACAATCTTGATAGTACTCAAGTACCCAATGCTACATACAAAGTCTCAAGGCCATCGGTCAATTGGTTCTGGAGAAGAAGATTTTTAAAGGTATTTACCATATATGGGCGTGGCGGCCATGTTGGTCATGTGTCCAGGACCGTTAGAAAATTTTTTCATTCCCTCAACGCTTCGAGGCTCTACATGAAATTTGGTTTCAACTGGCCCAGTGGTTTTAGAGCAGATTGTTTGAAATTGTCAATATTTGAGATTTCTAGAATGACCTTGACCTCTTGTACTCACAAATGTACTCATTAAGATGATTGAATATACCAATTTTAGGCCAAAATCTTCAATGCTTACCATGAAATCTCATGTTCTAGCATTTTCCGATATTTGACCTTGCCGTAAAAAAGGTCAAGGTCAACCCAGGGTCATAATTTGAACAACCTTGATAGTACTTGAGTACCCAATGCTACATACCTAGTTTCAAGGCCATCGGTCTACTGGTTCTTGAGAAGAAGATTTTTAAAGGTTTTTATCATATATGGGCATGGTGGCCATGTTGGTCATGTGACCTGGACCGTATGAACAAATTTTCATTCCCTCAACCCCTGGAGGATCTATATGAAATTTGGTTACAATTGGCCTAGTTGTTTTTGAGGAGATTGTTTGATATTGTCAAAATATGAGAGTTCTGGGTCAAAGGTCAAAGAATGACCTTGACCTCTTGTACTCATAAATCTTCATGTAGTCATTAAGATGACTGTATGTACCAATTTTTAGGCCAAAATCTTCAACAGTTTCCAAGATATCTTATGTTGCAGCATTTTGCCAATAAAAGCATAAGGAAGCAAATTTGGCCTTACCGTAACTAAAAAAGGTCAAGGTCAACCCAAGGTCATAATTTGAACAATCTTGGTAGTACTTGTGTACCCGATGCTACAAACCAAGTTTCAAGGCCATCGACCTATTGGTTCTGGAGAAGAAGATTTTTTCAGATTTTTACCATATATGGGCGTGGCGGCCATGTTGGTCATGTGACCAGGACCGTTTGAACAAGGTCCCAGGAGGCTCTATATGAAATTTGGTTACAATCGGCCCAGCGGTTTCAGAGGAGAAGTCGTTTGAAAGTGTGGACGGATGACGGACGGACTGACGACGGACTACCGAGTCTTACCATCCTATAAGCTCCCCCGGAGCCGCTGGCTCAGGTGAGCTAAACAAGAGGGCCATGAGGCCCTGAATCGCTCACCAGAACAACTGGCAAAGTGACTTTTTCTTATGTCTGAAATTGTCAAAATATGAGTCTTGCGTCAAAAGTCAAAGAATGACCATGACCTTTCGTACTCATAAATCTTCATGTACTCATTAAGACAATCATATATACCATTTTATGCCAAAATCTTCAAAACTTCCAATGAATCTTATCTTATAGAATTCTCCAATATTTGACCATGCCGCAAAAAAGATCAAGGTTAACCCAAGGTTATCATTTGAACAGTTTTGGTAGTACTCTAGTACTCCATGCTACTACCAACTTTCAAGGTCATAGGTATATTGGTTCTGGAGAAGAACAAGAGGCCCAAATGGGCCTGATATCACTCACCTGGCTTTTGTGCAACGAGACCGTTCTGATACAAAATTGGTCCAATTCAAATGAGATTTTCTCATTTTCACATTTTGCTACTTTTAGTAACAGAGGCCAACTTGTCTGGTCTTTATATATTTAATTTTGAAACATCTCAATACAAGAATCATTTTGCCACAAATTTCATCAAAATCCATTCAGGGGTTACTGAGATGTTGTCAGTTTCATGTTTTGAGCTATTTTTAGTAATGGCAGAT
Organism: Ctena decussata; assembly: GCA_963989385.1. Lineage (NCBI taxonomy): Eukaryota > Metazoa > Mollusca > Bivalvia > Lucinida > Lucinidae > Ctena > Ctena decussata. The sequence continues at coordinate 62,268,250 of OZ022499.1, read as the reverse complement.
GGCGGCCATCTTGGAATGCAAAAATGCGAAAAAATGGAAAAGCTTTCATGCAAGGACCATTTTGACACACAATTGGTCCAGCTCCATAGTAATTTTCTAATTTTTATATTTTGCTATTTTAAGTAACAGAGGCCAACTTGACGGGTCTATATTTGTTAATTTTTTAAAGGACTCAAAGCAAGAATCAGTTTGCCACAAATTTCGCCTAAATCGATTCAGCGGTTAATAAAATATTGTCATTTTCATGTTTTGTGCTATTTTTAGTAACGGCAGATGGTGGCCATCTTGGAATGCCAAAATGCAAAAAATCGAAAAAGCTTAATGAAAGGACCATTCTGATAGAAAATTAGTCCAATTCCATTGAGATTTTCTAATTTTCACATTTTTCTATTTTAAGTAACAGTGGCAAACATGACTGGTCTACAGTTAGTTATTTCTGAAACATCTCAATGTAAGAAGCATATTGACACAAATTTCATCAAAATCCATTCAGCTGTTTCTGAGATATTGTCATTTTCATGTTTTGTGCTATTTTTAGTAACGGCAGATGGTGGCCATCTTGGAATGCCAAAATGCAAAAAATCGAAAAAGCTTGATGAAAGGACCATTCTGATAGAAAATTAGTCCAATTCCATTGGGATTTTCTAATTTTCCCCTTTTTTCTATTTTTAGTAACAGTGGCCAACATGACTGATCTATAGTTAGTTACTCTTAAAACATGTCAATGCAAGAATCATTTTGACACAAATTTCGTCGAAATCCATTCAGCGGTTACTGAGATATTGTCATTTTCATGTTTTGTGCTATTTTTAGTAACGGCAGATGGCGGCCATCTTGGAATGCGAAATTGCAATAAAGAGAAATGGCTTCATGCAAGCAACATTCCGACACAAAATTGGTCCAATTCCATTCAAGGGTTACTGAGTAATTGTCATTTTATGTTTGTGCTATTTTTAGTAACGGCAGATGGCGGCCATCTTGGAATGCCAAATTGCAATTAATCGAAACGGCTTCATGTAAGGAACATTCTGACACAAAATTGGTCCAATTCCATTCAAGAGTTCTTGAGTAATTGTCATTTTTATGTTTGTGCTATTTTTAGTAACAGCCCCCGTGGTGGCCATCTTGGATAGTCAACTGGCACAAAATGGAAATAATTCCATTCAAGGACCATTTCTGATCAAATCTGACCAGAATCGATTGCGTTTTCTTGAGATAATGACATTTGAGCAAAATCGGTCTTGTAAGCGCAAAGTAGGTCACTGTGACCTAATTCCACCATAGATTTTTTTCATTTTTACAATTTTTAATCCCAAGGTCCCATTCATGTTCCATGCAAACTTTCAACCAAATATACCAACTGGTTCTGGAGAAGAAGTTGATTTTGTTGTTTTTGCTATTTTTAGTAACAGCAGCCATCTTGGATTCTTGACCTGACCCAATTTTACAATTTTGAAACCCTGCAGTCTGGTCATGCTCCATGTGAAATTTGAGATCCATGGGCTCAGTGGTTTTAGAGAAGAAGTTGTTTGAGGTTGTTTAAATAGGTCATTTTTTGACATTGGCATTTGAGCAAAATTACACACGTAAACAGAAAGTAGGTCACTGTGACAAAACTATGTTACAGATTTTTTTCATTTTTACAATTTTGAATAACAAGGTTTCACTGATGTTCCATGCCAAAATTCAGACAAATATACCCAGTGGTTCTGGAGGAGAAGTTTATTTTAATGTTTTTGCTATTTTTAGTAACGGCGGCCATCTTGGATTTTCAACCTGACCCAATTTTACAATTCTGAGACCCTGGAGTCAGGTCATGCTCCATGTGAAATTTGAGAACCATGGGACCAGTAGTTTTACAGAAGAAGATGTTTGAATATTTGTTTTCAGGTGTTGACGGACACAATGTGTGACGACGCACGACGCACGACGGACGCATTGGTATGACAATAGCTCACTATGGCCCTTCTGGCCAGGTGAGCTAAAAATATTAAAGGTTTATACCATAAATGGGCATGGCAGCCATGTTGGTCATGTGACATGGACCACTTAAACAAATTTTTATTCTCTCAACCCCTGGAGGCTCTAGATGAAATTTAGTTACAACTGGTCAAGTGGTTTTTGAGGAGATTGTTTGAAATTTTCAAAATATGAGAGTTCTGGGTCGAAGGTCAAAGAATGACCTTGACCTCCTGTACCAACAAATCTTCATGTACTCATTAAGATGACTGCATATACTAATTTTTATGCCTAAATCTTCAAACATTTTGATGAAATCTTATGTTGTAGCATTTTCCCATATTTGACCTTGCCGTAAAAAGGGTCAAGGTCAACCCAAGGTCATAATTTGAACAATCTTGAAAGTACTCAAGTACCCAATGCTACATATCAAGTTTCAAGGCCATCGGTCAATTGGTTCTGGAGAAGAAGATTTTTAAAGGTTTTTACCATATATGGGTGTGGCGGCCATGTTGGTCATGTGACCTTGACCGTATGAATAAATTTTCATTCCCTCAACCCCTGTAGGCTCTATATGGAATTTGGTTTCAATTGGCCTAGTTGCTTTTGAGGAGATTGTTTGAAATTGTCAAACTATCAGAGTTCTGGGTCAAAGGTCAAAGAATGACCTTGACCTCTTTTACTCATAAATCTTCATGTACTCATTTAGATGACTGTAGATACCAATTTTTAGCCCAAAATCTTCAACAGTTTCCAAGATATCTTATGTTCCAGCATTTTGCCATACAAAACCACAAGGAAGCAAATTTGACCTTGCCGTAAAAAAGGTCAAGGTCAACCCAAGGTCATAATTTGAACAATCTTTGTAGTGCTTGCGTACCCAATGCTACATACCAAGTTTCAAGACCATCGGCCTGTTGGTTCTGGAGAAGAAGATTTTTTTAGGTTTTTACCATATATGGGCATGGCGGCCATGTTGGTCATGTGACCAGGACCGTTTGAACAATTTTTCGTTCCTAAGGTCCCAGTAGGCTACATATGAAATTTGGTTACAATCGGCCCAGCGGTTTCAGAGGAGAAGTCATTTGAAAGTGTGGACGGACGACGGACGGACGGACGTACGACAGACGCCGGAGCCTTACCATCCTATAAGCTCCCCCGGAGCCGCTGGCTCAGGTGAGCTAAAAAATGTGGGTTGTTCTTGGCCGAGATTTTTTGTGGGGCGAGTTGTCTCTGGTCCGAGTTGCCCTGATTCCATCAGTAAGATATCTGTTGAAGTGATAATAACCTTCATAAGCACACAATTAAATTTTCAATGTCATTTCGATTCAGATGTGCAACAACACTTGGAGAACTTTACTTGGCGCATATGACATAATGTGTTAAAACTGTTTGACGACAGTATTTCATTGCCCTAAAAGTCATATTCAAAAACGCTGCATGCGTTTTGTAGGCGTCTGTTTTGGGTCTACATAGCTTATCGCAGAATTATTAAAAGATGGATACTTTAAAAAAATATTTGTACAGATTATAACAATATGATAGTTGCTTGCACTCTTCAGAAGTCATTGTCGGCGAGCAATTAGTGGGCAATCAAATAAGACACCTCGGCTGTGTTTTTCGCAGTTTATGTACATGTACATCAGTCAGAATAATGCAAATGACTGACTTAGGTTATGATTTTCCCTAGAGCAAGATGGCGACTTAATGAATTTTTTACAAGGAGTAAAAAACATTGCTGGATTAACTATATATTAAACTACTTAACACACAGTACTGAAAACTTACTGCCGTACCCGGAGCCAATCCTCATAGGACTGTCTCCAGGTATGGTTCCGTACCTGGAGACCCAGAGTCTCGGGGTACGGTTCCGTACCTGGAGACCCAGAGTCTAGGTATATAGTACTTTACCCTGAGATACTTCCTTATAATTTACCCAGCAGACAGCTGTTCAAGGTGAAGCGACGCTGAAGTTGACCCAGTAACAGGTTTTCTGCTAGTAAAACTTTGGTCTGGTACTGTCTCATATCTGCCTTACAGATATAGCAGTGGAACAGTCTACTTGTCATGGTATTTTGTTTATCAGGACAGATGGTTTGGTAGGTTGTTTCGGGTTCAGGGCCATTTGAGACAGTATTTCAGTCTATATCGGGCTATCTTCCAGAGAGTGGGAGAAAAGAGAAATGATAGGTGAGAGAAAATATCCAAACAACCCCCACTTGCACCTACTGCAAGCACAGTAGACCCTTGCCCTACTATTATCCAAATTACAGTTTAAGCTGTCTTTTGCGAGCACGATATGGAAGAGCCAAAACTGCTAGCTTAAAACAGGTGCGGAGATGACACGGCGATTTATTCAATTATGAACTTTTTTACTGATAATTCAAAGATCATTCCTCCATCTTAAAGAATTGAGTCTCACAAAGACAGTTGTAATCATTAGGATCTGCAGCTGATGCATTTTGAAGGCAAGTTCTTCAACCTACCCCGAAAACATTGGGCAGTTTCAAAAAGCAGATTTAGCCAAGCATCTGTTTGGATTTTATCAAATATGAAAACATGCAGACATGAAATGTACGTTACATATTATGTAACACATATTTGTATGTTCACAAAGACTATCCGTATGTGATCTTTGTTTATTACACAGCTTTTTTGTTGCAAACAAATGTATGGTCAGTCACCCAGTTATCGGTGGTTATCAGTTATCGGTGCAATCAGAAATAATCCAAATTTCTTGAGCGCAGTTTGGTTTTCTTCCACTAATAGATATAAACACGAACAAGAAACTCCTGCTCTATTTCAAACTAAAAACTTGTTGAAAGTAAGGTTGTATGGTGACTGATGTTTCAGACCAAGAACATAAATATTTACCATTCTAAATAAATCCAAGCATACATAAATTTCATGTATCTAAAAACAAACATAAAATTAGCATTGTGATGCTTAAATTCGTCTGCTGCAAACCCAGTTTCCCTAAACTAGAAGTCATGTTACGTCATAATATGGCAATAAAAGGTGCTACCATAAAGTTTTAGCATGGGTAATTAGTCTGTATTTACTATTAACGGTACACCGATAACTGGTACATCAGTCATCCGGAGTCGGATGTACCCCAGAACATAATGTCTTCTCTGTTTAGGTATTAAAAGTCATCGGGGGCTATAATTTAGTTGATAAATTTAAAGACAACACCCAACTAATTTTTGTGAAACTTTCAATTTTATTCTTTGTTATTGTTCAAAAGTCCCAGACACACTTCTGTTGATTCGAAAATGCCGAGTGAGGTGCCTTTAGTTTATACTAACTAATTATAATCGTTTCTCACAATATCAAGGGTTCCTTAATATCACGGCATTTACATTTCTTCTTGTATCTCAATAAACTTACTGTGTATTGAGGAGTGACAAAATTACTTCATCAACCACAAGTTTTAACTTTTATGCTGTATAAATTTTTGGGAAATTGTCTTGATTCCTGCTGAGTACAATCTTTCTTTTATAAGAACCATGAAATTAGCATGTTTTCCACATGGTTCTATCCCCTGGCCCAAGAAAACTCATAGCTCACTAAAATAGTGGCAATAATTTTATATTTGTCCGTGACTTCTCATATTTGGTATCCCAGTATTTTATTTGAAAACAACGGGTTACTAGAATTACCGGAATACACCTTATTACCGGAATATACCAGAATACACCAAAATAAAACATTTTTATTATCAAAGATTAACTTAAATATTGGTAGAATAGATAAATATGAACTATTTCCAGCCTCAGATATTGCTATTTTTTCATCTGTAGCATACATGTGATGAACTCCCGATGACCATGTGGGAGATTTGGATTTCATTTCAGGGAGATTGAGTTCTCCATCAGGGAGATTTTTTTATGTTAACTTTGATCCCCCCCCCCCCCCCCCCACACACACACACAAAAAAAAACTCCTTTCTTTAATTATTATAATTATTCATTTATTATTATATTACTGTTATTTGTATCATTAGTTTGGTATCTGTCTGGCACAGAATCTAGCTTTTGCAAAAGGGTATACTTGAGATTTCATACAGATTTGCCTCCCTTGAAATTTCTATTTCAGCGTATCTATTTATCTTCTTTCATAAACAAATAAGTTTTGTTTAAAGGTACTCAGAGCTGTAAAAACTGATAAAAATGTATATAACAATGTTCAAATTCTGTTTTTGACACAAACTATACCCATGCACAAGACAGAAATATCAAAACTTTCATGCGTAACTTTTACACCATTAATGATCAAAGTTGTCGGCCATATATAATAAATCCAGATATAATGGACGGACGCTCGGCGCCCCGTTACTGCGGCTATGGATACGTTCCGCTGAGGTGCGGGGGTAACGTCGATATGAGAATTGAAATATGATGTTTGCACTTCGGGGAAAAATACCTTACGGAGTGAACGGCAAGTGAAGACACCGATCAGCCTGCACCTCTGTGCAGTCTAAACAGAGTTTTGCATCTGTTGTCTATGCATCTCAGGGAATCTAAGCAGTGAGTCTCCGACTGTATTGCACACGTTAAGGTGGTGATTATCACTGATTTGGGGCAAAGACAAAAATCTGCATAAAATGCTGAAAATACAACGGATCTTCCCAAAACTTAGCAGATGCCTTCTTCATGTTGTTTCTCACAATACAGAATCCCCAAAGGCAGGACTTATTGATGTTAAAAGGGATTTATATAAAGAAAGATCAAAGGGTAATTTTGTGCGAATAAATCTAAAAAATGACCATCATTATTGAAAATGTAACTAGGTCTGAACTTAAAGTAATGTATTATGAAGAGCGTCCTAGCAATTATTTTTTCCATTTTTGCTGCGCGTTATCAGGCTGCGCAGATAAAAAAAAGGTGTGGCCTGTGTCCAATTTATTTGTCTTAAAATACACAGTAGAGTCTATTTTCATGATTTTCGAGGTTGAATAATTACAACAACACGCCTGGTTTGGTCATTGTAATGTAATATTTATACTGTGAGTATGATATAGGTATAACTGACCTACCTGTATTAATGAATGCAATCACTATACATGCACTTATATACATGGTCAGACATTTGAGAAAAAGCTACTGTTTTTATCTGGCCTACCTTACAATTTGAGAAAGAGTTGGAACAAATAATTGCTAGGACGCTCTTTTTGATAGATTAATTTAAGTTCAGACCTAGTTACGTTTTCAATAATGATGGTCATTTTTTAGATTTATTCGCACAAAATTACCCTTTGATCTTTTCATATAAAAACACTTTTCTAAACAGCATGTCCCTCTATTTTGTATTCTAAACTGTAGAGAACAACAAAAATAAGAAGTCTGGTAACTTTCAGGGAGATACGATAATTTTTTATGGTTTTATTGAGATTTTTGTATATACCACAAATCACCACCTTAATTTTGTGTAGTTGTGAAACAGGGCTATCGGCTTCTTTTCACCTGACATATCTTCTTAACACGTCGGTAATTCTTTGAAACATAGCTCCATGTGTTTTCACGGGTCAGCGAGTTTATTAGTGACCTGAATAATGGGATTAATGTCAACAGACATGATGTGTTTGTTTATTGCAAACAATATTTGATGCTGTGAATACAGGTCAATACACATGTGGATATCTCCTTACTGGCAGGGAAAAAGGGCATGGCGTTGGAAAAGGGGTATCAGAAAAAAATTATGAAGGGAAAACTCAGCATCCGGGAGATTCTGAAGGCTTTCCGGGAGCGCGGGAGATGGACTTCATTTCGGGGAGACTCCCGGATGATCCGGGAGACATCACATGTATGCTGTAGTGAGAATAAATGGACCAGGGTATGGGCCTTGGATAGGTATCACTGTGCAGATTGCAAGCTGGTTAGGGTCTATGTATGGGTCATTCACTTGCCGGTTTTTACATGCAGCTGTTACTAAAAGGCATATTTTGGATAATATAACATTTATTCTGGTAATATTATAGTGTATTTCGGTAAATAAAAATGTGTATTTTGGGATATTCCGGTAGATTCCGGTGTATTTTGGTATATTCTGGTAATTAAGTGTATTCCGGTATTTCCAGTAACCGAAAACAACAAATCTCAAGATTACAATATTTATCAATCCAAAGTTTTGCTGGAAATTATGGGAAGACATTAAGATAAAAAACTTGAATGTTTGTAATAAATAAATCAAAGCACATAAAGTTTCTTTGATGGGCCTGAAGAATTAATAGACATTACTGACAAAAATTTTTTTGAAATATTAGAACATAACTGTTAGAACTAGAAAACAATTATTTAATGGATGATTATTGATTCGTCAAGAAATTATTTACTGCTTATGCAGCCCCTATGCCACCTAGTTGTCATTTTTTTGGAAACCCCACGTGAAAGTATATTCTGATATAAAATTCTGTTCAGATTTCAGTAACATTTGATTTAGCTCGTACAAACTGGTTTAGAACATGGATGAACACCTTAGTTATTACTGCATTAAATTTTAAAAATTTTGATACTACTTGCTTTCTATACTTGCCAATTTTATAAATACCATGATATTATGGAACTCTCCATTGGCTTAAGCGGGTCTGCCTAAAAACAGTAATGATGCGTAATGTAGCGTAATGATGCGTAATGTAGCGTAATGTAGCTTCAAGATTTACAATGTTGCCTGAAATTGACATTGTACCTTTGTTACCGTCTGCTTACTTCGATTCGGATACTATTTTCTACAGAGAATATTCAGAAGACCTGTAAATAAATAGTATAGGCGCTAGGAGATAGCGTACAGAATATGGCCGCCCGATGCATAATATTGCACAAAACGCCTTATGTTCCAATATGCACGGTCCCATCAAAGTATATTAAACTTAGAACAGTGTTCCCACTCAAATTTTAAACTGAGGGTTTTTATACCCCCTATCTATAAAATTTGCGGGTATGAAGTAAATTTACGGATATGACTTTTTATCTCGAAAAAGTTATGGGCCGAAATGGACATGGGCCGAAATGACCCGGAATCCTTGGTCCGCTTCTTTTGCAAACACTAAAGTGCCGATGTGTTTCCAATTGAAGCCTGAAAAAACGAAGAAAACGGCTGTCATGCCTTTTTCCAGTCCTAGTTTTATCCAATATTAATCATTTGATGGATTCCTTTCCAAATGAAAAATAGAAAGTGCCGTTTCCAAACAGAAACAGCGAAAATAAAC